>JACEVL010000164.1:420000-972500 GCA_020284085.1 Aporrectodea caliginosa | reverse complement strand
TCTCCTTCTAACTCTTCCTCTTCCCTCCTCTTCTTTCTCCTTCTTTCCTACATCTTCTTTCTCTCACTTTCCTCCTTTTTCTTCTTCCTCCTCTTCTTCCTCCCTCTTCCTTTCATCTTCCTCCTCTTCTTTCTCCCTCTTTCCTACATCTTCTTTCTCTCACTGTTCCTCCTTTTCCTTCTTCCTCCTCTTCTTCCTTCTTCTCCTTCTCTTCATCCTGTTCTGCGGAGGCGCTGGACAATTTCACGTCGTCCTCTCACTTTTATACGAAGCAATTATTACGAAGAAGAAGAAGAAGAAGCCGCGCTATTGATTGCTGCAACGGCGCCGGGAGAAGGGATAGACCAGCAGCAGCAGCAGCAGCAGCAGCAGCAACCGAGGCAGCAGCAGCAGCAGTAGCATCATGGCGATAATCGCCAGCAGCCGCGTTACAGCTTACACTGTGCAGCGTAATGTCTGGATACGACAGAGAACAATGTGACCATCGTCGTGATATCGTCTGCGGAGCGCAGTAAAGGTAGCCTGCATTCAGACATTAATCAGAATAATGCACGAACTTAGTTTGTCAGACAGTAGGCAGTTACTATTTAACGGCGCTGCGTCCGAACAAAGACGATTAGCGTCGCCCTCCTCCTTTGTACAGGCATGGGACTGGCACCGCCAGAGTACGGGCCGTGGCGGAGTTTGTCAGACAGTCTATGTGCATGATTGTTCTGGCCAAATGAGCTGCGAAAATGGCAGAAAACCGATCCAATCTGATTCAATCCGATTAGGCCAGTCGGATGGGATCAGGTCATTTCGGAAGGGATCGGATCATTTCGGAATGAATCGGGTCATTTCAGATGGAATCGGGTCATTTCGGATGGAATCGGGTCATTTCGGATTGAATCGGGTCATTTCGGATGGAATCGGGTCATTTCGGATGGAATCGGGTCATTTCGGATGGAATCGGGTCATTTCGGATGGGATCGGGTCATTTCGGATGGGATCGGGTCATTTCGGATGGGATCGGGTCATTTAAGATTGGATCTGGTCATTTCGGATGGGATCGGGTCATTCCGGATGGGATCGGGTCATTTCGGATGGGATCGGGTCATTTCGGATGGGATCGGGTCATTTCGGATGGGATCGGGTCATTCCGGATGGGATCGGGTCATTTCGGATGGGATCGGGTCATTTCGGATGGAATCGGGTCATTTCGGATGGGATCGGGTCATTTCGGATGGGGAAGAGCCGCCTGAAGAGTGTGACCGGTTGAAGGACGTTCCGGTCGTCATCTGTGTGCGTGACTTTGAATGCATTGGAGGAGGAGGTAGGAGTGCGAGCGATGTAAGTAGGCGCGGTTTCTGCTGCAGACAGAAAGAAAGGATGCAGAGACAGCAGCAGCAGCAGAAGGAGAAGGAGAAGGCGATTACACCCGAGATTTGTTTATGACATATTGTAGATGAACCACATTGGGCGGTGGAGGAAGAGACGAAAAAGAAGGAGGAGTAGGAGGAGAAGAAGAAGAGGAGGAGTAAGAAGAGGAAAAGGAGGAGGAGTAGGAAGAGGAGAAGGAGTAGGAGTAGGAAGAGAAGATGGAGAAGAAGGAGTAGGAAGAGAAGATGGAGAAGGAGGAGTAGGAAGAGAAGATGGAGAAGGAGGAGTAGGAAGAGAAGATGGAGAAGGAGGAGTAGGAAGAGAAGAAGGAGGAGGAGTAGGAAAAGGAAAAGGAGGAGGAGGAGTAGGTAGAGGAAGAAGATGGGGAGGAGGAGGAAGAAGAAGAGGAGGAGGAGGAGTAGGAAGAGGAGACGGAGGAGTAGGAAGAGGCGGAGGAGGAGGAGGTGGGGGAGCAGTAGCGAGGGAGTTGTCATTTCCATCCTGAAAACAATTTCCTCTGTGATACTTTGAAACGACGACATCGACCGAACATAAATATACATATGCACATAAATATATTTATTTATAAATAGCCTATATACACATACATTTATATATGCATTTGCACATACCTATGCATGCATGTATACATATATACACACAGAGCGAAAGAGAAAGGAGAACAGAGACAGAGAACACTTAAAAACGCCACACCGCAAAACACGCATCCATACGCACATACATCCATACGTATAACGTGGTTAGTGCAAACGCTCTCACACGCACGAACTCTAAAATACATTGGCATGCGTACATACACGCACAAAGAAAGAGACTCGGAGACAGACAAGCGTTGCGAGCGATGGGACAATGGGACATGCAGCTGTGCAGCATCAGAGCCAGCCATTTACTTCCATCTGGGAAGCAATTACGGATAGGAGGAGGAGGAACAGGAGGAGGAGGAGGAGGATGGGGAGGTGGAGGAGGAGGTGGGGGAGGAGGAGGATGGGGAGGTGGAGGAGGGAGGAGGAGGAGGAGGAGGAGGAGGAGGATGGGATGGAAGAGGAAGGAGGAGGAGGAAGATTATGGGGAGGAGGAAGAAGAAGAGGAGGTGCAGGGGAGGATAAATAGTAGGAGGATGAGAAGGAGGAGGAAGAAGAAGAAGAGGAGTTGGAGGAATGGCCACTGACCAGATAACTGTCGAAGGTCGCACGCTGCTCCTCATCCGTGCAGTCGCCACCGAAAGGCCTTCGACGGACGGACGAACGGACGGACGAAAGGACGGACGGACGAACGGACGGACGGACGGACGGACGGACGGACGGACGGACGGACGGACGGACGGACGGACGGACGGACGGACGAACGCGTCTCCAGTAAATACCGATATAAACGAGAACTAAACGAGATTTATGGACGAGACTAGGCAAGTCATTTCGAGAATATTGCCAGATCAAAATTGCTCAGCTTTAACGCTAAAGACGGACGGACGCCTAAGCCCCGCTAGGTTTTTATGATCGACTATCAATAGATAGCGTGTGTATACATAAGCTTAAGACAGTATTAGACGCCCGGGCCTCGACTAATATGAGAAGAAATTGAGACATGCCATGGATTATGCCGATACATAAACATGCAGAGGTACCAATATCTGTATCTATGCCGGCACGCATTGATTTTGCCGTAAATATGGCTAATTAAAAGGCTCAATTAACGCCATTCTAGACAAAACTGCGCTGTCTGCCATCTGGCTGTTTTAATTGCAAAGCTCGTAACTTTTAATGAATTACATATTTTACGATATTGTCGTTTTGCCAAGAAGATTGAGACGTTTAGTCTCAGAGCCATCAATATTCATAGCTTCAAGGTCGATCGATTCATCTACAAGAGAACTGAATGACCGTGAATAGCCTACCATCGATTGCAAGTGAAAATGATTTACAACCAAGGTTTTTCTGTTTAATTAATGAACACGATCGTAAGCTATGTTTTCAAGCTGATTTGTGTATTAGATGTTCGCTGTGTAACAGAATGAAATATTATAGATCATAAATTTATGAATCGGTCATGGTGACAGTTTCGTTTGGCCGTAAAATGCTTTCCATACGATGATTTGTGTTCCAGTAAGCATTGTGTGACAGAATGTATACGGCCTATCTACGAATTGGACATGAACATTGTCAGGCTGTTGTGACTGAAAATTTATTAATTTCCATACGTTGGTTCTATAGCATTTACCTGTAGTAATGTGACCCAGAAATGAGTTTTACGAGGGTAAAACTACAATGTTTAACAGTCTTAAAAGTATGTTAAATATTTAAATGGCGTCTACATTATTTTGCATGCTTCTATGTCCCCCCCCCCAAGTCCGACTCACACCTCAACGTGGTGAGGGGGTGGCAACAGTCAGTAGGGGAGTGCCTGCTGAGGCTATGCCATCAGTGGTGAAGGTCTTGGCCGAAGTACCACCTTAGGGCGCTACGCGAGGTGGACAAGCTCAGCAGGAACCCTGAAAAAGCTGGCAAACGTGAGCGGCATCGCCGCCTTTGATACCACATGTGGATATCAGAGCCAGTCCTAAGCCTGGAACTCTCTGTATAGGGAGAAGCGCGAAGGTCGAACGGATGGGTGCAGATACTCCGTTCGTAAAGAAAAAAATACGAATGAAATCCAATGCAAGCATTGGACTCCTAAGGGCCTCGGCCCATGGATCCGAGGCAAGCGTTGGACACCTACGGGCCTTCGGCCCATGAATCCTGATGATGATGTCTACGTGCAGAAGACTTTATGCGTCCATTTCGAGATATATTCCTATGAGGTTCAAACCTGAATGTATTATGCACAGTGTAGCGTAATGTAATTACAGGAATTTGCCGTTTCGTAAACATTGAGCTATATCAATGGTGCTTTATATGTCAATTGTCAACACAATTGGGTCTTGTAAGTGTTACGTAAAGCATGGAATTTCAGTTGTTTTGAAAGCGATGTAAATAAACTGAAAAATTATTTGCGAGTTGTATTGTCAGAGAAGAAAAACTTTCATATTTTATGTTGCCGCTATTTAGGCACTTAAGTGAAACATTTTCACTCCAGGACTTGCGACTAAATGACTTGTGACTACGTGACTGTGTGACTGTGTGACTTGTGACTATGTGACTTGTGACTATGTGACTTGTGACTATGTGACTTGTGACTAATTGACTTGTGACTATGTGACTTGTGACTGTATAACTTCTGACTATGTGACTTGTGACTATGTGACTTCTGACTATGTGACTTGTGACTATGTGACTTGTGACTATGTGACTTGTGACTATGTGACTTGTGACTGTAGGACTTATGACTATGTGACTACTTGCGACTATAACATACCTTACCTGTATACGTGATCTTACCCCACGTATTTCAATTATGCTTCGTCCACGCGTAGCCTTCGTCTATATCTTTTCCAAGATTAGCGTCTACTCTATACTTATAAACTTTAGTGACGAAGCGAATTTCCTGCATTCCTTGCATAAGGTTTCAATCATAATCAAAACAAGATTTCCTGTAATAGCCCTCTGTGTGCCTAATAAACGCATACCATTGGCAACTGAGTTGTCATGAAATAAATTTTATAGAAACGTATTCATGAGCCAAGAGACAGAAAATTCAGCCGAGAAAGAAGCAATTAGTGTGAATGTTATTAAGAAAAAACTTCTTCCAGCGGAAATGAATGAATTTTAATAATTGCCTATGTAGATGCTGATGACGTGAACACCATCGGTTATTAAATATAGAAAACTGAATCTGAAGGCTGGCTTCACGCCTGGTCTCAACAACATCGTAGGCTTCAAAAATACTGATGTCAAGGTCGTGGCCGTTTGAGACAATATTCAAGGTCACCAAACTTAGAAACCTTTAGTAAAGCCGTTCAAACGCAGTTCGAGGCATAATCCATATCAGCGCTGCCAGAATCCTTGTCGAAGCAGCTTACGTAGCCTTCGGTCTTTCGATGCTGATGGAATGAGTCTCAAGTAGATAAGCAGATAGAGTTTTTTAGGAGAAGGCCACTTTTAATGGAAACATCATCTCGGGAAAGTCAAGGGCTTAGGTCTCATAAAGAATTTATGCGTACTTGGATTTTTTCAATCACACAGATGTACGCTGATGAAGCTTTGCAATTTATCATACAGCCTTTGCAACACAACTCATACAGTGAAATATATCGGACGATGATGATCAGCGGCAAGGGAGTTTTCAAACAAATCTTTGTTATGACTTATGATATTCGTCTAAATAGGACTAGAAATTAATTGCGCATATACCGTGAAAGTCGTTATTTCAACTTATTCTCTTCAGTTGCCCACTGGTGTCATTAAATCGCTTATGACAATTCCGTCACACTTTCTCATCATCCCAGTCCACAGATTTCTTGGTCACAACGTACGAGATCCAGTCTAATCTGACTAGAATAAAGTAGGCCTAGTGCCTTGCGCTTAGCTTTAGAGTAGCGCTATATAAATTAGGAGTTTACCTTTACGATTACTTACTTCCCTCTCTTTGCCTACGACATCGTATTCTGCTTGATCCTGGTGTTCGTGTGTTATATTCGTGTTTTCACAAATGACAGCTACATTAAAATGCATTTATATGGCCACTGGACGCTTTATCGTCACAAAGATTAGCATCTAGGCATCGTCACTAAGACCATGCCCACCTTTGAACCACCATGTAACAAATTCTAGCAACCTTTCTATACGATTGAAGATGCTGCTGAGGAGTTTAAATCTTTTGATGTAGCGTTTGTTTATATTTCAGTCGATATCCGCAAAATATGCAGCGAGTATCTGAATCATTCCAATGACGTCTATAACGAAATCGTTCGTATCGTTTCTAACCAAAATCCTGGCATAAACACAGTAGAATACAAGGCATGCTACAGAGATACAACAAGCTACGAAGCACAAGCGGTCTGGGAAAGATGTGCGTTTATTATAGGTCAACAAATGTCAAATGACCATGGACCGGGCTAGAGTTTCAGACTTTGACAATGCCCGCTTTATATTGATGTTTGTGCAATGTGCAGTGTTGAGCATTAGGCCGACTACATTTTTGTAACACGTTACTGTAACTAATTACTAATTTGTAACTTATGCTGTAACTAATTACTTTTTAAAAAGTAATGCGCAGCAGTGATAGATTACTTTTAGGAAGTAACAGTAACCTAATGAGTCATGCTTACTATGCATAATGGTCCATGACTATCACAATGTCTGAGGTACTGCATTAAACTTACCTACTTATCATGCATCCCTGACATTAGCCAAGAACTGACCTATTATTCTCTGCGTCCTTATCCTCCTTTGGCTTTTAACAAAGCAGGGGGAAAACCACGCTTCCAAATAACGGTGTTTGTCGTCAGAACAGTCTCAGTGAGGAAGTTAGAGGAACTGGTTGAGTACAGTAGCTGTAAGTAGTAAGAGTCAGCAAAGAATGAAGATAGTGTGGCTGGTAGGAATGCAAACCCTCTGCGACGTGTCGTTTAGGTTTAGAGCCAATTCGCTTAAGTCAATGCATGGATATCCTCAGGATTGGTACGTCTAAATAAAAATACAGGGTTTGCGCAACACACGCCTGCAGTTGTATGTGTGTGTACACGCTGTGTTTACTGTAGCGATAGTATGGCCTCGCCCAGGCACATTTGAGATATTTGCGGTGCAGATGAGAAGATTTCGCCTTAGAATCTGGCCATGAACAGGGCACACAACTGCACAACGTTTCTCGATGGAGATGATGTCAACGTTGAATCTAGGCTCTTTGAGGGTTGAGCTATGATGGCCAATGGTCGCGAAAAGCCACCTTTGAGGATCATTGGATTTGTGAGGAGGCAAGGACATTTAACGATTGCGTTGTGTCGGGACATGGATCAGGATATACGAGTGCCCTCAGTTCGTTCAAGCGATTCAGTGTATAGAATTTTAAAGTTTTCCTGGGATGGAGAAGGGCTTACACATTTACTTACTTTTCTGTATTCATAAGAAAGAGAAATATAGGCTACAACGCCACCAGAGAAAAAACTGGAGCAGAGAGACAACGCCGATACATGTTGTTCTGTCATTCGTAACATATTGTCCGCTTCCTCATCTTGGAGTTAACAAGGAATAGAGTTCATGGCGTTTCCGCAGAGATAGATCGCGTATTATACTTCGGGATTTAACAGAAAAAATTCCACCATGTTTGCATTTCTGTGCGTTCAACTTGACCGACGATTGGCTCGTTTTATTCCTGCACTCTGTTTTCTAGCGCCTTTAAACGACGATCACATTTACTTGACTATGACGTACATCGATTCTAGAGACCCTTGGTGACAGACGGATGGACGGAGGATCCTCCTCCTCCTCTTCTTCCTCCTCCTCCTCCTCCTTCTCCTCCTCCTCCTTCTTCTCCTCTCCTCCTCCTCCTCCTCGTTCTCCTCCTCGCGAAATCAATGCGTCGTCGGGTGCAGAACGAACGTGAATAATCACGACGTCTCATTTCGGTTATCGTCTGCGCATGCCAGGCACGAAACGTCGTCCGAATACACAATTCCCGAACGAGAGAAAGGCGCTAGAAAATTCCCGTACTCAGCCGGTCTCATTACTGTCTGAATGCCCAGAGGATGCTTTAATTAATTCCTTAATTACCGACCGACCTGGATGACAATAGAACCTCGCCGCTGACCGTTCTATGGTGAATGTCTTGCTGGGACGGGAGCCGAGAAGCCATGTTTGCTGAGACGACGACGGACGGATGGTTGTGCACACAAGACGGCGGGCGCATGTGTACACGTGTTGCCTGAGCGTGTGGTGGTGGCTCCACCTCCTCCTCCTCCTCGTGTCATGGAGTGTTCGCTGCTTCGACCAAACCACTTCGTTCCTCATCATCAGATAGTCGACCACGGCAGATCATTATTCGCTGCTATCGACTCAAAGGCGCATCAGATAATTCAGAAGAAAACGTCGGATAGCAATGGATGGACGGATCTGGACCACAGAACGCGTATTCTGCCCTCTGTTGAGTGCATGGAGGAACCTTTTCTCTCCTCTGTCTGTGTCTCTGTCACTCTCTGTTTCTCTCTCGTGTCCTCTGGTGTGTCCGTGAAGGAACAGTTCATTTTGGGAACAGTTGAGCCACTTAATCTGACTGTAGTCGATGCTTTCGTCGGTTGACCTGCTCTTTATTTTCCAATGATCTCTCCTGTTCACTGTCTGTCTGTCTGTCTGTCTGTCTGTCTGTCTGTCTGTCTGTCTGTCTGTCTATGACCATTTCGATCGATGCATTTGTCCCATTGACCGACATAAGCCCCAGCAACTGATGTCGCAGAACAATACAAGAGGCATTTGGAATTGGTTTCCGTCTTGAACGTCTAAGAAACTACTTCTTATCAGTTCTTCGTAAGGCAAATCTTTTCCATACAGAGAATTAACTTTTCTAATGAAGTCGATTGCTGGTATAGGCAGCGCTTTCTGGAATTTCTGCCCGTCAGTGTCTATGCGTCCGACGGTATGTCCACTTGTTCCTCTCTATTTTTCGCTCCTTCTCTCTCTTCACGAACACACACACACACGCACGCACGCACACGCACGCACACACACACACATGATTATTGTAAAGGGACTTTTTCAGTCTGTGTAGCGTATGTACCACAATAATTCTCCGAATTACATGTACTTAAAAGCACTATTCAGTCCTATAGATTTAGTATTTATAAAAATCAGTCAGATCCTATGCACATATTATAACCCTGGACGGATGAGGTCAACGCATCTGCAAAGACACATTTCAGTCTTCAGTTCGCCTGCTCGCAGCGCTTGTTAAAATTATCAGCGCTAGGGAAAACTTAAGCGCTTGCTGTTAAGTGTCTGAAGACGACGTTACTTGAGGAGCGTTATCATTATGGATAAGCGACTGCATGGTATGTGGCTTCAGAAGAGAAGCATATACCTCCGCTCATGCATGTATCCTACGTGAGCAGTATATACAGTAGACTGTGTATGTTGCTTATCAGATGTATGGGCGAAGGCGACCCAACGAAGCGTTAGAATTAGCCACAGTTTGTCGATGGTCGTCGGCAATTCTGCAGCTGTTAATTTGACCTAATGGACCACTAGGTGGCGACGCAGAGTGGTCGTTAGTCGACCGTTAGTGTTGAGCTAAAAGCCAAACGACTCGGTAAATTAGGTGACAGTCGACAACGCCTAAACCTGATTCCGTCTATAGGTCAAGGATTGATGCATGGGAAGCAAGGAAGGAGCAAAGGAAGGCTGGAAACAAAGGCAGGAAGGAAGGAAGGAACGAAGGAAGGAAGGAAGGGGAACTCATAATTTAGACTGGAAGCGGTCTACCCTTACCGTCAATTGGTTAGCGACCAGGGAGAAAACTGCGAAATGCTGCGCTACAAGATATTTTGTTGGCTGAAGGAATCCAGAAAACTGTTGTGCTCTCTCTGGGTCGCTTGGCCTCTGTGCTTCTGACCCTTAGGTCTACGTGGGTCGCCCACTGTGGGAGCACCGGCCGCTTCTGAGAAGTCAGGGAATGCAAATCGCCAGATCTACGTTGCCATGACAACCAAGATGCGGCGTCGAAATGATTCGGTGAATTAGGCAGAAATGGGCGGAATTCAGAGCGAGACGGCGTGGTCAGATGTCTGCTCTATGCGATCGATGGATCATTCAATTTTCGTAGATATGACGCATCTCAGTCCAAGTTATAAAGCCATAAATATTCATTCACCCATTTTATGAATATAAATTTCAATTATGGTCTATATCTAATACGCGTCTCTGATTGAATTGCGGGTCTAGACTGACTTATTAAGACGGTGTCTTACTATAGAAGAGTTTCCATTCGCTGTCGTTGTTAAACCTGTTTCGCGAATAAATGAATTGATGATACAAGACTAACAGGTATAATTGATGTGGCAACAATAAATCTTAGACTGGCCGTCAGTTGAGCAAAGAAACCAGGTTAAGATCTGTCTTTTTGTCAACAAGGTATTACATTTGATCAGTCGACCTATCCCTGCTATCCCTGCTTACCTCTTTTGCACGCGAATATTGTACTCGAACTCGACCCACGGA
Source organism: Aporrectodea caliginosa (assembly GCA_020284085.1). NCBI lineage: Eukaryota > Metazoa > Annelida > Clitellata > Crassiclitellata > Lumbricidae > Aporrectodea > Aporrectodea caliginosa. Next base: position 962,040 of record JACEVL010000164.1, on the reverse strand, counting down.
TACTTTGACTAAAAATGTAGCGAAATGCGTTATTGTGTTGTTAAAGCGCGCCATAAATTTTCATTTGTATTGTATTAGTTATTAGACTTGGACTCTTGATGTGCCTCAAACCAAAACTGTATTGAGCTCCCAGGCGTCGTCAGTAGCTGGTCCGAAGCTTTCGAATTCGCTGCCACTCACTCTCTGTGCGTTCCTTCGGTTCTTTGCTGTCTATCAGGTCTGAACCTGATAGACAGTGATTCTCGTTAGCGATAACGGTAACGAAAATGTTCGTAAACGAAAACAAAATGATTTCGTTAGCGATAACTATAACTGTAACTAAAAATATCATTTACTATAACCATAACTAAAATAACACTAACAAATACTCATTGTTATTTTCGTTAAAAAAAATATAAAGTGCAACATCGACAAACATGAGAACGTGAAAATGCTCTACAATAATATTGATAGTCTATGTTCGTCCCGGATTTTGGATTTGTGAATTAACGCAATAGTAGACTAGTGGCGCATTTGATTAAATTTCGTTTTTTTTTAAACGTATCTATAGCGATTCCGACCTTCGTCTATTACCTCGTTAATTGCTAACCAAGTTGACTAGCGCAAATTCACAAAATTAGTTTACTAATTTTGTGATTTTGCGCTAGTCAATGACTATGGTCATAGTAATCTTGTAGTCAAAATGTCTCTAAATATCTTGAGCGACCGCAAGCGTGGGAATGCTGTCAGCAGTCCATTCTAGTACCAATTAGTCATAAATAAAAGTTAGTGTTTCATCAGCGGTGCTGGTAATGAGAGGAAGTTATGGGAAAGGCTCATAGCCGGTAAACAGACGACTAATCTACTCAATCATCTCAAATATCACCATCCATCTACATACATAGGTCTGCGCTGCAGACTGTGTGACCTTGCAGGCGTTAAACTTTTTTGCAATAATGATAACAATTATTGATGACTTATACATTATGATAACGTCGTTATAGAAGTCATTAACTTGGAGTAGATTTTAGCAGATTAGACCGACTGTATATTTTATGATGATGATTCTATCTTGCTATCGTCGTCAGTGGTTGACCTTCAGGACTGACATGATAAATGCGAGATGTTGGCAGCCAACTATGCTTAGCATTTGCCTCTGCCATTTACCTCTGGTGTTTTGACATTGAACCATGAGTAAGAGCCTTCTGGCTTCGTATGCCAAAGAAGTTTTCGCAGGTGCAAATACTGGGCATTCTTTTCTACACTGGTAACCACCTAAGTCGTGCATAACATGATGCGCAATGTGCCAATGTCTATATGCTAACCATAATACTCTCAAGAAAACTCCTCTGCCTCCCCTCCAAAGCTGTTCCAGTTCGACCTTCCCGCCACAGGACGATTCAAGGCACTTCTCACCTACGCCGACGTTGTTATGCTACATTTCCAGTCTTTCTAGGCAAACCTATTCTCGGCGAGCTGTACGTGTTCAACTGCTAATGCCGGTAAGCTCTTTCCTAACGAGGCGTAGCTTGCCAAGTAAACCTTACCAGATCCCAAAATTTAACGGCAAAGACACCAAGTGTACCAGATTCTTCATCTTTTCATCCCCGAACGTTCCTCCCTAGCTCTGTTGGTCCTAGCTTTCCATCCGGGCTTACAAATGCCTTCCTAAGCATTCGCCCTACTCCTTTGGCTCACGCTCCTCAGTCGACCCACTCAAACCCTGTCCAAATGCCAGACCCTTAATCGATGGAAACCAGATGCACCTTCTAAAATGCCAAAGTCTATAACTTCTATGGCGCTCCTCACACGTAGTTCGTGACACTTCTGTGTCCAGTAATATCTGTGGTGTCATTTGGTCCGGTCAATTTTCCTGTGGGTTTATTCAAAACAAGCTCTTTACGTCCGTCTGCATCTATGCCTGTATCTGTTATTGTGTGTGTCTGTGTCTACACTGTGTCCGGATGAAAAGTAGAACACAACAAAAAGTGTCATAACTCGGTCAAAACTATCAGTATTTACCTGAAATTTTAAACACAACAACAGTGACCATATCTACACGAGATCCTAAAGCCGTTTGGAAATGTTCGTGAATTTATCATATTTATGAGCGTTTGCAATGGAGCACTGACAAATTAAAGTTTCCAACATGGGCCCTTACTTACGCAGACGCTGTGACGTCGTCATCGATGAAATACGTCACTTGTTTTGGTCTAAGCACAACAAAAATGGCGTTTACAGAAGAAGATAAAATTCTAATTAAAGTACTGCGGCAAGAACATGGTTATGGAGCGAGAAGGTTTCTGAATGAATTTTCGAATAAAGGTTGGTGTCTTTCGTCTGTGAGTAAGCTATTGAAGAAGATCGATGAAACCGGCACAGTGAAGCGAAAACCTGGCAGTGGCCAAAACGCACGACACGCACTGTTGAAAACGTCGAGTTGGTTGAAAGGCTGGCATTAAGCCAAGAAGATGCACCGGGAACCCATAGAACGGTGCGTCAGATTGCGAGGGATATTGGGATTCCGAAGACCGCAGTACACGAAATCGTTGCCAAGGACTTGAAGCTGGTTTGTTTTAAGAAGAGGCGAGCGCAAGATCTAACACCAAGAAACAAACTGACACGTCTTGTACGCGTCAAGCAGCTGCTGAAGAAATACCCTGAGCACACAGTCCCATTCATATGGTTTACGGACGAAAAAGTTTTTACCGTCGCTCCTCCTGTCAACCTCCAGAATGATCGCGTTTATGCGGCGGCTGGGACGCGCAAGAAACACGTGCCTGCTGAACGTCTCCTCAAAACACGTTCACACTTTTCAAAGTCACTAATGGTCTCAGTCGGTGTGTCAACCCTGGGGTGCACTCATTTGATCTTTGTTGAGCCGGGTGTGAAGGTAAATGGAGCGTACTATCGCGATGTGCTGCTCACTCAACATCTGCTACCTGCTATCAAGCAGGTTTCTGGCGGCTACTTCACATTCCAACAAGACAGTGCCCCTGCGCATCGAGCACGTGAGACCATTGCTCTGCTGTCCCGGGAGACACCCGACTTCATATCACCGCAGATGTGGCCACCCAACAGTCCAGACCTCAATCCAGTTGACTACCAAATCTGGAGTGTACTGCAGGAGCGCGTTTATCGTTCCCGTATTCGTGACGTCGATCATCTAAGGGCGCGTCTGGTTGAGGAGTGGCAGCTGTTTGACCACGCGATCATCGACCGGGCCATCAAACAGTGGCGTCCACGTCTACGGTCATGTGTCCGTGAACGAGGAGGACATTTTGAACACCAGCTGTAGCTGAACTTCACTTTCTTATGTAATATGTAAGGGCCCATGTTGGAAACTTTAATTTGTCAGTGCTCCATTGCAAACGCTCATAAATATGATAAATTCACGAACATTTCCAAACGGCTTTAGGATCTCGTGTAGATATGGTCACTGTTGTTGTGTTTAAAATTTCAGGTAAATACTGATAGTTTTGACCGAGTTATGACACTTTTGTTGTGTTCTACTTTTCATCCGGACACAGTGTATAAGTACCATTGACTGTGACGTTCTGTGCTTCTCTGTGTCCTGCTATTTTCGCGACAATACTCTATTATGTTCCAGCTTCTGTGTGTTCTTGCATGCTTTCGTATGTCTTGTTTTATGTCATATTGTCTGTCTGCCTGAGTCCGCTTTTCTTTCCACTCGATCACGCAATATTGTGTACGCGATGATTGGATTTCTAGCGTAATGTGCACAGGAGGCGGGGTTGATGTCTAGTCCCTTGGTTGGTGTCTAGTCCATTGGTTGTGTGTCTAGTCCATTGGCTGATGTCTAGTCTATTGGCTGATGTCTAGTCCATTGGCTGATGTCTAGTCCATTGGCTGATGTCTAGTCCATTGGCTGATGTCTAGTCCATTGGATAATGTCTAGTCCACTGGCCGTCCTTCGAAAGCCTCCGTCTTCGGCTGACCAGACCTTCCTCGACGTCGTTCTGTCTCAGACCTTGCCTTCCGAACGGCCCTTCCCTAGGTTCCCTCTTTTCCATGGAAGTGCACATGTCCACTGGAAACATGGCGACAACAGAAAATCCGTTTTGAGCACGTATACGTGCCTGTAAGTGCCTGACGGTGAGGACCGTTTCCGAGCTCCTCTCGTAAGTCACAAATATAAAGAAGTTTCAAACCGGATTTGATTTAAATGCGCATCAGAGATACTCCTTACAGTACGCTATATAAATATTTGAATATTAGCGTTGAAATACCGGATTGCACTCGGAGGCGATTTAGTTCAACACTGACAGAGTCTTCCTATTAAACCCTAATTTTGTCGAAAGGCTTCGTCTATGACAAGATCATATACAGTCATCGTCTGTTCCGAGTACACCATTTATACCATTAAGATATTATATGTAAGCCCTGGGTTAGAATGGTCTTTCTAATTACTTCCTTGATTTCCTTTTACCCGAAGCCCTTCAAGTAAATAAGCTTCATTCCTTCTACTTATCACCAACCCATGCATCTTTCCTCTCTCTCTCTTCTCTAATCTCCTCTGCTTTCCTCTGCTACCTTCTCCTTTTCCTGCCAAAATTCCCCTCTCATGTTCTCTCTCTCTCTTCTCCTTCCTCTTCTCTCCTATTTATATAAATTTATCGCTTTCGAATGTTTTCATTTCATGTCACCTGTCGTCCAATCTCCGCAAACTGTCGACTTAAAACAAGATAAGTCTGTCACGTAGGACTTCCACTAATGGCTGCTTGACGCTCTAACAGTCGGCGTATTGACACATCGGTGCACTATCTAGCTATAGTTGGATATAAGAATAGTACATGGAAATGAAATGAAATGCGCTCATCTGTCTGTTTACCATTCTCTTAGTCTGTCTTACACCACTGTTGCGTTATCCCATGCGGTCGTCGGTCCTAAGGGCCTGCAGGATGAATCAACCGCATCACTCACTACTCGCAACTACTCGCGCATCTCTCAACTTAGTTTCTTGTCGAAGTTTATTGAAAAGCAGTGGATTGCTAGATGTTATCAAACCTGGAATCGCGCAGTTTCTTGACAAATCTACTTTCAGACTTCGTAAAAGTTCATTCCGCTGTTCTGTTAAGACTCATCTCTGACTTCTGAGATGCATCCGTGGCATACATTCGCAAACTATTCATCAAGATGTAAAGTTGTGCAAAGCAAACCTCACTCTTTACTAAACGACATCTTCGGCGTTACGTATACGCTTAAACATGAAAAGAAATTCCGCCCGTTTGGTTAAGCAACGAATTTTGACAAAGAATTGAAACAACATTTTCTCTGCTCAAATTGTAGAAACTGAAAAAATACGGTGCATCGAAGGATGTTACACTTGAGCAGTTTTTGCAGGTCTACATATTTTTATGTAACGCTGGCATTACACGCGCTTCACTGACACACACACACACACACACATACGTGTGAGAGGGGTAATTCCATGCCATGCGAATTTGTAATGCAAAGTCATGACCGACTTTGACAGCTTATATTTTCATAACCACTGGCACTAGAGCTACGCGGTTTTCACAGAATGTGGAGCATGGCCAGTTGAGCCAGAGCGCCATATTGTTGCGAGTCCATAGGCGTGTATGGGTCTATATCTCATTTGAACTTTGAAAGAGGTTTTTCATATTACGGCTGTCACCCATTAGACCTTCACCGCAAACCTCAATCGTCTCCCCTCTCTCTATATATCCTCCATCTCTCTCTCTCTCTCTCTCTCTCTCTCTCTCTCTCTCTCTCTCTCTCTCTCTCTCTCTCTCTATCGTCCATCGATGTGATTATGTGTTTCAGCTTCGAACGCACAAGATATCAATCTGCTGACCATGCGTCCGTCCCTCAGTCCCTCTACCCGTCCCTCTGCCTGTCCCTCTGCCTGTCGTTCCGTCCGCGCGGGGGTGGGGAGTGGCATCTAATAGTGGCGCCGCCTGGTGGTCGCCATCTTGTTTCTGGCGACAGAAAATATGGAAAATATGACGGATCTGCGATCGAGTGGATTAAAGACGAAAGAGGACAAACGAACGACGGACGGACGACAGAGGACGAACGAAGGACGATTGTCAGCGAAGAATCGACGGTGGACTTTTCTTGATCAAGTCAGACGACGAAGACGAAGACAGAGAAGTAATATAATAGAAGTCAAACATTCGCCGTTGCCGCCATCGTTGCCGCAGCTGCTGCAGCAGCCGAGCGTTGATGACAAAGGGGAAGATGGCTGCGGCTGCGAGGTGTCGTCTCCTCCGATGACATCCATCCATACGCGGACGTATACTTGTAAACACGGGGTTTGTCGGTGCAAAGTATTTCAAGACGCGGCTTCTGAATGATGCAGAAATTAGTTCCATTCTGGAGCAGAGCGCGTATGCGTGTCCACGCGTCCAACAAAACCGGGGTTGAGGGGGGGCTGGGGTGGAACGACGTCATGAGACCATCGATGGTAGAGAGGGAGGACCCAGAGAAAACCACAATGAGGACGAAGGGGAATGGTGGAGAAGAGGATGAGGTTCGCTATTTTGGTTGGTGACAGCTTGAAAACCTCATCCGTCATCTCAAGACGCGTCTCTTCGACGAGGCTCTCATTTCGCACTAAATGTTTGCTCATGCGGAAACTAAAGCTGACGCCAGCCTCTCATCGTCCAGTTCACAAATTGCTACAGAAAGACCCTTTCTCCTTCTCTTCCGCCATCCTCGCCCTCCATAGTTCTCTCTCTCTCTCTCTCTCTCTCTCTCTCTCTCTCTCTCTCTCTCTCTCTCTCTCTCTCTCTCTCTCGCATACGCTCAGATCTCGTGCACGCGATCTCGTGTTTATACATATATGCAGACGTAATGCAAATGGAGCTTCAAGCAGTGACACCAGATACGTCATATTGATCTTCTCAAAATCTCAGCAACTTCTGCAAAGCGGATTAGTTCACAATCGTACATTATACTTATACATACACGTCGGTTTAGGCTATATATCGCAATCGTAATGTAGGTCTACACATAAAAGTAATGCAAAGGAAAGTAACCGAAATTTCTCAGAGTCACACAAATGCATGACTGCTGTGGCGCCCCAGCTGATCACAAATGACGCACCCTGCTGTTGCTATGGCTTCAGGGTTCAAGAGGTCAGAAGGTTTTTGGAGAGTGAACCTGTGGCGATGGTAACAGATAAATTCAGCTAATTCCGTTTGATTCGCCAGGTGGCCTGTTTAAGTGTCGCTTTTGCGTTCTTTGGGAAACATCTTCTGGTATTCATGTAAGTCAGAAATCAAGTAAACAACAAACAGAAAGTGTCATTTCGTCGCTTCAGTGGTGAAAGCCAAACGACTTAATGAGGAATGCGAGATGAATTCGTTTTGTAGCGGATAAATGAAATTATGAGTCAACGTTTTTATTCTTTTAAATTACATAAGCTTCTAATGATAGGTAGCACAACATTCCCTCCGGATATTCGTACTCTGCCCTCCATACTCTCTACTCTGAGAACTTGATGTCGATCACGATTCTAATAAGTGAATAAGTAAGTAAGTAGTGCATTGTGATAACAAGCCATATGTCTATCAGGGGAGCGAGGTATTGTAGGCAACACAAGAAAGACTGAGACAACACAAGAAAGATGGTACAAATAGGCCTAGGTATTGGTGTGAGTAACTCAGCATCAGCAACTCAGCATCTGCCATCATGTTCAGAATGGCTGGTACTGAGTTGCTGAATCCACATCAGAAGGATTCAGGCCGATAGTCACTGAGGCATGGGAGAGACGAACAGTCTTGTTTTGGTATACGATGAACGCAGAGATCTGGATGGCTTGTGTTGCTGTAAGGAAGACGACAAATGAACAGACTGATTAGTTGAGGGGATGTTGTGTATAAGGAGAGCTATCTTGTAATGGATTCTGGATCTGATAAGCGGCCAATGTGACAGCCAGTTCAGAAATGACGTGATTACACCCGGCGGATTCTTGCAACTAGTCGGGCCAACAATGAATATAAGCAGATCTCTATGTACATGTAAATAAGTGAATTTTGATGCTATACCTTCCCTTGAGGAACATTGATGGCGTCTGATCTCCCTCAGCAAGGACCGTCAGTTTATCGAAAACAATGGACTGCTTATATACGACATTAAATATGGCTAGAAAATACGCATTGCATATGAACAATAATTAATTAAAGGGTTGGAGACCTGTTTCAGAGGGAAATCATCCACCGCCATTCTGAACTGTAAGCTCTCTTCTCTAAACAGATGCAGCATCGAATTACTTATCTCGATATAAACGATAAAATATTGCAATGGCTACTCGGCGTGTTGGCTGCAGTTGCTCGCTTTCTGCCATTAAATATGACTCAACATTGGGTTTGAAAGGCAACAACTGTCATGCCGACATGTTAAAGGTCAATAGGGAAGAGGTTGCGATATATGTGAGATTTTCTGTGAGAAATCATTTACAACGAATTAAATGAGACTAAACTTGATAGTAATTATAGCATATCTAGCATCTACCCTGCTAGGAAACCCATTTGGGGCCATATAGGACCCATATTCCCATATGAAACCCGGATAGAGCCCGTATGGGTCCCATACAATGTTCATAGACATTGCCCATAGGCAGGGTATGGTCTCATAGTCCAAATAAACATCTGCAAACTCACGAATCTCCTTTACTTGTCTCGCATGTGAAAGTGTCAGAAGTCAGCAAAATCACTTCTGTTTCGTTAAGGTAAGAACTATTCAAAACATATGTTGTCACCTTTGGACGCAGGTGAGAGAGAGATACAGACAGACAGACATAGACAGACAGACAGACAGACAGACAGAGAGGTGCATTGTGAGAAAGAAACGCTTGATAGAAGACCACCCACTCATCTGTAAGCAATATTCAAGAACATATCATTGTATACCGTTTACATTACTAATAACAGGTTCGCCCTTGGATAAATTGCCGATTGCATCTAAGTTGACAACTTCCAATGCCCGAAGATCAGTCAGACTAGTGGGTTACCTAGAAGTTGTTATAAATCTCTTTTGAGAATTATGGCGTGTTAGAAGTTATCTAGGGAACTGTATTTTGGCAATTTAGAAACGTCTGCGTTCTATAGTTTATGACTTTGTCTTTATAAATGGATTAAGCATCAATTGAATGCAATCAGACCAAGATTTGGCGATTGGCTGCCAGAATCCAACAATTAATAGTTTCTACATACTACAGAGTTAATAAAATTCTGAAGTAGGGAATCATGCTGAAACTCGTTAGTATATGATCGCATTCTATCCCACAGTATCTTATACACTAAACGACTTGGGCATGCCAAATACCATGCAATGGCTACAAAAACAAGACGTCAGTAATATTATTAACAAAGTGTCGGTGGTTTTAAAGGCGACAATAGTTGATATATAAGGCCAAATAGCAATGTTAACTTCAGCTCATACACTGACAACTGATATTGTAAAGCCTATAATACTCTATATAAATTGTCGTAATTGTAACAGTACTGTAATTGCAATATTGTTAGGCGCTACTTCAAGATAAACAAATCGGAGGCGCTCCCGTCGTAACTATGTTACACTGCATTGCACTAGATTAAGTTACATTGTAATGTTCAATAAGTTATCACACACCATGAATGAAGAGATACCTATAAAGCGCTGCAACTTAATGAATATCCAATTATCCATATACATACGCACGTGACCACAGTCCACATTCGTAAAGATCTCGAGGCTGTAATGCCACATAATTATTTATAAATACAGAGATAAAATTAGAATTCGGATGGATGTAGGGTTTCTCAATAACAAACCGAAGCAATTCGCTCGACACCTTTGGCCTCTCCCCCTTATACATCTGAATGTGTACATTGGCTCACATCTGTAGACGTTTCCTCGTCTCTCGTTGGAGATCTAATTGAACTATGAAGTCCATCGATCCATTCTTTACGGTTAGGCCAAAGACTGTAGATTAAACAGGAGGGAAGAAAATAAATAAATAAACAAAACGAGCAAATTATTTCTGCTTCGCCGTTTATTTTTCTGTCCTTTCCCCTTTTCCTCTTTCCCATCTCCCCTATTTGTAGGTTTTCTCCAGTTTGTTTGTTGCTTCGCAGTCTCCTCTTTTCGCGATCTCTATCTCTCTAACTCTCATTTTTATTCCCATTTTTCTCATTCCGAGTGATCCTACTCTTCATCCTCTTATTTCTCCTCTTCTCCTCTTATTCCTCCTATTTATCTTCGTATTCTTCCTCCTACTCCTATTCCTCTTATTCCTCCTCCTCTTCTATTCCTTCTATTCCTTTTCTTCCTCCTCTTTTTCTTCCTCCTCCTCCTCTTCCTCTTATTCCTCCTATTCCAACCATCTCCTCTTATTCCTCCTCTTCTTCCTCCTCCTCCTCTTCTTTCTCCTCTTCCTCCTACTCCTCTACCTCCTCCTCCTCGGCCCACTTGGTCGCTCTGCCTTCATCGTTTCTTGTTCCTGTGTCCAATCGGACGTTGCATCTCAGAGCGTCCTAATGGAACGGACGGATGCAGGAAAGATGCTATCGACAGAAAATAAGTTGTCTGCACGCGACCAGGCAACGAGGTCAGTCCCCAAGACATGGCGAAATTCTGAGGTCTTCAGGAACGGACACGGTCCCTAGTAATGGTCAACTTCAATCAGAGGAAAGGTCAGCTCAGTCAAAAACATCCTGGCCATCATGCAACGATAACACTTCAACGTTCAGCCTTAACGTATATAAGACAAGGCGATGTACGCCCATATATAGGCAAACAGAGCCTATAAACGTCAGAGCTTGTTAAGATAAGATGCGACTAGATAATGTGATTGTGTATGTCCTATGTATTCAGCTAAGCCTAGGTTAGGCAAGGACAGACAGTAGTAGGCCTACATCCTAAGAATCTAATGAAAAGACAAAGAGCTGCGCTTAGAGATAAGTTTACATTGATTCGTTGACTGACTGACTGATTGTGATTTAAGAAAACTAAATTACTTCGCTTGATAAGTCGACGAAGATGGGATCAGGTGCAGCAGTAACTATATACAACAGGTGCGCCGTCGGTTGGTGCCTTGTGCCAGAGTCCGACTGAGACCATTTTGGGGCCTTGCAATTTCAATCATGCAGATCCAAACTGTTCCATAGAATGCAACATCGTGGAAGTATTGAATAGATCGATTGTGGCGATATAATTGCCAATAACAGTGTGATTCTCCTTACAGATTATATTTCAGTTACAGTTACGGTTATAGTTAATGGCCTTTCATTTTAGTTATAGTTACAGTTATAATTAGTATTATTTGTTAGTTATAGTTATAGTTACTAAATTTTTATTTTAGTTAGTACTTAGTTACAATAAGGAAAAGCGAATTTGCCTGCAAACGCAGCAGTTGTGCATCGAAAGGCTTTGAACAATGGATGTATTCATCTTCGTGAATACACTTAACGTTGATGCTAAAAATTCATCAGTTCTGAAGATAAGGGTTAGTCATTCCAGAGTGACCTACTACCCTGTTTTTAATTATTGTTTTCACTTTGAAAAATAAAGAATAAATTACCCGTACGATAATTATATACGCTGTAACAACACTCAATCTCCTAAATGTACAGTGTAGATCATTATTTCACAGTCTCGTAATATGAAATATTGCATCAGCAGCACGGCTCTTTGAAGCACTTCTACTAAAATACACGACACGCAGACATATTTCAATATAATGACACCTATAGAAACAAAGAGAGACGTTGTAAAGCCGGCAAAAATCATCAAAGACATTGAAGATCACAGCCATTGGCACAGTTGGGTCTGTTACTTTAACTGCACATTAATATCTCACCAATTTTGATTGTCTTCGCCGAATTCCCTTCTATGCACCTCATTCTATCACTCCTGCACCGCAGGCTTCTCTTTATGTAAGTGGATGGTAATATTTGAGATGATTGAGTAGATTAGTTGTATTTTTACCGGCCACATAACATAACTTCCCCTCATTAACACCAAATCGCTGATGAAACACGAACTTTTTATCTGTGAATGATTCTTAGGCTACGTGAATTCCCACGATTGCGGCCAATCATGATCATCAGTGACAATTTTGACTACACGATTACAAAAATTATAGTAATTTTGCGAATTTCCGCCAGTCAACTTGGGTCGCAATCGTCGAAATGTTCACAAAATAACTAAATTTAAAATAAATGTGCCATTACTACTGGCTTAATTCACAAAACCAAAATCCAGGGTGAACATATAGGCTATTAGTTTTAGCGCATTTTCACGTTCTCATGCTTGACGATATTGCGCTTTTTATTTTTATTTTTTTAACGAAAATAACGATAAATTTTTGTTAGTGTTATTTTTTATAAGCTTAGTCATAGTTAAATATATTATTTAGTTACAGTAATGGGTTTCGTTAACGAAGTCATTTTACTTTCGTTAACGAACATTTTCGTTACCGTTATCGCTAACGAGAATCAATGGCAGTTTAAGGATCACGGAAAGTTTTACACATTCAGAATATTAATAGTTTTGTGCATTGGCATAAGAGCCTAATTTGAATACATGTAACTCCACACGCGTTGAAATCAGAGGGTCCATTGCAATGGCACACGGACACAATGGCCAGTCCGCCACTAGACACCGGTGCGATAGAAGTTACCAGTCACAGTATACGTATGGGTAACACCCATATATTGGTGTCCACAACCAACTTGTTGCAAATATGAACTCGTGTATATTTCTTGGGGTTTATTTTGACTCTCATCTAAATGTAATTATTATAATTGTGATTGGAAATTCGTGCTACTTCAATAATTATCTAATCGGAGGCGCTCTCTGCGTTAGCCTGTATGATGCTAACTGTAATTAGGAGCAGAAGTTTCGTCAGAAAGGACCAAGAACCAAGCGGCGTCTATACTCTATAGTGTGGTAAAACGACGGGCGGACTATCTTTGTTAAGATAGACATCTTTAAAATTAACTCCATGTTTGTGTTCGTGTGCCAACATGAACACCAACTGTTGCCTCCGGTCTTTGATGACTAATTGCAAACTATTTCCGAACATCGTTCTCACTTTATAAGAGCTCAAGGAAATCAGTATGGCCGTTTTAACACTGGTTGTTTGATATTAAATGTATTAAATGTGCTGGTCTCTCAGTTTAGAACGTGTTAACAATGAACAATGGTAGGTCTATCTTGCCACATTTGAAATTACTTAAGATGACACTATAGCTTTTGTAAACATCTACTTGACTGCTAATTCGATCCTTATATATTAGGCTCCTTTTCGTTGGTTCAACATAGACTACGATTGTTCAAACGCGCTCACACTAAATATTAAATAGCCATGCAGATTTTAGTGCATGGGGTGTATGAAATAAGCCGTGTACGAATCGTCCATAAAATTAAACTATTATCCAACGAAATGTGTCAAGTGAAAGCACAGCGAGAGAAAAGGGAGAGAGCGAGAGAGAGAGAGAGAGAGAGAGAGAGAGAGAGAGAGAGAGAGAGAGAGAGAGAGAGAGAGAGAGAGAGAGAGAGAGAGATGAGTATATTTGGGCGCGGAGTAAATCCTTGTGCAGAATAAAATATTGCTGTCACAAGCAGATATACATTCGATCAGTCAGAAAACAAAGAAGGAAGGAGGTCTACGAAAAGAGACATTCCTGCCACACTAACGCCTGCACTGCTTTACCCCTGCGTCTGATGCCACTAGGGATTTGTGGCCCCTAACAGTTGGGTGTAAGCGCGTGTCGAAATGAAGTCATACTGACCCTTGTAGGTCTACAGTCACGTTGACTGCTGAGATGTCAAATCAGATCAAATCATAAGGCAAATCAGGTGGTTATCACATGCCTGCGATTGAAGGTTAATCATTCACGTACATGTATGTCTACTAATGTGGATAATATACAATCACTGAATCATTGTTGGTTAGTTAAGAACAATGGCTAATGTGGACATACAATGGTTGGTTAAGAACAATGGCTACAACAACAGACCTGTGTCGTCAGGTGGCTCCATCCCGCGGCAGAGACCGACAACGAAGACAGAGACAACGACGACGACAACAACGCACGTCCACCTCATCGTTCGAGAATCTCCTCCATCTCCCTGCGGCATCATCACCGTCATCATCATCGGATACAGAGGCAGAAGCAGCAGCAGCAGCAGCGGTGGCAGTAGAAACGACGACGTACCGTTGGCGTCTTTCGTTCTGCGGTTCCGGTTGATCAGGCTCCTGCCTCCTCAGCTGCAGCAGCCGTCTGTCGCTCTGGCCTCTCCTCCTGATGATGCTACTGCTGCTGCCTCCTCTCTGCTGCACTGGGCTGCTGCGGCGACGACGACGATGACTATGGATGCTGGAGATGCTGTAACAATCCGCTCAACCGATGGAAGAACGTTTGCATGAGCATCTGTAATAGCAGCAGCAGCAGCACCACCACGACCACCAGCAGCAGAAGGAGCGGCTGCGATGGATGGAGGCTGAGGCAGGGGCTGATGAGGCTGCGACCGACGGATGGATGGATGGATGCTGAGCAGGCTGTACTGGATACAGCTGCTGCTGCAGCAGCGACAGCAGCTGCGATGACGTCTAGGCTTTCGGAGAAGCAGGCAGTGGTTGGCCGACTGCTGCTGCTGCTGCTGCTGATGCTACTGTGGAAGCAGCAGCAGCTGATGTGGTCGGTCGGTCGGTCGGTCGGTGGGTGGCCTACTGGCCAATCCGATGTGCACTCTGAGTTCCGCTTTGTTGATTGCCTGTGGAAGGGGAGAGGGGTTGTCCTTTGGAGGGGTTCTTCCTTTGGAAGGGGAGAGGGGTCGTCCTTGAGAAGGGGGGGTCTTCTTTTGGAAGGGAGGTCGTCCTTTGGAAGGGGAGAGGGAATTCAATCGACGCTGGCGTCTTTCCGATGAAGACTTTGAAGCCAGAAACAACGACGACGATGATAATAACGACAATGATAATGACTACTACTACTACTACTACTACTACTACTACTACTACTACTACTACTACTACTACTACTACTACTACTACTACTACTACTACTACTACTACTACTACTACTACTACTACTACTACTACTACTACTACTACTACTACTACTACTACTACTACTACTACTACTACTACTACTACTACTACTACTACTACTACTACTACTACTACTACTACTACTACTACTACTACTACTACTACTACTACTACTACTACTGCCGCTGCAGTTGCTGCGCTGATTTTACTAATAACACTGTTGTGATAAAAACGACGACAGCGGATTAAACAGACGTTGTGACGGGAATGGTGACGATGATGACAATGATGATGACATCTACTTGATAGGTTACCGTTTTGGCTTTGACAAGTCCCTGACTTGAAAATGCCATCTGCGACAGTGAAATGCCATTGAAATGGCGAACCAGGGTCGACCTTTCACTGCGGATAGCTAGCTCTACGATTAACCGACGGACTATTTAGGAATGCCTGTTCTCTGTAGACCTGTTGGCTCGAAGGAGATTCGAACGACGGATCTGATACCATCAGCCTAGGAGTGGCAATGAGTCTGCTGCGAACACTTCCTTCGACTGCTGTCGTTCCTCACCCATCATAGACCAGGAACTCTGAATGTGGTGTCAACGGTTTACCCTGGAAGGAAATCTCTTGCTTGGATGTAGGCCTACCTGAGCGATGACTTTCCAGTTGAACATTAAATTTAATTTTGACTCTTAAAGATGAATTTACAAAGCCTATTGAATAATACAATTATTTAGCTAGCGAGGAACGTGCTCGAAAGGTATCAATATTGAAGGTGCTGTAAAACGTCGCTGCATTATATTGTATCACGACAATACTAACCACGACATCGACGATGACGATGATGATGATGATGACGATGATGACGACGACGACGACCATGATGATGATGATACAATAATGTGGTGTCAACGGTTTACCCTGGAAGGAAATCTGAATTAGGATCGTATTAATTTGAAAACTGTTCTCTATCGCCGTAGTTGGGCTGGGAGCGCCTCTGAGTAGGTTATCTTGGAGGGGCGCTATATAAGTCCTCTGAATGAATGAATGAATGAATGAATGAATGAATGAATGAATGAATGAATGAATGAATGAATGAAAAACATATCTAGAGATTGGATTTATTTCCAGGTCTAAGGACATTTTCATGTGGCATCCTGGGCAAACCGGATTTTCTCGAGACATCAACCAAAGTCCATCTTCAACTGACTCGCTGCTGACTGCTCTTATTCTCACTTTTTCAGTCTACACCAAATCGAGATTCGATAAAAGAAATTAGTGATTCATACGATCCTAACTTCATGTTTATGAAAAGTCTAACAGCCACATTCCATGGGGCTACGTTGGGCCAATAGCTCGTGGGTCATCAGTTGGAGACAGAGGTACGACGGACCTGCCATGGCCCATGGTCCCAGCAGACGTAAATGGCTGCAGGGGAGCCGCTGTAGGGTCTTTGGAAAGATTGGCGCCAAGCCAAGGTCAGTTGGCAGACGACTGCCGCCATCAAGGATGCTCTGAACAGCGCTGTGTCTTTGTCGTTTTGTCACAAGGAGCTTCCGGTGAAGTCAGAGCAACTGCAGCAGCAGCAGCAGCAGCAGCGTCTCTTGTCTGGCTAATGGACTTGCGCCGCTGATGGATCCGTTTAAAAGCATCCAGTCACAGAGACTGGCATGTCCTCCCTTTAGACTTACGATGGCGTAAAAACAGTCCAATGTCAATGTCCTATTATTGCAAACGACCGTAAATGTGAAATATAAGCCTTCTTCTCCCAAAAATATACAAGCACGCGTGCGTATATATATATATATATATATATATATATATATATATATATATATATATATTATGTGTGTGTGTGTGTGCGCGTGTGTGCATAAAGCCTGCCCTGATTAAGTGTTGATCGTGTCGAAGCGCTCTTGTAACGGCATGTGCCTTGTTACGACGTTGTCAAAATTGTCGTATTCACCACCACCACCACCACCACCACCACCACCACCACCACCACCACCACCACCACCACCACCACCACCACCGCCGCCGCCACCACCACCATCACCACCACCCACCACCAGTCCACCACCACCACCACCGACCACCGACCACCACCACCACCACCACCACCACCACCACCACCACCACCACCACCACCACCACCACCACCACCACCGACCACCGACCACCACCACCACCACCACCACCACCACCACCACCGACCACCACCACCACCACCACCACCACCACCACCACCACCACCACCACCATCACTATCATCATCAGCATCAGCATCGTGTATGTAATCAGATGATTCGCTATATGTATCTGTTTCTTTCGCTTAGTAAGACCATATACCCTATGCCTGCCTATAGGCACATAGAGAATATTCATCTTACACTGGAGCGCTATGAGCCTACAGCCTTCGCTTGGCATGTCGATCTATTCTGCAGCGCACTCTGTGGTAAACGAACGATTGTGGCTTAGAGTCTCCTCCGTGTAACAACATGGGACAAGTCGTTGCATGCACTTGTCTTACGCCTCATGAGATTCAGAATGACTGACTTAACGCACGTAATAAGTGCAATAGATGGACATCGTCTCCTTCAGCTTTACATTCGTCGTATAATCAGTAGAAGTTTGGAATGAACTGTGCCTTAACAGGCCACGTTCATAAGCCGAAGGCACACGTGGCTAATTGTAGGCTTATTCGCGTGGATGATTCCTTTAACAATCCAGCACAGTTCGTGCATGTGAGTTCTGGAAAGACCCCGTGGTCCTATTGGATATAGGATAATATGGTAGAGCTTAAAAGCAGACTGCAAGGTTGCGTTCTATTTTCGAAATAAATAACTCTAGGAGGAGTTGTGCTAAATTTAATCCAGTAGCTTATTTAAAATTGATACAAACATTTCATGGTCTACTTTCTCCTTTGTTGGCAACGGAAGCACACAGAGAAAAGATGATGGGCATAGAGCGAATTGTAAGCAAAGACTGGTGCTTAGACAGCCACCGACATAAAGGAACGACGTCTGGCTAAACCTGAGCCCATCCTTTGCAATTCTTCTGCGTCCCATTCCCATCGCTGCTGCGGATAGATCCCTCCAATAAAGGCTCTAATCCTTCAGCCAGATCAGCTCCGTTTCCTCGGACACATCCGTGGCATCCATCTCAGTCTCTTCCATCAAATGGATTCCACTCAGATTTAGTAGTTCATTTCGCATCGCTTGCCAATCCGACGAAAGCTCCCCCGTTCTACTCCAAACGCTCTCAGCCATTCCAGTCACTCTTCTCCTGTCCCTTTCCCTCTATCTGTCCATCCGTCTCTCCGCCTGTCTTCCGTCTCTTCAGGCCTTCCCTTCGCGTCTTCCACCGGTGGAGCAAGTCCTTCTCCAGCGAGCGAGAAAAGTCGCTAATGAATACAGTCCTAGGCAGAGTAGAAGGCATCCGGCTTTTAGAAATGATATTAGAGGCGACGTGATGAGATTATGTGAGGAGGCGGTACAGAGCTATACGCTATTAGGCTGTCTGTCTCTGTCTCTGTCTCTGTCTTCGTCTCTGTCGGTGTCTGTGCGGCTGTCTCTATCTCTGCTTTTGGATCTTCCATTGTCTCCGTCTCTTTTTCTATCTCTTTTCCTGTCTGTTTTTCTCTCGTCGTCTACTGTCTCCGTTCCTCGTTTGCTGTCTTCCCCGAGGAGGGCTGGAGTGCTGCTGGATGGGATGGAGGGAGGAGGAGGAGGCTCCAGCGCGGCTTCATCACCGTCGCCGCATCCTCTTCGGTCTATTTAGAGCAACGTTGGCAGCAGCCATTCCCATCTGCAGCAGCCTCCGTCTCAGTGATCGAAAGTGGCCCATGGACAAGGCAACCAGCAGCAGCAGCAGCAGCAGCAGCAGCAGCAGCAGCAGCAGCAGCAGCAGCAGCAGCAGCAGCATCACGCAATGAAAGCATCGCCACAGAAGAAGAAGGAGCATCTCATGCATCTCACTCATCCGCTTACCATATGTAAATCACCTTTGCAATTACAAGGACAGGGATGACGATGATGATTCATTCAGAGCATTCATATAGCGCCCTTAAAAGTGTCTATTCAGAGGGTCTCCATTCCATGCGAAAGATAACAGCTTTTAATAAACAATAACTCCATACAGCTGAGTAGAACCGGTGTTTACACGCTAAAGGCGCAACTCGAGGATGATGACGACGACGATGACGATGATGATGATAATGATGAAGATGTAGGTGATGATGACGATGATGATTACTGACGATGAAGATGATGCAGATGAAACGGATAAAGAAAAGAAGAAGGGGTAGGAGAAAGAAGAACAGCAAGATGAACCTGCAGAGAAACAAGGACAAGAAGACGAATTAGAGGAATAGTAATAAGAGGAAGAAGAGCAAAAGGCAGATCAAGACGAAGCAGCCTTGTAGGCTTAGCTTCTACAAGAAGTTGAATTTATAGTCTCTTATTCTTATGAGGTCAGTGTATCGCAGAATTTGTCGCTCCTCATCTGATCAAATTAAAGGTCTGCCTCATACATTCGGGCAAAATACTTAATAACTGGTAGAAAGTTGTTACACCATGTACATCTGCAATGGTTAGATTACAACAGGACCGGGTAAACCACTCGGGGGGATTAAACCATACATGAGGTTCTGTCGTCTAAATAAAAAAAACCAACGTGACATTGCATTGACTATATATACCTCGTATATTGAAAGAAAAACGTTCGATAGCAAGACAGTTTCAAAAAGCAGTTGCTGCAGCGTTGACTTCAATTTTTGCTAGTTCGTCAGCGTGGAAATTCTTATTAAAACGAAAACTAATGACGTTTATGAACATAAAATCTAGCCCACTGAGAACAGTGCAGATTACGACAGGTTTTACAACTATATCCACGCCTGTCCAGCTGATTCATCTGGTAGCCAGGCAAATCTTCAAGTTAAGCAGTATCTTGAAGACCCATCCCGAAACTTCGATTCATTGACATCCTTTCTAGTAGTAAGGAATATTTTCATTAGGTACAATATACGGTCATTCCGTCTTCTGCACCCGGTGAAAGTTTATTCAGTTGTGGTGGACAGGTATTTACTTCACGGCGCAATGGAGTGTCTGGTAGAACTTTTGAGAAACTGCTGCTGTTAAAGCAGAACAAGGACTTTTCTCTTTGAAAACTTTGCCAACTTGATGTTGTTTTTTTGTAGCATGATGACTCATTATTAATTAGATTTTTTACTACATACATCTTCACAATTAGTACTGAAGTTAAGTACTGCTGTCTAGCCTTATCTAGGCTAGGGTGCATTTATTTTGTATTTCAAATACAAAATAGAACAATGTATTTGTATTTTGTATTTCAAATAAATTTTGCAAAATGTATTTTGTATTTGTATTTCAAATACTTTTGAAAAATGTGTTTGCATTTTGTATTTGAAATGCATTGAAGAAGTATCTTATCCAGCACTGTCCTTTAATGAGCGCCTCTGAGGAGTATTTCTTGAAGTGGCGCTATATAAATTTACGATTACGAATTTACGATTACGACATGCTAGCTATAATAAACACTCTTCAATGTCCTGTCTTCTTTAGCATACCTTCCTAAATTGTTTCCGATGGACTTCATACCTACACAGTGGTTATATTCAGCCGGATCACGTCGGATCTGAGATCCGGCACCTCAGATTTGAGAACCGCCACCTAAAGGAGAAGACCCGTCTCTTAAAGGAGAAGACCTGTCACCTAAATGTGCTTCTGACACAATAATCGGCCATAATATTATAATTATTCTTGTTTCACACGTTTTATGTGTTTTGCAAATAGCAACTAGCGAGTCTCGTTTATAGTTTCGTCAAATAGGCTTAGGCTTTAGATTTGCACAAATTCGGAGATCCATCAACTCTGGGTGTGCAATTTAACCACTGCACCTACACCAGTTATTGTTTCTTGTTCTGATGTTTTCTCTCAATTTTGACCAACTTGTCTTTGCTGAAAGCTGTTTTCCACCACATTTTAAAATATGCCTTAGTCGAATCTTTACTGAAAGAACCTGACCTAGGCATCAACAGCCTGCCAAATTTCAGACCCATCTCCATCCTCAATAACATTTCAACGATTCATGAGCGTCTCTTCCTTACAACACGGATCGAGCAACACAATACTCATCTCTTATGTCTTTACCAATAGGCTTACCGCGAAGGCTACTTAAATAAAACTGTTCTAGTCTTTACGATGGACAACACCTTCTCATCTGCTTATGGTTGATAGGCGTGTTTCGACCTGTCTTTATTTGCAATCGTTAAAAATTACGCCTGGGAAAAACCCGGGCGAAGCCGGGTACAGATACTAGCAATAATAATAATAATAATAATAATAATAATAATAATAATAATAATAATAATAATAATAATAATAATAATAATAGCCGTTCCAGATGCATTGCTTTTATAATTTTATAAGTCCCTGGGGGAATGAAGTACCTCAGGGCACTAAAAAAAAAAAAAAAAAAAAAAAAAAAAAAAAAATAATAATAATAATAAAATAATAATAATAATAATTAAAATAATAGGTCTATAGATTAAGCCTACGTATATATAATTATATAGACCGCAGGCCTATATTGGACAATGAATACAATTTGCATTGCCTTATAATTAATCGAATATGTCGGGGGTCATCTGGTGGAACATAAGCCGGTGCAGATCTAATGGTCAGTGGCGATGGACACTGTGGTCAGTTAGGTCAGTATATCAGATTATCTGTCGCTCGGTGTGACCGTCCTACGGCCGTTAACCCTTTGCTTACCACATAAGGTTAAAATTAAAAATAATCAACTACAGAGCAGATCTATAATGAAATAACTTAAATGGAGCAGGAAAGACTAAAAATATAATTAAATTCAATATATTTTTTAAATAACGAAATGGGACTTTGCAGTCCCGTTGGTAGGCAACGGTACTGAAATTCGGCTAAGGCATACTGTAGTTATCAATCACACAAACTTATCTATGTATATATTTTTATCATGTGATGTTTAATAATGTATACATTCTAAAACCTAAGCGAATATGTAGATGAAACCCAACAAACAACGTCGCTCAATAGACACACCACGCTGCCACATGGTTGTTTACCCACGGGACTTCTAAGGAACACTAAGTTATAAAGTTCTGATGGGGCAAAATATCAAATAAAGTTGTTATTATTACCCCATCTAGCGATTAAACCTGATACCTTATAAAGAGACTTTAAAGTCCCAATGGTAAACAACCCTACAAAAACAATTAAACAATTGTTTTATTGCGGTTTTTACCAACGGGACTGCAAAGTCCCATGGGTAATGAAAGGGTTAAATGCGCCTCACCAGCTGACGAGAGGTAGGGTCGGCTGCAATCACCGCGGCTAATGTTCGCTACTCTATCGGAATAACGGATTCGGCTTACATGGTCGATGGTGGGGATTATGCACGGACCCCGCATTGTTTGACTATAAGCTATCTGTATCGACATATAATGTACATTACTAATACATAAGCAAATTATAAGCATATAATAATGCTAGCCTATGTCCTATCGTCTTTAGCCAAGATTAGTTTGCGCTTAGAGCATCGGAGAGAAAATCCGCTTGCTTCTGCATGGCTTATAACTAAATAAGTAAGTATGTCTACCAGCGCACGTGCAAAAAATGCAGGAATGACGTATTGGTCGTCGTTGTTTCAGTTTGAACCATGCGGTGGAAAAGTCGTTCTGTGCGCTATTGTCTAAACTCCAAAGTTTTTCATCTATATTTTCCTGTAAAATAGGCCGATTTTTACTTTGTTTAGGATTTTCAGTCATGTATTGAAAAGATATTAATTTTTTTTTCTTTCAGCAGAGCGATCTCTATAAACATTAGCATTCTCTCCACGTTAACTTTCTGAAACACACATATATAGGGCCTACCCCTATACCTCAGTCATTGATTCACACAGCTGCATCTGATTATACATAGGCCTAGTATGCCTAGGCTATAATAGACCAACAGGTAATAAAAACAAGTGCTGCCTCTATTGCATGAAAGCACGAGGGGCAATACATTTACATCCTTTGCTCATTCTCCTCATGGTTGCTAGCCGTGCATGCTAGCAGTACTGTTGGCCACCATGCTTGCTAGCAGTGCAGGCGAACTATCAATCCAATGGATATAAACACGCAGCCATTGAGAAGATTGAGGATTTCTGCGTTTTATGTGACAGTCCTAATAACAACGTCAAATGGAAAGACACATTAGGCCCTGGCATCTGAAAATATTCCGATATCTTACATAATGTGTCATAGAATTCCTTGTATATAGACATAAATCCCTAACAGGAATACTGGAATAGGCCTATTGTCATATGGGCTCTACATGTCCTACATATGTAGGCCTATAGCGCTTTTGATTGGGTAAGAGGCGCTTTATAAATTTATAAATACAATGCAATGTATAGGATGTTTCTGTTGGGGTTTATTTCGGTAGGCCATACGTAGCCTAATACGAGCATCACATTCAGCTCTGTAGGCAAATCGTTTCTATTTTAGGAATAAAAAATATGAGAACTAGAATTGCAACAGCTGAGCTTACGTCAAGGCATACGGTATATATATTTCTATAACTTGTAATTTGTCAGAATAGGGGGTCTAATAAGAAATATGATAGTCACGCAATATGCCCACCGGGTTCGCTTCCCGGTCGGGTC
Source organism: Aporrectodea caliginosa (assembly GCA_020284085.1). Classification (NCBI taxonomy): domain Eukaryota; kingdom Metazoa; phylum Annelida; class Clitellata; order Crassiclitellata; family Lumbricidae; genus Aporrectodea; species Aporrectodea caliginosa. The sequence goes on along the minus strand of JACEVL010000164.1, from coordinate 938,330 downwards.
GGTTTATCAGAGATTAATTTCTCGGATCTTTACTGCGGGTGGCTCGGTCGCATTATAAACGTGGAGTACAATACAACACACAATACAACACATCACTATACAACTGGGGCGCGGTGGTTTGGGGGTATGTTCGGTGCCTTGCAGCTGGAGGGTTGCGGGTTCGAATCCACCTCAAAGTCGCCGCGTAGGGACCCTGGGCAAGTCCTTCACTCGCAATTGCTCATGCGCTTCGGCGTGAAACTCCGATTCAGCGTCCGCGCAGTAGTCGGGAGCGCCTCTGAATGGGAAATCTGGTATATGGGCGCTATAACAAGTGTTCAATTACAATACAATAATGTTCTGTGCAAAGACGAACAATGAAAATCAATGCAACACCGACCATATCGATTGCCAGAAAGAAAACAATCAATTTCATATTGTTGGATTTAAGATGGCGATTGGAACATGTAGTCTATAACACGCGGTATACAGTTAGCTGGAGACACTTGCCTTAATAATTCCATCTAGGCCTACTTCAAAAGCCACCTCTTCCCACCACAGCGTATACAGGCCCTAAACGTAGCGGCCCCTTCCTGGTTATAAGCGGCCCTACTTGATTATAAGACATGTACATTGGTACATTGGTTAATGCTTACGTCAAAGAGTCTCTTGGTACTGCGATCGAGCATTCGCTCACAGACTGTGGCTTAGCATAAAATTATTAATTTTTTTGATATTTAAATTCGGGCTACCACGGGGACCTTAAAATGCCGTGGCACCCATTCAAATTAAGGGGCACCGATGGTACAGGATCTGACCATATTAATTCAGCGAAGACTGTTAGGTCGAGGCTATGGGTCGCTATAGAAAAATTGTACATCTTCATTCAACTTGTTTTATGGTTGGCAAAGATTAAAGTGGAACCTTCTTTTCATTATTCTTTATGCCTACTTTGATCGACGGACCATGGATCTGAAAAGTTATAGGCCCTAATGGTAGCCATAAAACAAAGCGGTGTACGTGGTCTTGGTCTTTAGAACGAAGTGCACATGTAGGCCTACTCATATAAATTCCCTGCCAACATTTCCATGGGCATTAGATAGGGCCCATATGGGCTCTGTGCAGGTGCCATATGGAAATATGGGACCTATATTGGTTCCATTTGGGCATGTTGATGTTGGCAGGAATACATGCAGCCAGGCGAGAGAGAGAGAGAGAGAGAGAGAGAGAGAGAGTGTGTGTGTGTGTGTGTGTGTGTGTGTGTGTGTGTGTGTGTGTGTGTGTGTGTGTGTGTGTGTGTGTGTGTGTGTGTGTGTGTGTGTGTGTGTGTGTGTGTGTGTGTGTGTGTGTGTGTGTGTGTGTGTGTGTGTGTGTGTGTGTGTGTGTGTGTGTGTGTGTGTGAGAGAGAGAGAGACAGACACAGAGAAAGAGAGAGAAACAGAGACAGACAGACCGACAGACAGACAGACACAAGCACAGAGACCCAGAGACAGACACAGACACAGAGAAGAGACACAGACACACAGACAGAGACAGAGAAACATAGAGAGAGAGACAGACAGAGACACAGACAGAGACAGAGAAACCTAGAGAGAGAGACAGACAGAGACAGACAGAAACAGAGACAGACACTGAGAGACAGATATAGACAGACAGAGATAGACAGTAAGAGACAAAGACAGAAAAACCCATACAGACTGTCACTCAGTCAGATAGAGACAGAGACATAGACAAAAAACAAAGATGAAAGGTTCCGAAATAATAGAATTATGACTATAGTTCCAAAGCCCTAAAAATAGACATTAAATCCCAGCACATAATGGGCAGTTATTTAATATAGCAATGTTTGCGTTATGTCCCGATAAAGGGAAGAGTAAGTGGAGAGTGATATCTTGTTTAATCCAAATTTAACATAGCATAAGGTAGGCCCTACGTATAGCGGCTATATACAGGTAGCCTATAACATAAGTGAAAATCTCTGAAGCGCAACCTCAAGAGAAAAGGCCGGGAGGTCCCTCAAACAACAAAACATGTACTTGCGGAACAAGGAAGGTGACAGACTGATTAGCTCACGTCTGATTTGAAAAGGAAGACTATTTCAGGTTAGGCCTACAGAGACAACAATGGCAAATCTTCTGTGCTTGGTAGTGGACGACCTAGGATACGATGACTTAGCGCAGCCGATCTGAGGGTCCTGCAACCAGGACTAGATGAGGCAATTGATACACATGCAAGGATTTACCAATAATAGGCCTACAGACCTAGGCAATATCGCATGAGAGTTAGAATCTTATAGATTCAAATTTACCAGAAGCATTTTGCTGCTTGTTAGGCTATAGGCTAGTAGCCTAGAGCTTATTGTGATTAGCCTATATTTAATACTGTTCCAAGTTTACTTCGAAATCAAGTTTCAGTTCCCTTATAATAATATATATATATATATTTTATATGTTTCTCATCTTTTATTCCTTTGTAGATGCAGTTGTAACTTGTAGTCAGAGTTGGATTGTCTCGAGCCACTGTCTCGGTCTCGATCGAGACGTCTCGAGACACGTTTTTTGATGTCTCGGTCTCAGCGCCCACTGTCTTGGTATCGATCGGTCTCGGTTTTGACTCTTTTGAGGTCATTTCTTGACTTTTGGAAACGGTCTCGAAGCGAAAGTCTTGTTCTCTTGTCTCCATAGCTCTCGCGCAAATTGTCTTTAGTTCTGAATTTCTGACAGTATCGCGCTGTGAAATTGTCCTGTACCGATCGGATAACAAGTTAATCGGAAGTGCGAAACAAACCTGAAGTTTAGAAAAGCGGTATTTCTGGTATTAACAGATATTGGAAAGAGCAGTTTTTAGCTTGTACTTTATTACTTTATTTAAATTTTCTAAATTCTATTAGTGCAAATATCTTTAGTCTAAATGTCTAATAAAGAACATGAAATAGTAAATTTGCATTCACGCCATTTGAAGTCAATGAAAACAGAATATTTAAGCGAAACGCCTAAATTGGAACAACATCTAGCTTGTCAAGATGAGTGATGTAACATAATTAGGCCTATGTCGCTAATATTTTTATGGGATGTTGTTGGTTTAAATTTTAGAATTATTTAGAAGATTTCAGAATGGCTTAAATATTTAATTTCTTTATAGTTTATAGGCTACTATTCTAATGATCGGCTGAATTCAGTGAATTGTCCCTGGTAGGGTAGAGTGGGGTAAAACGCCCCCTTTAACGGTTTTTGCTAAATTACAACGTGAGTAACAGCATTTTAAGCATGAACTTATTGTAAGATCTTGTACGTACTGAATGTCCCAAGTAAAGTAAAATTATGTCCGATAAAATTCCCCAAAAGATGACATTAAAAATAATAAAATACAGAATGCTTCAAAGGGGGCGCTTTGCCCCTCACCTGGGGCAAAACGCCCCTCGTGATCTGACCTCCCGCTACCTGAAACGGCGATGCACATAATCATCTGCAATCACTGCATTGATGCAACAATAACTATAAGAAGTAAAGATCTCTAGAATTTTTTTAAAAGATGTCATCAAAAATAATGAAATAAAAAAATGCGCTTTGCTCCAGGTAAGGGGGGGCGTTTTGCTTCATGTCAACATTTTCCATAGGGGGCGTTTTGCTCCGCTTGGTGCTACCTTGTGAGATTGCCCATATCATAAAAAATTGATTATGTTAAAGCCTCATTTATTGTGCACCGTAATTCGATATATAATAATAATAATGATAATAATAATAATATCTTTTCTTTAATAAGCGCCTGACAAACGCACTGCGCTGTACATTTACATGTTATGCAATTGAAATCTTAACTACTAACAGAACAGACAGCTTGCAATACAACGGCGCTAATAGCAGCCTACAAAGCATATCCGCCCAACGGGGGCTCGAACTCGGTACCTCTCGGTCTCTGTGCCAGATGTTATCCAATGCGCCACGGGCATACTTTAAACCTATATTTGTATTATTGGCTATGTCTAGCATTTTGACACATTAATGATACAGAATTGGCGGCAAACTTTTACAAGGAAACACGAAAAAATCAATTTGTCTCAAAACAAAAATGAGCAAACCATCGAAAGATAAATGAATGACGATTATCTCAATAGGGTGCAACTAAGAAACCCCAGAACCTTAAAACAGGTCACTACATGGCACTGGAGGACAGGACTGGGAGGGGCGTTTTGCCCCACTCTACCCTAATAGACTTTAAAGGTGAGAGAAACATTGTTTCGGGATTTGGGTCCAATGTGTATTTCACTCGTTTTGAACTGTCTTGAACTGTCTCGGACGTTGTGTCTCGTCTCGGTCTCGGACCCCACTGACTCGAAGTCTCGGTCTCGGTCTCGGTCTCGAAGTTTGATGTCTCGTATACCAGTCTGCTTGTAAATAATTATGTCTAACTTTCAAATTCGTGTGTTTCAAATTCATTGCTAGATGGCCGTAGATGTTGCATTAGCCAACGTCATTTGACTAGCGTACATCCACTTGAAATATATCGTCAACGCGGGCATTGTTTACGATGGAGATCGTTACCAGTTTTCAGATTAATACACAAAACGTCTGCAATTTTAATTTTTGCAGATAAATGCATTCAAATTAACAGTTATTGTTTCAACGGAATGGTTAATCATGCCGTATCATATAGGTCGTGTATCGATGCGTCGATTGTGGCGCCTGCTAAGCCAAGGATTACGTGGAGCTCATGACAGTCGAACGAAACGTCTTCTTATCTGTCAAATATTCTCATTTGGAGTCTTCCTTTACGTTTGGTTTCAGTTCAGCGCAGGTACTAGAATAATAACTGGTTTTAACTTCATTTAAGTCACAACTTACTAGAATTTTTATTGTTACGAGTGGTTGGATGGTGCAGAGTTTGAGAAGATAACCAGGTAATCCTGGCACTGGCGGTCCCAAATTATTCAATGAAAGAAGTCGACAAAGTTATTTGCTTGTCACTTTAAAATGGAAGCTGGATTGATGAAAAAACTTTATCGCTAAATCGAAGCTGGATTGATGAAAAAAAACTCTTTCCCTAAATGGAAGTGGGATTGATGAAAACATTCCTGTGTTGAAATAGAAGCTGGATTGATTAAAATAATTTCTTCCGTAAATACAAGCTGGATACCAAGCTGGTTGCATGGATGAAACTAACTTCAATAGAAGCTGGATGAAAATAATGTTTTCAGTAGTTAGAAGCTGGATTCGTGAGAATATATAGCACGTTTTAGCGAAACTATAAGAAAGCGGCGGCCTCTGTTGATTTCTTTCATTGAATAATTTGGGACCGCCAGTGCCAGGATTACCGATAACCAGGTACCAAAATTGGTAATAAGTCCTGTTAGCTACAACCACATACATGTAACTGTAGTGATAGAATTTTAATTTAAATTTTTTGAGATTTCGAAGCAGTAAATTTCAATTTAAGGATAGGAGTTATGTGACGATGCTTAGGCAATCTTATAACAATTTGTGCAAGTGTTTTTAGCTGAAGGTAATTCATTATCATTGCTGTACACTCTACGCTGGCCTCCCGGCTGGGCGGTTGGGGTGTTTGGAATGGGTCCTGCGCACGGCCACACGCCTCATCGGCCATATCCCAAAATTTGGCCATGTCACCGCTTATATGAGGGATGTCCTGCACTGGCTTTCCTATCCCGCAGTGGATTGTGTACCGGCTTTCTGCTTTGGTGTGGCGGTGCCTCTTAGGCTCCACTCCTGTGTATTTACAAGAGCTCTGTCACTCTACTCTGGGTATGCAGGGACATAGAGCTCTCCGCACCTCCACACATGGTGAATTTCTTGTTCCCCGTGCGCGAACTGCTCTTAGACAGCATCGTGCCTTCTCTGTTGTGGGCCCCCATGTTTTGAAATGGGCTCCCATTAACATTACGCCTTATGCCTAGAGTTCATTCAGATGCGTTTTACTCTAGCCTTAAAACCATCCTTTTCAGCCGGGGTTGGGTCGGGAGCGCTCCTGAGTAGTAACCTTGAAGGGGCGCTATATAAATCTTCGGAATGAATGATTGATTTGGGTGGCATTATGGAATAGCAATGGTGAGTGCAGTTTGGAAGAATCATGAAAGTTGCTATTATAGAGGAAGCTTCATTGTCAGGTGTGGGCTGAATGTATTAAATGTTACAAATGTGATTGAAAGGCAGGATGTACATGTGATTGGACCTGCTAGAGATGCTATATAAATTCATGGTAACATAAACAATGGCAAATACAATACAGTGCAAAAAGGATTAGGTTATGGCTGAAGCTGATGCATAGATGGAAGATAGCTGATACAGAGGTAAAGGTAAGATTGGAGCAATCAGTAAAAGAGTGGCTGATGGTTTGGGACAATTTTTGCTCTTGTAGACTTGGGATAATAAATTCACTTCTATCACAGTTGAGGTGAAGGAGTTTCATGGACTTTCATTTTGCTATTTTAAAGACAGCATTGAGCAGTTGAGTGGTGAAAGAGTTGGATGTCATGTGTAGAGATGACGATCAACTGTGATGACTCAAAACATTAAGAATGAAGATGGAAGATGGCTCCATCCAAGTTCCCTCTAAGAGCTCTTAGAATGGGGTGTTTAGAGGCACCACATGAGAATGAGGTAGGATGGGAAGAATGGCCTGCAGCTTTCACAGAAAAATAGTGGAAAGACAAGTAACATCCAAGCTGAAATTGGCCATATTAGAAATGTCAAGCCACAACAATAGAAGAGAAGGAATAATTCCTGATAGTGTTAAAACCAGAATGGACATAAAGAGTACAGAGGCAGGAGATTTCTTAATGACAGTGACTAGACAGAAAAGCAGAAATTTCAGTAGAGTAATTTTTTGTAATCCAGCTCAGCTTCACTTGTTTATTGGTAAATAATGCGCAGCATAAGATCTGCAGAAAATTAATCCAAATTGGGTGGAATTTTAGTCCCTAGAGGTAGCTTATTAAAAATGATTTAAGTATGAAATTGTTGTAAACAGAAGTTCAGTAGTGGAGTCAATCTATCTACTGTTTCAGCAGCACCGAGTTTGAAAGTTCATGTTTTGTTGCTTATTAGTTTTAAATTTTTGTTTTAGTTGCTTGGCCAAAATTCTTTGGAAAAATTGACCCAAAGCTGAGGCAGACTCCTGATGTTAATTTGCTAGACTACTTCCTCTCTGCACAGCATGATGGTGCCAGCATCAGTTGGGTTCATGGTGTCAACAGCCGCAAAGCACTGATTGATGCCCTTCGAAGTTTGTATAAATTGTCTGCAGTATTCTTAGTTTTGAAAATATTACTGTGCAGTCATGTAGTAGTGATTGAGCACAAAATATCTGGAATAGCACAAATGCTATGATACTGCAGAAAGCGCTTATTAGAAACCTCTAAATCTTTTATCTTTTGTGCAGTATTGTTTTAGGTGCAGATTGGTGTAGTAAAATAGCATAATTAATTTATTAATATGTAAATAATTTTAGTATTTAGAATGATACTATTGATACCTTAAAAATTTATAAAGGCACCTTGAGCTTTGTGCACTTTGTGCACTTTGTGCAGGTGCCCCACTTAAGTTCATGATTAATCATAATTACTACACAAGTGTTACCTATGCTTTTAAATTTAGGAATTTTGTATTGGAAATAACCTGGTTAAGTTCCATGAGATTTTAGTGGTAGGATTAATTTCTGAAGTCTTGGTTTTCATTTATAACCGTAGTACCTGGACTGTCTTTGATATGTATGTATATGCATGTATGTATGTTGGTGTATGTATGTGTATAGGTATGCATGCATGTACGGTACATGGATGTTTGTGTGTATGTATACATTGTATGTATGTATATGTACATGTATTATCATTCAGCTGCTCTCGTCTTAGGCTCACGTCATGCATAGACATTGTGTGATAATTGGGGAGCATTTAGTAGAAGACAGTTCTAACTATGTAACTGATGGCGACAATAGCTGTGGGCTCTGTACAATATAATGTCTGAGTGCTTTGGCACACTACTTTTTGCAGTAGTGAATCACACACTGACATTGAATCTGTGTTCATCGTGGATCAATAATCTGGTGTTTGATGTTTGATTTACATCTGTTGACTTCATATTTCATTTCAGGCAGCTTTTATGGTCCATATGATCAATTCTATGACCAGCTGTGCATTAGCATAGCATTCAGTTCTAATTCATAGGCTTCAAATGCAATCACTGCTTAATGTTTTCTAGTCGTGGGGGATATATATTTTATATGTTAAAAAAACATAATATGCATGCAAGTCTAATAAATGCACAATTTAATTTACAATTCTGTTTATTGTTAGAACCATTCATGTTAAGTTTTTTGCAGCAGAGAATTATGCTCTATTGAGAATTATGCTCTATTGCTGAATAATATTGCATTCCTTGCTGTTACGGTACTTTTTTCATGTATTGAAGTACCAGTAGTAAAGTGTCCAATATAGCAAAGTGGGAGACACTCGTTTCCTTTTCTTAGGCCCTTGAACTGACAATGAATGAATTCTAAGGTCCTGGATGCAGGACTTGCCATCATTCTGGAATAGGTTGCCTAGCAGCCGTGTGTTTATCATCGTCTTGTTTTTAATTGCCTGTCTTTCTTCATCAGTTGTAAACTGTTCTGTGTAATTGTCTTGTGAAGTAAGAATCATTCATGGAGAGCTGGTGTTGAATCAGGATTAGAATTAGAATGTGATAGTCTAGGTCATGTGAGGCCAATGTCATGTGATGTTCAGCTTATTCCGGGTAATGAGATGCTGGTTATAATAGACTTGATCTGATATTTGATATGATCTATTGTAGGCAATGTGATGGTGATTGAAGCAGATGTGATACTGTTGGGTCAGTACACCACTGAACAGCAGCTGGTGCCTGTGATGGCCCATCCACCGGTCGTTAAAAGCGACATATCATTGGCTGAGTGGCTGAACCTCATCAAATCTCACAGCAAAGCCTTCAAGCTTGACTTCAAGAGCAGTGAATCTGTTGAAATATCACTGCAGAAACTTAAAGAATTACAAGAAGATGTAAGAAAGCATTCAACTTAAAAAATGTCACATGGTATTAGAATACTTCAGAGGTTTCATTATTCTCACGTAGTCATAGCTGCTTCGAGCAGAACTTAACAAATGAAGATTGTAACATAAAACTGGTAAAATGGAAAAGCAGCTTAAATTTGCATGTGTTAACTAGACTGCTGTAATCTTGTCCTGAAATGAAATGCAAAATTAAATTAAATGCAACACTGCCGACTGGAATGACCAGAAACAACTTGGACAAATATTTTTGAACTTTTTGCAGATGTAGTGTTGTATTATTTGTAAATGACGTATTCTGGCTTATTTGTTACAGTTTCATATTCCAATACACCTGAGTGCTGCTGTCTTGAATGGTGCCAATGCTCACCTGTCTGCAGAGAAAACCGTTGATGCTCTCCAATTCATTCGTCTCTGTTCAAAATCTTTCCCCCAAAGCACGATAGCCCTTGGCTGGGTGACAGAAAGATCTCAGCTAGATGGAGGGGAAGGTGAACGCTACAACTGGACAGATGTCAAAATGATGAGTGACCTTCTGGAAAGGTCACCTGTTAATCAGCCTCTCACTTTCAACATCCGGGCAAGCTTTGCCCGGAAATCCTCCTCTCAGCTCAAGTGGTTGCTTGAAATGACCCGAGCGACACTGACCGTGATTTCTCCGCTCAATGACAATGTACCAGTCGCTGATCTTTTATACATACGTCATAAATTCCCAAAGCATTCTGTGTTTTACGACCTCCCATCTGTACTGCAGGCTGATTTCAATAATGCCAGGAGTAAACAGGAAGGGGCAATTCCAAAGGACGTTGCAGAAGATGAGATGCTTGCGTTCAATGCAGACAAGTGGAAAGTTGTCAGAAGCCAAGAGGGTGAAACAATCTACCTGGGAACTCAGTCTGTGCTTCTGCAGACTGGTCTTCTACTAACAAAATCAGAATATGTGGCGTCTCGAACAACGCCCGTTCGAATTCAGGGACGAGTGGAATTTCTTAACTATGAACACCGTGCTGATGAAGATCTGAGTGGTGCACCAGTGGGCCTGGCAGTCTTTCTGCGAGTCACTCAGAGCAGTCGGCCAGATTCCATTTCTGGTATCCGATGTTTTATGGGAGTCAAAGGAATTCTTAAAGTAGAAACACGAGGTGTACCTGGTGCCGATTCTGAGCTGAAAACCGTTATTCCAGGCTCTGCTCCATGCTTCCTCTTCAAAATTGCTGACTATGGTGATGATAAAATTGTGCTGAGTGTCAAGCGGCCCAAATCCTGTGAAAATATGGATGTTATTGACTTTGAAAATGACATCACTTTCCAGATGGCTGGCATAACAACTTCTTCATGGTACATTGCTATAAAGCAGAGCGTTCCAATTGGCTTCACAGCAATTGATCAGTTTACCATATTTACTGTGAACAGCTAAGCCTATCTCATTTTTCAGGTGGTGATAGAAATTAGATGTATTGTAAAATCGGGTTATAACTTTGAGAATTGCATCATTTTCCAAGTGACTGGTATAGCAACTTCTTCATGGTACGTTGCTATCTTCGCGATTGGCTTCACAGCAATTGACTGCAAGCAGCATTCCGATCTCCATTCATTTGGGGATAATAAATGGAATGTAGTGTAAACTGTGGTTATTTTAAACTGCTTATCTTCTGCTCATATAGGTAGTTTTGGTATTTCATATGGTGAATTTTCTGTATTATAGTTTAGATTCCTGCATTAAGTCGTTACTGTCATTTTGGGATTTTAAGCCATAATTATCTGTTCTGTGAACCCTCTTTTAACATGGTTGTATTCATTAAAGGGTAAACAATACTACAAGTTTTCAAAATGAATGGATAGTTTGTAGCCTAACATATGCAATAAGGGCTTCTTTCTTATGCAAAGGCAAACACAGGCAGGAGTACATATCTGTTTGTAGACAGTCTTCTTGTCAGCAGTTTAGAAACTGGATTTACAGGAAGCAATTGGTTGCTGCCTGCTCTGCCAAGACTGACTGTATGGAGTGTGGCATAGAATGATTTGACATCTGGCCTTCATAATTTTTATAATGAACTAGTTGTTCAAACTATGTTTAAATTCTATGCCAAAGAACTATTTGGACTTGGTATCTGGACGGATATAATAGAAAATGCTCAAAGTGAGAGTGAGCAAAATTGGAGTAGGTAACAGTAAAAGGAAGAATGACGGTATAATTAGGCAACGTTGAAATAGGCAGATTATAGATGATTACAGTACTACTTAGGGCTCTTTAGTAAGATTTTCTGTTGTGTGGTTCTTTTGTCACGATATATCTGTGAATCATTGTACTGTCAATAAGTGGAAATACTGTGTCATCGCAATCATATTTATTTGCACTTTAATTTGTATCTTTGTTTAAGACTTAGTGGAAATTTCTGCAAGATCTCAATCCAGTGTAAACATAGAGTACATGTAGTTCCTGTGATAGTGTCTTTGTTTTTCTACATAGGAATCATCTGTAGGTTTGCATGACTTGCTCTTTTTAATAATAATAATATTCATGTTTGTTAATTCCAACTGACAAACTACATTAAGATTACATGTTATAGTAGTAACAGACGATAACAAGTTTAACAGGACTCGAATTTAACTGTATGGCAGCCATGCAATGCACCCATCTGTCCTACTCATTTTACCGTCGCCACCTAGGGAGTTGAAGTCTGAGTCGACCATTATGGGGGTAGCGGGTATCAATCCCACCTCCTGCTTGATGTTCCGCTCTTCATGCCAGAGTGTTTCCACTGTTCCACCACCCCCTCCCGTGTGCGTTTTTTGAGGTTTGTAGAAAAGATGAGCAGGAAAGTCCGCACAATGGACGAGTGCATAAGAATCGAACCACTGTATGGAAATGTGCTGTTCATGTTGGCTAACAAGGGTTATTTACAAACAGGAGGACTGTACATGTAGTCCTTATCGTCTACATCATCATTAGCAATACATTGGCAGAAAGAATTTCTCTGCCACTTCAGTGCCTGGCTGGCGTGAGGTAGACTTCTGGCCTATTCAAAACCACATCTAATACACCCTTGCGGGTCACCAACCTCCCAGATTTCATATCTGGGTTATCTCTGTTAGCTCTAATCTTCTCCAGGAGTCACTCACCCAGCAGTGGGGCCAGGTTTATTGAATGACAGCCCATTGTGGTATTTGTCAGGGCGATGGTGCCACCCATTGCCCTGCCCCTGATGGGAGCGTACATCTAACAATTCTGTTTATCACATAATATAACATATAACATAAGATATCTGTATATATGTAACATCTGATTTATAAGGGTAATGTAAGACAGCAAGTATCAGTCAGAGTGGAGATTAGTCTTGAACTGCGTCCAACAATGGCCGACTGGACCTTAAGTGAGAACTTCATGCATTGATGCTTGGTGCCATTGCTTGATTCGTCATTATACAATGGAGCTGTACAAACACGGAAATAAAAATAGTGACTTTCCTGTGGTTTTCAACAGCTTTTCTTTTATTGCAACATTTAGTTAGTGATATGTGACCCAGGGAATAAAAATGAGTCGGATGTCGGCAATTTACATTCCTAGCAAAACAGCAAAATAATTATGATCAGATGTCACTTATTCTTATTTCAGATTTTAATGAAAATGGGTGAGAAATTTTTTTACATTTCTGATTACTCACATTTGATGAAATTCATTGTTTTAATATGTATTTTCAGAATTTTTTACAGAGAATACTTTTATTTTTTGTGATTACATATAAAATAAATGAAAAAATTAAAAAAAAACACATAATCATTCATAACTTTGTCAAAAAATAAGGCAGAACCAAACTTTTGGTGTCATTTTAAAGCAACAAATGTGGTCTTTAAGAATATGTAAATACTCATATTCTAACATTTCCAACATGCAACTCATTTTGATCCCTTGGGTCACATAATATGGAATCATCTGCTTTCTGTTATTTTTATGCATTGGTTTGAAATTGTAACTGACAAGTTGCAGCCTTGACTTGCAGGTATGAATTTGCATGTGATGCAGTGTGGTAATTTAGGTCAATGTGATGTGTAAGTTACTTTGTTTTTAGGTGGCTTAACTGTGAAAATAAATAGCGACTGAGATGACATTTGCTTTGAATTGTGGCAGGGAAAAACTCTGCAGATGGTTAAAGGTAGATAGAGTTAAAGACAAAGACTGATGGTTGAATGTGTTACGGCTAGAAAGTTGGCAACATTTGGATCATAGGTGTTCGGTATATATGCTTTTATAGGAAGAACGCAAGAAAAAGTCGACGAGTAAAATAAATCACCGAAAAAGGGCAGGTTTACAATATTGGTTGACTAAGTAGCAAAGACTATAATAAAGTCTGAATGCATTGGCAGTGAATAATGTTTTAGACTATTTACGGTGGACATACACTGTTGTTTGCCAGCATACTGACAGGAGGCCTTAGGTTAAATCTGTTCTTAGCAGGTGATGAACTTTAGGTTTGTTTAAGCATGGACACAAAAAACTAAACAATGGATTTATTATAGACATATAACAAACATGCATACAGGTTGTTCTCCTGTTTTTACAAGGTTCATCTCTGACAATTATAAAGTGATAGCTTAGTGACAACAGAAATATTTCAAAGCTTCAAGGTCAGTTGTTATTTTAAGACACAGTAGAATGTGTCTATCCATTTTCCTGTATGTAGTACCAGTAGTAAAAACCTTTCCAAACAACCGTTTCTTAACAGAATGCAGCCAGATGTTAATCTGTTCTTCAATTTTGTTTAATTTATAACTTGGAATATCTCTTACTCTTTAGCTTAGAATTTGATTTACAAACTTTATCAAACCCATTTCAGCAAAGAAAGAAAAAATAATTATCCAAAAGAAAAAATTTCTAGCTTACTTTTGAATAGTTAAACTACTGTAATGTTTAACATAAAAAATTATTGGCATGTGAAGCTACAGTGGATGATATTTCGATTCACCTTTGTGCCAAGTGAAAATTTTACCTTCTAGGTAAGTCACTCCATTATAGAGTTATTTGGTTCTGACTCAATTCCAGTAACACTCCGGAAGACTCACAGTACACCCAACTAAAGGCTACACAGTGTGCATATCAGTATACCAGAGAATTCAGCAGAATACTAAAAATCCATAACATGCATGTCAAAGTAAATCACAGTAAGTTGAAACACAACAGTTAAACATTTTTATTTATTTAAACTAATGCAGTTTAGGTATGGAGCTTTCAAGTATGAATGTACTACTACACACTAATGTTGTATAAGTAACCTATTCACTGTATATAAGATGATCCCAATTATATACATGCTAAATATACATTATGTAACTTGGATAATGACTCCTTCCTAATAAGATGTTGCAGAAATCAACTCATTTCCTAAAAAACTGTTCAGTTCATTATGCACAGTTCATTACGCACATCTTTTAAAGTATATTAGCGAACATAAGTGCTAATGATAAAAATGTCATGGATACTGGTGTCAAACATAGAGGTTAATTCTTGTGTTTTGGGTCTGAATTTATTTCAAATTAAAATTCTAATTGTTTTAGTTACATACATTTTTTTGCTAAATTCACTGAAAGTAATAACTGACAAGTAGCCACAAATATGTAGTAGGTTGACATCACAACCTCAACAAATGCATTAGAAAAACAGTAATCAACAATAAAAAAAACATTTAAATGCAACATTTTTCACTTGTTCAAAAACTACAAAAGTTTGGAAAAACAACAAAAGTTTAAAAGAAATGTTTACATTTTTGGTTTACATGCATCTCAGGTTTCACATTCATAGTGTCCTCTTTAATAAGTACCTTCAGTCAAATGGAATATGTGAAAAATTCTTCTGGTAGACACATTTAAATTATCATCATCAGTCGAACTTTATCCTGCAACATCTTGTCTTTAAGATTCTCAATCTTTGACAGACTGGCCTCCCTTGGGTTTCCTGCAGAATACACCCGGTACAAATGATAAGACTGGCCTTCCTGATGGGCAAACAGTAGCTGGTTCAAGGAAATCTGAAAACAGGCCTTTGAGTTGGACATTGTGGTTTTCACCTCTATGTAAATCTTCGTCACCGAATCACCACACTGCTGCTTTACAACAAAATCGTAAGGGAGTCCAGTTTCGTGTTCACTGTTACAGTGCTCGATGTCAGTTATGGCTGATGTCCCGTCGGATTTACACTTTTCTAGGAAGTTCTTGACAAGGAGTTCGCCCCACATTCCAATCGCTGTTGTGTCAGAGTCCTCATTGATGGTGATATCATAAGGGAGTGGAAGTCCATCGGCAGAACCTAGATGGTCAAAAACGTTTTCGTCTGTTTGTGCCAGCCAGATTGGAGGACCGTAGAAATGACTGGTGACCATTTGCTTTGTGTGTGGTCTGATGACGTCATTGGAGGTTGAGCCACTGCTCACACGAGCTCTTTTGTGACCAGCTCTCATAACTGTTGACATCTCCATCGAAGGCAAGCTGAATTCAATCACCATCTGTTCCGGATGATTTGATCGTAATGCTGGCACTGGATTATTCTTATCAGGAACCTTTGTTTCCACTTTTGACGTCAGTGTCTCTTGCACTTCCAGATTTTCCGATTCTGGCTCTTGTTTAGAGGAGACATTTGCACCACCTGCTTCCTCTTGTTCAAGTTTCTTGTTGACTGGTTCAGCCGAAGAGACGACAGGCTCTGTTTTAATCAGTGGACCACTTGCTTCATCTTTAGGTTTGAAATGCTTAGTGCCCTTATTGACATCAGACGTTTCCGAATGACTGCCATCCCGATGTTCGCGTTTCTGTTCTTTGTGTTGTCCATCATTTTTCTCTTGATTTCCATCGTCTGGGAGACGCTCTTGCTGGCCTGGCTCTCGTTCAAGGGTTGAAGGCCGAAGATTTGCAGGTAACTGACTGTGATCTAGGTATTGTGGAGCGTCTGGCGGTGGCCAGATTAACGGAGTATGGACATGTGATGATCTCAAACCTAGCATTACAAACAAGATCAACAATCATATTAAATGTCACTGATCAGTTGAAGATTAAATATACATTGTTTTTGATATATCGGTATATGTGTGTGTGTGTGTGTGTGTGTGTGTGTGTGTGAAAAATTTATTATGCTTCTGAATGTGTGTGTGTGTGTGTGTGTGTATGTATGTGTGCAATAGTAACAAATGACCAAGACAACTGTGGACTCTGAAGGACTACTGAGGGTGCTCAAGTCCTACTCTGTGTTATAAAGAGAGCGCTCAGCCCGTGTCAGTGCAAACGCATTTGAAACAAAATTTCAGTTTTCATTTAAACAGAAAATCAGAAGATCATATCAATAATCCTAAACCAAATGATGAAGGTATATTTGTCTACAATTTCATCAAAGTACATATAAGCAGGATATGCCACGAAAGAAAAGTCCAGGTGACATGACATCACATCACGATCACGAGTAAGCCTGCGAGACTCTGTGACTCAAGAGAAACTGAACAACGTAATCACAAAAACCTGATTGTGCTCTGAAAGAAGAAGGTGCTTGTGGTGGCCATGACTTCAGTCCGCTTGACTCTCCACTGTCATCCATCATTTCTTCGCTCGCAGTTGTGACTTGCGTTTCAGTTAAGTCGGCTTGCTTCACAAGACCTGCCCAGGTACAACAAGTGGTTTCAACAGATCCAACAATTTGGACCGCATTACATGAACTACGATGACGACGACAACAATGATGGCAATGATGATGACAACATCAACTATAACATAACTGATGACCATGACCACAGTCATGACACAGATGATGACAATACAAATAAACTACAATTGGCCCCCTGCATTTCTAAATTCATTAGTTACTTAGCCATAGAAAACATTCCAAACAAGGTTGTCTAATGTCACAATGAAAACAAATCCATCTTCATCATAAAGAAGGAATTGTGCAGAAATGAAACGGGAGTGTCAACGGAAATAAATTCAGAAATTTCCATGAAATAGCACTGGTGCTGTGAATTTTGAGAACAGTGACATTTAAACCCAAGGACAACTCACTAAGGTAAAGGAAAAGTCAGTCTTGCAGCAACCATGCTTAAATGATCAAGGGAATGATCTTAAGACAGAATGACAAGAGGCCATCCATTTAGAATGTAAGCATGGAGTGGAGAGGTTAACCCAAATGCATATGCTTGCGCATGGGTGTCTATGTACGCACAGGAAACGGGGGGCTGGGGGAGGGAGGGGCAAAACCTCGATAACAATTTGTCTATTATTCCCTTCAAATGAGTCACTGAACAGAGAAGCGCTACCAGAAGTAGGACTGTGGGAGAGGTGTAACTTGTATGCCATTTTACCTCTGACTGCTATTAACGATTGTTTCTGCATGGATTAAACATAGACCGTTCTATGGGATTCAGGAGTGAGTCACGCTACGTACGCATGTGGAGGGGTGTAAAAAAGTACATGTGCACAGGGAGGGGACCAATCGGATTTCTGCGTACATACTAAATGGATGGCCCCATTCTATGTCAAACAGTATGTATAATCATGTAAGAAGTTAAGATTAATCCATAAAGATGGTTCAGTAGTACTGATTTGCTGAACAAAACATGCAAACGTAAAGAATGGACAAGAGTTGCATACCTGTCTGTGGTGATGCCACATGAACGTAGGGCTCTTTAACTTCCCAGAGTTCCTCATCTGTTGGAAAAGCCAGCAGATTGTGCTCCTCCATCAACGCATCAAGCCCTGGAGACTTGCTCTGAATCAATGGAAGAATGTCACCGAGGAATAATCTGCAAAATCGAATGATGAGAACGTCAGTTCAAATGAACAGCTGGTGTCATCATCACAATCCAATTCAGTAGCTTAATTAAAACACCTTAAAAAATCTGTAGTTGGAAAATATAGAAATGGCAAAGGATGACATTAGTGGGACATTTCTTTTTCTCTTATACCGATTTCAAACAATTGTGACACTTTTTCCAGCTAACCACGCTTTTGTGGTAAATTCATAAATTAGCATGACAAATAACTAATTAATACTAGTAACAACCACAGATTAATACGTTATATGTATCACAAAATAAAACAGCAGTGCAACTATGTGTGCTAATTAACAAATACAGGAATTAGTTGACACTAGAAACCAACAAAGAACAGAGCGCGCACCAAAGCTTAAGAACCTACTTGAGTTTTAAAAAGCAGGCTTCTGAACTTTGAGCAACATCATCTGGGCATGGCATGCCCAAGCAGCTGAAGTATCGAGCTAGTTCACGATTGACGTCACTGTATGAAGTAACAAAATCCCTGTGAACGTACAATGCCTGATCATTTACCAAACGGCATCTCTGCGGAAAAATGACAGGCAACATGTCCGGCACATTTCGCAGTGAATGAATCAATTCCAACTTTGACACCTAGAAAAGAAAAACACATATACGAATTTATAACTCTCGAGTACAAATGACAACTTCTAATGTCAAAAAACGTCAATAATAGTATTTCTGCATAAGTGAATGCAGCAACAGTTTTGGAACATAAATTTATTACAGAAAATGTAATCTAATCTTTTAACAACAAAAATTCATTAGTCTGAAGCCAGCAAATCTTACCAAAGAACATATATGTAATACAATTTCTCCAAACTTTCAGTTGGAATGATAGTAGCATGACACTCTTTTAAACTTGACCTATTCAACACAACAGTCTGGCAATAAACTGTTGCATACATTGACGCACACAGCCTTTGGCATGTCAACAGTCTTGATGAAGACACCACAACACAAAACTAGAAAACTCAAATACAGTGTAGAATAGATTTTGGTCCGCTGTTGCAAACTTTAACACATGTAGCTGAAAACACAGTGGACGATAAATACGAAAAATATCCAATGTTGTCTTGGATAGAGTAATCAGACATAGTCCTCTGAAGTTTATGCCTTCACAACTAACAACACACATCCTTCATGATAAAGCTCTGCCACAGAGTCAACAAAGTTATATGCAGTCTGTTCACTGCAACATACCTGTGCAAACTGCATTGTTGCCAACTTGTTTCTGATTGCTTTTTCCTTCACCAGGTAGTCATAGATGGTAGACGAGTAGTAAACCATTCGTTGTATGAAAGGAACGACATCATGAACATACATCTGCAGAGATGGACAAGGATGGTACATTTCTGTCTGTGACTCAACTTCCACGCAGCTGCTCAGTCTTTCAACACCAATTGATGTCAAGAACTTGATCACATAGTCGAAGTTGATGTTTTCCAGATCTAAACAGAGAAATTTTAAAGTTGACAGCATGCACTGACCATAACCCAAGCACAAAATACTAACACAATCCAGTCGAGTTCATCATACCTGTTTCTAAACCGACCATCCTCCTGGAACAGTTTTCCATTGTACATACTGGTATGTACTATTTCATTTTACTCTGCTCAGCAAACATTTCTGTTTACTACTTCTTAACATTTAGTAGACCAGCTGATGTGTGCAGTGCCTTTGAAAGTTGCTTACAAGGCACTAGATCAAGTTTTTTTAATAAGTACATATTTAAAAGAGCACAGATTAAAAATTCAAAAACATGGAATCAAACTAATCATAATCAAACCTTCATAGAAAGAAAGCAATCACAATTACATGAGGCAAACAGTAATTTAGTCTTCCGAGTGCTGTATAAACATTACTGAAATGATTCAAAAGGAAACTACAGGCTCTACCATATTTCAACAAGTTCTTAGCAACAAGTTGAGTTAAAATCTTATTTCAAAGTCATTAGTTATCATGACCATATCAAACCACGTAGAGCAAAACTTTGGTATGTTGAACTTTCGTATTTCGAGCTTTCAATTATATCGAATAACAGTAACTGGCCCGGCCACAATCAATGCAAACACATAGAAACATAGCTCTGTTTTATTGAACCTGCTAATATCGGAGTCTTGCTTATTTCAAATGCACTGTTTGCTCCTCTCCGAACAGTGGGCTTGCACCTTGCAGATATATTGAAGTTAAAGGGCCACTCTGCAACTCGATACTGCTGGCTCTTGCAACTACATAAATATGATTCATAACATATCCATGACTCCATTTATCGAGCAAAGGAGGGCTCCCAATCAATTAAACAAATACCTCTCAATTACCGACTGTAACAAAACAACTTTTACAGACAAAATGTCCTAAAACAGGTCAAGCCATAAAATAAAGAAATTATCAGTGAATTAGTTTTACAACATGTAACACATAACACTGCTTCTCACCTTTTTTGACTCTAGCTCCACCAACTCCCAACTTCTCTCCACAGTCAACAAAATGCAACTCTCCTTTCTCTGCAAACAACTTCTCCAGTTGCTTGTCGTCTGCTATCATTGTCTTGTCTTCAAGTCCAATCCATAGTCCACGTTTGCTCGGAATTGCTTTATTCTGCTTGATCAGAGCGCTTGCTTTTTCCAGCTGACTCTTCATCGCCTGCTCATTGCCATCCGTCAGTTCCTTCCCAATGATGGAAAATATGAGGAGTACATCTAGCAGCACCCTTTGCACATTGCATGTCAAACTAATCTGGATGAGCAATTCAACATAGTCGACAATATCAGGTTTTGCTTGCACTCGGGCAACAGTCACAAATGCCTGCTCAAGGCCACGATAAAACAGTGTAAGGTTCACCCTGAAGCTATCGATTCCCTCGTCCATTGACGAGAGGGAGTTACGGTACCTGTCAAAAAGACCACTAGGGTCAAACCACCTGACCTCCCGTCTTGCCAGAAAACGTCCTTCATGACCTGTCTCAGCAGGCACGAAGATGACTGGATGTTCAAAGAGTTCTTGAACACGTTTTGGAGGAAGATTATCTATCAGATATTCATAGATGGATTTCATGTGAGCAAGGGATGTTACAAAAGTGGCAGGCTTCTGAGATTCAGCTGATGAACGAGCACTCCACATCAGCAACTGTTTTACTACAAAGTCAACATCAACCTTAAACTGAATGTTAAGATGACGTGCAAAGGTGCTTGTCTTGATGACAGGAGGCACAATGTATGAGACATGGCCTGCCATCAGTCTCTGAGTGTCTTGCGAATCCACAAACAGGTCACAACCTTTTGCAAGATGAAGCGTTCCTTCCAGCTTTGATGGAATCCATTTCAGCGACTTCAGCAGAATGCTGAATGACGTCTCGACCTCTTTAACTGGTTGGTTCTGTGAATTTGTAACCTGAGTCACAGAATGTCTTCTGTACATTGAATCCCAAGTGCTGTCAATTAATTCAAACAGATGATTCATCTGGTTCATCAGAGAATTTGCATGACCATTGTTCTTGACCAGCGCTTCAAACTCTTCACACTCAGTGTCGAGAATATGATATTCGTCCAGAGGTGGCAACACCTCCTCATATGAAGACCAAGGAGACTTAGCCTAAAATTAAATGAATTTGCACAGGATAAAAGTATCACAAAATTCTAAAAGTATAACCAGTAAATTTCAACAGTCATTAATTCGTCATCACTATCAGAATACGAATGCAAAATCAAATTTCAATCAAATATTGAATCAAATATTCAACTCAATGTGTTATTCTCTAACACTCTACTAATATTGTATGTTGATAATTACAATTAATTTTCACAGTGATACAGAAGGTTTAGCCACTAGTTTCATGTCACAGCTCCACTGTCTATCGCTTTTAACTAGCATATATGATAAAGCAACACAAAATCTCATTAAGTAAGTAAAAATACAAGTTATCCCAAAGCGACCATCTTGAAAGACGTTAGCTGCAATCTGTGTGCACAAGCCATACATACCCAGTTAAGTTTAAAAAGAATTCTTACCAGTTCTGACTTTTTGAGTATCAGTTTCTTCTGGCGAACTGCCAGGAAGTCAGTAACGCCCAGACGACCCATGAACTCTTTCACTTCATGTATATGTCGTTTAGTATCAGCTCCATGCAGGTAGCAACTGTCCAGCAGCACCCAAGGGTAACCTGTTAAAAAATTCATTGCCATATTATAATTATACCATAGAAAATGGTTCCCATGACACACTTCTCAATTAACTGTCAAAGGCAACATCAGCCTTCCCACACAAAATTACTGAAAACATTAAATTAATTAAGAAACTTACTGATTATTCAACAACATAATTTTTTTCAACAACATATTTCTTAACTCATTGTTTTCCTCAAGAAATATTATATATGACACATAGAGACACAACTGGAATGTGAATGTACAATCAGAGGGAATACCAACATCCACAGTTGGTCAGAACAGTCGACTGTTCAGAAGCACTGCTTTCACTGCATGAGATACAAGGTTAAACCACCCTGCAACCAGGTTATTATAAACCTAATACTGTCAGCACTCAGATATTCTCATCTTCTCTGAAGACATTTATAGTGCTGTCATCTTAACACACAAGAAATCAGCAGCTGGTCTGAAATGAAACCACAGTGCAAATAAATAATCTGTTAGGCAGGTTCAGCTGAAAAAGTTATATTCTGAGAAATATCAAATTTTCCGATTTTTAATCAATTCCATTACCTGGGAGAATGTGTGGCAGGTTGACATTCAGGTAAGCTTCTGTGAAATGCACAGGTTCCATGTTTGGCCGCTTCGGCCCGTGATTCGTCAACAATATGGCCGTGTCTCTGAGTTCATCCATATTTACCAAGGACAAGTGGTCCTTTATGTAGAGCATATATGTCACAAGAAGATCTCTTGATTTGTTCTAAAGCACACATTCAACACAGGTCGAGTCCACAGAATTTTCTATGAAATTAGAAGCAACTGTTAACTTGAAATAACAAAGGACCAATGCTGCATAAGAACAGTGCCATAATCATTTCACAACAAAAGATAAGCAAATTGCATCATGATGTGCAATGCACAAAAACTCTCAGTGCTTCTTGGTACGTTGTAATCAACTGTTGTCACATATAGGCAGAACATAAACTAACATTGAATAACCATGCACAATATTTCTCATAAGCATGTTTGCAAGATGGTGGATGTTTGGTTTGTTTCGGAGGGCTAAGACCAGACAGACAGGAGCTTCAGTTGATGTCTTATCCTTCTTTACAATTTGTTGTCACTATCTCTCATAGCAACAATAGAATTGTCATAAGGATCTAGAACACACAGAAACCCACAAACAGCCACACTGAGTTGCAGCTTACCTCAGCATCTTGCGATTTGAGAGAGGGCAAGATGTGGTGCTGAATCACTTCAGAAGGCGTCAACTTCTTGACGCCAAGCTGCTGCAGGAGGCTACAGATCTGTGAGCTGGCAACATTTTCCGGTGTTCCAAGCAGCAGTGGATGCACTGTGCGCATATCAGACTCCAGCCTCAACAGATGATCTGCAAGAAGCATTGTAACAATCTCTTTTCTAAACAATTTGAAAATTAAAAGAAACAATGAAAGCAATTTACCTGTATTTGTACATCACTACATCCAGGCTTTTAAAAGGATAATAAAGGCTTGCCACAAATCAGTTTCCAGCTACATACTCCAGAATATACTTGAAACAGGCCCAATTTCATTATCAGTGCCAATATCATTGTTGCAATACTGGTGCTATTGATAGTAAAGAAGGAGAAGAGCAGTCCCTTAATCTAGCCCTGAGGCAGCCATGGGTATGAAGTGTTGGCAAATTCATTTTCTTAGCCTTGGCATATGATGGTGTGTGGCCAGTCCTCTCCCTCGTTGTTTCGTCTTCCCACCAACAGTGTAAGGTCAGTGTACTCATTATAGCTGAGTGGGCTAGGGGGCGCAGAAATCTCGAACCAAATTTCCGCCTTCTGCCCTGGCGGGAAATATGAACCCCGACCTCTCAACCGACAATCCAGCATGCTAACCACTACACTATCGAGCATCCCTATATTTGAAAATGAGCTTTATAACAATGACTGCCAACATGCCACTAGAATGAACACCGTCACAATTTTCTGGTTACATTTTAATCATAAATATATTGTGCTTCTTATCAATCCATTACCTACTTAATTCTAAATAAAATAACAATACAAGCAAAAAGCAAAACATAAGGTTAGCATAGAAAGTAAGCATAGAAGATATGAGGTAAGAGTGAAGTAAGTTTTTCATCAAAAAACAATGCAACAACAAGGAACTGACTTTTTCTGGTTACATCTTTCTCAAGCGTTGACAATGGAAAGAAAACGGTCTGCAGGTCTAGGCTGACAATCTCTCCATTAGTCAGTGGAATCATGGGAAGGCAACGTAGGGAAGCCAGGATGTCATCATTAGCACGGAATTCGTCCATGCTCTTATAGATACATAGCAACCACTTGGACGCTTTCACTATTTCAGCTAAAACATCTTCACAAACACACATACAATCTCTAAAGCAAGGAAAAAGGAAAACTGCTTTAGACTAAAACACAATGATGACACGAATTAATTGCAACAATTATCAGCTGAATTTGTAACCCATTCTAAAAAATTGGAACACAGCTTAGTTTTGTAAAAATATTTAAACCGTGTCCTATTAATCCTAACAAGTTCACATAAAATTAAAATTAGTTTTTAGATATTGTTTAGAAGAATTCCAAATTGCTGGATAATGAGCAAAAAATGTAGACTAATAATAAATAGAAGCTATAATTCTGATTACTTTACTCTAAAGACGCTGGTAGTGTCATTATCATAACGCATAAAGGATCTTTATGTAGTTTCAAATTAAAGCCACCCTATACAAAATAAGATCAATTGCTGTTTATCAGTAAGTAACTAATTAGTACTTGCAATTAACAAAGTGAATAAATACATACCATCAGATTCCTTTGAATTCAAGTTTGCCACAATCGACTTTCCGACTTCAATGAGATGTTGGGTTGTGAGTGACTGAACTCCGAGACTCTGCAGCATGTGAGGATTGAGGCGAGCAGCCACGTCGCGATGCAGGTATTCGAGGCCAAGATGTTTCCGCAGAAGTGAGTTAGAGATGACTTCGCGTACCATAGGATCATCACAAATCAAGAGCTGAGATGGAAGCCTCCATTGCAGACCTAAAACAAACATCACCTGGAGTTACAGGAGTTGGAAAATCTTAATACATTCTCACAGAATGTAAGTCTCTCTCAAACTGAAATCAGAAATATTCACTCAAAACTAAAATTCACACTAAAAAAATTTGTATTCATCTTTAGTGGTAACTATTACCAATCAATCAATCAAGTTTTATTGTTGTGAAGTACATATGACAATTTGACAATTAAATGAAGAACACAGCAATCAGTCGTAGACAAATGGGAGGCCCAGAAGCGATGGGATGGGAACTGGCAAATTTAAAGTGAGCCATTATAACTGTCTAAGTTTAAAACCACTCAGCAGTCAGCACTTCAAACCATACAGAAACAATCAGCTACAGACATTAGTCTCCTGATCTAATACAACACACGACAGTCCAGAATACCCTGAGTAGGGAGACAAGGCTTGGCTTTCAACTGGTAAAGGATGTTTGATGCAACTGGACGAAAGAAATCCAGAATTTCATCCTGATGAGGAACAAACTGAAGGAAATAGGAGACTGCCTCGATCTCATTGAAGTCTGGATGGTTCTGTGGACAGAAAAACAACAGCAGCTGCTCACCAAAATTTATTTTTATATTTTATAAGCAAAATTTCACCATTAATGCGCTAATCAGACAACATAACTCAACAACATTTCCTGGAAACATTTGAATCAAAACTTCAGAGATTAGAAAAGAAAAAACTAATGGTTTCCTTCAAAGACAAACACCTATGTAAAATGCCCTAGCGAACAATACCTGTTCTGCATGTAGGACTCACTGGTGGCGGTTCAAGAGATTTTTGGATGACATCTATGAGGGACCGCTGGATGACAAGCCATCGGTAGTGGATTAGGTCGCCTATTGTCATTCCTCATTCTAGATTCTACGTGCTTCAGAAACTTTAAACTTGCTGCCATCTGTCAACTGTAGTTGGGAAGCTATTGGTCTGGTCAGCAAGTGTGCGTGAGCCTTGCACTGGTGACTAGTTATCTGAGCTATGTTTGCTAATAGAAAATTGTTCTGTTCTTAATGGCATTTAACGTCATATAAGCTAGCGCAGAAAGCACCTCTGATTTGTTTTGCACTTTGAGCAGCACAATGTGTGCTGTGAAAGTGAAAAATGTGAAAGCTGTAATTTCAATTACAAATTATAAATTAAACGATTACTATAATATGAGCAAATAATATAGACACACTTGGACAACTAAATATGCATTGATTAACAAAACCAATTTGAAACAGTTTAGATTTAATAATAGGTATCATGAAAGGGTGTCAGATAAGCTGAAAGTTATAATTTTACAAAATCATAACATAAAAGTAGGTACTGGATGTTCAGTTGAAACATGGAAAGATTCTACAAACCTTGAAATCTTCCAGTGCATTTACAAATACACTATGAACTTCATTTCTGAGCCACTGATTCCACACACTGTCTCGATCAACTTCCTCGCGTGATGATGGCACATCAAAGTCACCTGCAAAAAATAGAAGCTACTTTCAACAAGCTCAGAAAAAGGTTTCACAAGCATCACTGCTAAAACAACAAAACATGTTGAAGTAGATGCAGTAATACACAGCACAGCCTCATAACTTTACAAATTAACTTAGAACTGTATGATAATATGTACTTCTACAAAAAATTGTATCAGTTAGTATTATCAGCATTTGAAAATACATAGCAAGTCAGATGCTTAACTTGTATTGATGTTCAGAAGATTAAATATAGTTGCAGACGTCCCTAGATGCTTACCTAAGATAAATAAAGCACTGGAACCATGATCACAAGCACCTGCAGATCATATGCAGAAAACTCTTTTTATTAGATTAGGCTATAAGCTGAAAGAAATACAACAAACATAATAGCAAACGTACCTTGCACAACAAATCTAAAGCCATAACTGCGAAGAGGCAGAAAGGCAAACACTGGCTGGTGTGGAGGCAAAACCTATACAGAAACAACAGAATGAAAAGAGACAACAAAGACGCTATGAGAACAGCATTCCCTTAAAGACTGAGAGTTTTATCTGTTTTGGAAGCGTAACTGAATATTTAGCATAGCAACATAAATTACATAACTATTGGCATATCTGAGCAGATCAACAAAACACAAAATCCTTCAGTTTTAGCAGAATTACACCATCACTTCCACTTAAGACCTATTCATTGCAATGCCCTTCCCTTAATCCTTTGCCCTTTGCTAAATATAAAAGAGACAATGGCAAAACATAACATCTTTTCTAATGGTTTAGAAGACATTGACTGGTGTTAGCACTACTATAATTTGCATGGCATATTCAACAGTCAGTTTTCCTAGCTTCCTATTAAACACTGTGAAAGTTGTCCTCTGACATAACACCATCATCCAAACTTTTCCACAGTTCTACAACTGTTGCACTGAAGAGTTTACCTCCAAACATTTCATTTGGTTACGACCTCTGGTCATCCTTGTATGGTGCCAATTCAAAGAACCTCTTGTTTCTCTCCACCGAAGTCTTATACGTGCCATTCAAGTTTCTGAGCTGCTCTTCTTGTTGGCTCTCACCATTTCAGTATTTCCTTACAGCTTAAGTCCACGTAACATCGCATCATTTTTACAGCTCACCCGAGCACTTTTTCTAGTAATTCTATAGCTGTTCTATGTCATATTTCATGGCCAGCATAAGTATGATATTCAGGTGAGCAGTCTGGTTTGGTCCCAGCTATTGTCTTGCAGGAACAATTCCTTCCTGTGTCAGACTGTCAGTGGCCCGTAACAAATGCTTTGAAGATGTGCAAAAACAGACTAACCTGGGCAGCAATGTCTGCCTTCGAGATCATTGGAAAAGCGAGAGCTATCTCAGTTGACTCCACTTCTATTCCTGACTTAGCCTAGCAGCACAAAAGAAAACATTACATATTCACAAAAGCAACAAAACTGAATACTGACATAAGAAAAATCACTTTTCCTTGATATAAAAAAATTCTACAAAACAAATTTTCAAACAAAGACAAAATTCTACAAAAAGGAATTTTCAAACAAAGACGAATTCTACAAAAGGAATTTTTAAACAATGAAAAAATTCTACTAAAAAAATTTTCAAACAAAGACAGCAGACATGAAACTTTAGTTACTACACCAAAGTAGTTGTGATGTATGTATGTATCTGGTACAGGACCCTTTAACACTCTAACACTGGACTGCATTGGCTTTCCAGTCATTTTAGTACACTCTCGACATTAAATTGTTAAGGAACCCCATAAAGGCAAAAATTGAAACTTCTTATCTATAATATATTTAAATGTCAGTAAAAGCATCATAAGCCAGATATAATTCAAACAGCAAAAGTTCAACCTGTAAGGATATTTGGCTTGCATCCAACGTCTTTCTAACAACAAGCCACCGGTCCACTCCATCTCTGTGTTGGATTTCTGTTATACTATCGCTGACATCAATTCGTCTCATCTTTGATGTGTAGTCCTCAACCTTTATTCATTCAAAGAGGTAAAAAATTTGTAAATCATTCAATTGAACACAGCATCAGACATGAACTTAGAATCAGTATACATGACAAGCGGGTTACAGCACATGGCTTGCAGAAAGGGTTTGAGCCTCCCCTGAAATGGTCACTGTGTAGAGACCTTGAGCAAGTCCTTCACTCACAATTACTCAGTGCCATGGTTGTTCTGTTGTATGGCCGTGTGCATTTCTGAACTTAGGAAGGAGGGCAGTAGCAAATGAAATTTTATTACATTGTATTGTAAGAAAATACAAGTACTGTAATTGAATCGAAAGCCGACTTAAGAAATGACTTTGTAACACAGACTCATAGTAGATTTATCAACATTCGAGAATAACTCAGCAAATGCAGCATATGACAAACTAACCTATCAAAATGAACAAGACAGATCAACAACAGCCACCTTGGATACCATTATATCTAGTGAGTAATATATTATTATTATTATTTATTTATTTATATTCTGCTTTCATATAACACCCTTATCTAAACAGAGAGACCCAATTGATGACTCCGACTGTGCATGTGCACAAAGAGCTTGCTCAATGACATTGGCTGTTTAAGAGAAGGAATTAACCTGTATCCTACAAGTAACAATGTGAACTCTCAACCACTATGTATGAGCTTAAAACAACTACTAATAAAAAAAATTCTAAGTAATTAGCTACAATTAACTGGTTAATCTAATAAATTATACAATGAAAAATGGTAAGTTGATATTTACAGAATATTATAATCTTTAGAATTCACTAGGTTTCAATAGGATTGAGCAAATGATGATGACAGCAAGTCTGCAACATGTTTGTGGTGGTATACCTTGTTAACGACTTCAATGCTTCGAAGACGATGCAGAAAGAGGAGAAGCGAGGGATGGATGTCACGGAATCGAGCAGCAAGGGACAGTGTGTGATGGTCATCCTGCATCTCCTGCTTCAGAGGCAGAGCTATGCAAGTCATCCAACTGAACATAACAAACACACAATGACTCATCAATTCAACAGATGAAATATTAACACACAAACTAAAACTTCAACTGTATTCTACATACAGCTGATTTCAGTGTATACAATTTATTCGTGTATTTATATAGCATATCATAAAACTTGAGGTTAACATAGTTAACATAGTTAACCGCAAATGCATAGAAAGTGCATAGAAACTGCTAAACAAAACCCTGACCCTACACTTCTCAGATTAAAGCACTAGAGGACCAAGAAATGACTGCATAACTAATAATTCAGTCATTAAACAGTAAAAACTGGTCATCAAATTAAACAAGAAGTTGATTTTAAATATCAGTCCAGTAATTATGTCAGATTGACTTACTCTTCTGGAAGTTCAATGACTCGGTCGTCTTTACTGACCCACTGTGGCAAAATATATCCAAGTGGTTTAGAGTTGGCATCAAATCGAATGTGATAGCCATTGGAATGGATTTCTGGTAGATCCGTTATACGGAAAACAGACTTGAAACCAATTCCCTTCTGACCTAATAAAGAAACCCATCTGTGAAGTAACTCATTCAATAAAGAAGCAATAATCCCTTAGTTTCCATTACATTGCTTATTACCATTTTAAACTAACTTCATCACTGTCAATACATCTTCATTCTCTACAATTATATTTTTCATTAGCCAAATTTAGTGCATTCTTATATTACACTACCCTACAGTTGGCACTCAGGCTTCATCAAACCAGTATTTTATCTTCCAACCAGTAGACAACTACACAAATCTATGATATTAAAAAAACATCAAACTCTACAATGCCATCAAGTCATCATCGACTTGGCTTAAAAACGCTCTCTGACTATGAATGTTCATCAGTTTACCAAAATCAGTTTAGAACTTCAGAAATGCCAAGTTAGATAGATTATATATACATCAGTATTTTTTTGTCAAGAACCAAGTCATTTCTAACAGATATCAGCATTGCACATAACTGAATTTCAACCAAATTCCTGGAGGTAAATAAAACGACGCAGATCAGAAGCAGAAGAGCATGGGTGAAAACCGACCAATGATCTGAAACTGACCTATGTATCCGAACTTGTGTTTGCCTTTGGTAGTACGTCCAACGTCGCAGATGGCACGAATGTTTTTCTCCTGGAATCCAACTTCATTGTTGTAGACAATTATTGCGTCATGGTCAACAAGAAACTGAACGGATGGAGTGACATCCGACTGCGACCTAAATCAAGGTAAACAATTTTTTCATCAGTTAAAAAAATTATAGTGAATGAGACACAGTAACCAGCTATTATGAAATGTATACAATGCGGACCCAAAGACGTGTAGTCTTCTGAGGGAAAAGCCATCCGACACCAGACGTAAACCAAGCCGCATGTAAAACGCGATAATGCTGAAATAACCAAATGTTCAAAGAAACCTGCACAAAAACGTACAGTATGCCTATCTATCAACTATCACTTTCTTTCATTCAGCATAAGTACAAAAATTTTACATACAGCTTGTGATCTAATTTTTTTAAACCTAAGAAAAACAAAATACTAATAACTGATAACCTTATAATATAAAATTTAACATTAAATTTAACCACAAATAATACACTAAGTTGATTACAATGGAAAACACGAATCAGCATATTATCCACAGAGTTCATATTCCAAGAGTCGCTCCTTGATTCATGTTAAGTTCACCAAGTTCAGATGAAGGCTTTATGTAACCCATTTTCTTCAGTTTCGGCTCTTAGCTCTACTTTTCGTTTAAAAATTGGTCATCCCCATAGGTTCATGCATTCCATAATATCGCATTCAGAAGATATCAGAAGCAATTAGCTATTATAGTAGTTCCTGTTTGGTCAACCCTTGCTCCACAAAAAGGCACACAGTTTCACTCCAGCCAGTCTAATCCAACTTCCAAAACTACATTCTTAAGAAATTCACACTGCTTCAGCTTGTTTTATACTTTACCCATTCTCAAAGAGCTGATTCTGCAATACCACAATCTCTATCAACTTTTGCAATGGCAGCTATTTTCTCCCCAACAATGTATGAATGATGACACTTGACTCTACCATTACCAAATCAAGGCTTACTAAATATCTAAATATATTTAGCATCACTAAACGATTAAAAGGAAAAGGAAATAGCTTTACATGGCATGTTCAAGTAAGTTAATTAAGCACACTTCTATGTTTAGGTATTTAGCGCTACATGTATGCACACTAAAAAAATTAAGCATGTTAATAGCTTTGAGGGACATGTGATGCCACTTCACATTAGGCCTAAGTGTGGGTCAATAGGTAGTACATCCACACTGTAAGTATATTTCTAGAACCTGCTATGGTGCCTTTCAAGTAACTTACAAAAGGGTTGCCTATATTGGCCTAAAAGATATTAAAGTCATTAAAATCAAAACGTTCATTAGTAAGCAAACAGTACTCAAATAACTAGTAAAGTCACTATTGATGTTGGTGTTTGTCATTTCTTTTGCCTATTGTAAAAAATAACAGTAACTTAATTTTTCTCCACAGATCAAAATCTTATTCCCTGAATGCAAATCACATTGTGATCAACCACTACCTGAAGCAGCATATATCTCTCAAAAGTCAGTTATAAGAGATTTCTTTCATATCCTACCGTAACATTTCTTCCGTGTATTCATTGTCGTCTGCATTCTGAATGAGCTCAAGCACAAAGTGCGTGTCCTTGCTGTAGAGGTCCTTTGAAAGCCTTTCGAGGCTGCGTCCAAGGCGTTCCTGTTGTTTTGTCAGCAGCCGCGTTCCATCTTCGTTCAATTCAACATTGAAGCCAAACTCTTCCTGCCGAATTCTGTCAATGAGCGCTTGACAATGCAACTCTTTTGCCATGGCAGGATCTTCTCCTTCTATTGCTACATCTACATCTATGGGCTCCATTATCAAGTGGGTGTCACTTTCTGTATCACTATCAAGCTTCAGACAAGCTATTTCAGGTTCAGCTTTTATTTCATTGTCCAAATCTAAATTGTAACCAACCAGAATTGATTAAGATGAACGTTTTAAAACAACATCCTTAATGAAGCTGATCAGAAGAGGTTTACAGAACAGCAGCAACACAATGTCAAGTAACTCCTACAAGACTTATGATCCTATGTGATAATTTTATTATATTTGCTAATTGGCTACGCTTAACCTTGTCATGCAGTCAGTGCAAAATTCAGCTGCCCATGAGGTGGTCAGGTTAAGCAACTCTACAGCTCACAGGTGCATGCACACTATAAACCTATCATTAGATGATGGCATCATATAAACACAAAAAGAGGGCTGCTACTGCCTTTTCCTCAGATATAATCAACTTGAACAAATGCTTTAATTTGTCAGTCAAGAGTAGACCTGTGAAAGACAGAAACATGTATGTCAAAAGGCTTTCAAGGAGGTGATTTGAAACAGTATAAAATACAGCCGGTAAAAACAAAAGTTTTTACTATATCCATCTAGTATCCTATAATGCGCCTTTACGAAGCAGTTACCTCTACAAATATATAGTACGCTGCTCATTTTACGCCATAGCGTGCGTTTAATGAGGCAGCGCCCTGTTTTGTTGCGGCCAATGACAACGCTGCGTTTGGGGAAAAGTTGATTCCCCGATTCGAAAAGTTGAGTCCCCGATTCTATAAGCTAGCCTTTTTGGGGAGCTGAAATTTTTATAGAATGAAGTGTCTGCGAGGGCGAGTCTATCTGCCAAGTTTCAGGACGATTGAATGATTGTAAGTGATCGCATTAGTCGTCGCAAGATTTGACTTTTTAGCCTGTGGCTCAAACAAGCAAGCAAGCAAGCAAGCAAGATTTCCGTAAGTTAAACTAGATGGATAATAAAGAAGGAACTGTTTGTCAGCAGCAGAAATAAAGTTTTAACTTGTGCAAAATCAAACAGAAATGCGAATGTATGATCAAATGTCCAATCAAATCTAAAAATCCATTCCACCTGAATATAAACCATACCTGGTTCTATTGCTTCATTATCCTTCAACTTATTTGATGTTGTTGCAACAGGCTTTTGCTTCTGTACAACCCCGACACCCGCTTTCTTTGGCTCCTCTTCATCCTCTTCATCCTCATCGTCTTCACTCAGAGAAAACTCTGAGTCTGATACGTCATCTTCCGTTTCAGAACTGGATTCATCCTTAAGTACACAAATGAAAAACATCCTCATTAACAGAATTCTCTTGTATGTATGTATTTATTAAGACACTTAATATAGCGCATTTAAAGTACATGATGATTTTGAATGCAATGTGCTCTGCAACAGGAAGCCAGTGTAGCAGTTCTCAAATACATTCCATTATATGTGAATAGTTTCGCTTGTTGGCTATGGCTTAAGCAGCACAGGCAAAGGAGGACTGGATCTGGTGCAACCAGAACTTCACCAGACCCACAAGGATAGATAGAACTGCAATACTCCAAGCCCATCATAAAGAATGAGTGAACGAGGGTCACTGCAGTGCTGTATGACCCATATCGTGCAACTGTAAAGGCGGTTCACATGGTATGCCATTGATAGGTATCCGTCCAAAAGACACAGGCTGCGGACAATGGACTGTTGATTCCAGTCAGGGTATCGCAATATAAACGATTCCACATCAACTGTTGATCATGCCTGCCGAGGGATGTACTGAAAAACACTAAAGTTAGATTTATGTTACAAACTCTCAGACGGTAATTCCCAACATTGAACATCACATGTTGCTTTTAAGTTCTGAGTAAAAAATTGTATCACAACAAAATCCATAACTTTAGGTTACTATGCTGAGGTTTTAATTAATTTTTTTAGTTAATCAACAAAAGCTGTAACATACCAAATCTATGATGTCATTCAGGCCAGCATCAATTTCCTTCACGCAGTCAGCGGGCGCAGTCAATCGCTCCTGGAAACTTTCTGACCATTCTCTGATTCCTAGCAAAATTCCAAGCACCTGCAGTTGACTTTTCTGCTCCATAGTTTGAGTGATTGCCAAGAGCTGCTCCTCACATTTCACCTTACCAACGATATCCCTCAATGGCTTGAGAAAGACCTAAAACAAGAAGAAAACAATATCCATCAAACTGAACTTTTCTATCATTAATACTTTAATGACAAACTGCATTGGTTTCCCAGTCACTTTTAGTATGTACACACTCGTCATCAAAGGGTAAACCCGTAACACACTGGATGGGCTGCAACCCAGTCTACAGGTTATCAACAGTCTTACCTTGTTTTGCATATGGAAATTTCCAGTTTCACTAACATACTGCTATTTGGTGAGTGCCTAAAAGAGCTTAGACCAGTATTTTGGTGCCACCAAGTCAAGGGAAAGCAGGTTAAGAGGCTGTACAGAAATACAGTAAAGTAAGATTAATGTATCAGCATGGCTAGAAAGCTCAAAGACATAGGTTGTCTGATATGAAGGCACTTGCACTGTAACCTCCTATCAGACATTTTTCAAATTACTTTGAAAGTTCACATTAACTGTCTTCTCAAAGGCAAAGTGATTGTAAGTTAATATCAGACAATTAATATTTCTGGACACTTTGAACTTAACTAACCTCTTCTATCACACGATGACCAATAATCAAAGGAACCTTCACAATGCAGTCAAGGGTAAATTGTACCATATCGGTTGATGAATCTTTTTGTCCTCTCATACGAAGCGATCCTGAAGTAAAAATATATCTGCACGATTCTTTTCAAACTTCATACAACTCTATAATTTGTCTCAAGAATTCAGTCTGGACACACAAAAACTTGTTAACTGAGAAAAAGATTTCCTTTCAGCAACTATAAAATTGTTGATTGAAAACATTCCCATAGGTTTGTCAAAATAAATTCACAGATGTTGTCTACATACAACACATCCTTTATGCTGATAATTTTAAAGTTCTAAGCTTGGCAGATGAATCTGGTGAAGCACATAAGTCTCACTCCAGAGCTCAAAATAACATTAATTTTTAATCTGATAAGCAGAGAATGTATGTCTTACAACTGAAAATACTTAAAATTTACATCTAAAACAAAAGTTATTAGATTTTATATACACCAATCTCGTTTGTAATCTGATAAGCAATGCATATCTGACAACTGAAAATATTTACAAATGCTGAAACCCCGTTAACACACAGCATGTGTATTAACAGCGTGGCATCAGAAGGCATGGTGCCACCATGTGTAAACTGGACTCACGGGTTATTGAAGCACGGATTAACGAGTTTCACTGTAACACAAAAATCATAAGATTCTATACAAACCAATATCGTTTGGCACGGCAGCTCGAATCTTGTGAAGCGCTGTTTCAAAACTGTTGCCAAGTAATGCAAGTGGAACGCCATCAAGACCATGATTGACTGAAAGAAGTGAGACCAGATGACCACAAGTTCCTGTGACGTCTCTAGCAGCTGCTGCTTCAGCAAACCTGTCAGTAGAAGTGTCACTAGTCAGCTTCAAGAGGGTGCCAGGACGAACTTCCAGGGCCAATATGCTAGTAGTCATCATCTTCTTCTTTGCTCCTTCTACAAATTAATAATCAGGCACAGTAATCAATCAATTATTTTTAAATATATCTCTGTCATACTGAAAATATGTTATGATTGATATAACTAAAATTTATTCAGTCCATAATTGTCCATTATACCTGTTCAAGCCATTCACTAAACAACATTAAAAGCAAATGATACTTATATTCAACAACTTTTTGAACTTTTAACACACTCACTTACCCATTCAATAATGTTAATTCATTCATTCAAAACAATTAACGACATAGCAATTGTAACTAGTTATTTCAGACCAACACATACCAGGTTTACGACATATCAAAACAAATCCTACCAATTCAAGATTTCATATTATTTCTAGCTAGAAACACAAT
Source organism: Aporrectodea caliginosa (assembly GCA_020284085.1). Lineage (NCBI taxonomy): Eukaryota > Metazoa > Annelida > Clitellata > Crassiclitellata > Lumbricidae > Aporrectodea > Aporrectodea caliginosa. The sequence continues at coordinate 901,954 of JACEVL010000164.1, read as the reverse complement.
CCACCCAATTATAATTAAATATATCAGGCAAAATGGTCCTCAAATGCTTCTATGCAATACAAATAGAAGAAACAATGACAGTTACAGGACACATGTAGAACATGTTACAGAATCAGAGGAAGTACCAGGTAAACCAAATATAATTCTTCAACAGTCATAATTATATCCTACCAGTTACTGGGATCAGCTGGGCTCCTCCGTACTTCTGGACAAAGTCCTTTAATTCTTTCAGCTCTGGTTTAAATACAAGATCCCAGTGAGACCAAGATGCCATATCTTCCAACAGTGGACAACTCTGCAGACAAGCCAGAGCCTGATCCTTTGTCTTGTGCCCCAGAGGACCAGTGCTGCGATCAGAGGCCAACACTGCAGGGCTACAAGAGGAAGCAAAACACGGCTAATTCAGAACATTAATGCATTAAAAGGAACTAACTACTTCGACAGATGTTGCATCAGCTCTACGACTCACCAGCACTTACGCCAAGAAATGTTAAACAAAGCACACCTGTTTACTCGTCTCTTTCAAAATGCTACAGAAACAAAAGCTTGAAAGATCTATCAGCAAAGGCACAACACAGCAATCCTGTTGTTACACAACACAACAGGATTCTAACTCCAGACACAGCATTCAAAGGCAGACAAGTCAATAATCAGCTATGGTTAACAGATGTTTGTACATGTTCAGTTGTCCAAGTGTGTTATATTAGAAAGAATGTCGCAGACTGTACGTACAAGTTTTTGGCTACCAGCGCACTGGCATAGTAAACACCAGAGCCGCGGCTGATGCGTTGCTGCTTTTCTGTCATCTTCACAAGATTGGCAAACGACCCATGACCCAACGATCTCACTTCTTTCACAGAATAATGATGGCAAATAGCCATTTCAATAAGTTTTTGCTGCAACAAAAAATTAGCATGAAATGAACTGAAACTATCTCTCATTATTCTTCATTTTAGATTTCTTTAAAAAATGTCATACACAATTTACTATCATGTGAACAAAACTATGCAAGATGCATACACATACAAACATCCCAATGATCTTATCAAAGTCCCAATACCTGCAACACCAAGTTATACATGACAATAACTGAAGTGCTTGCCCTATAGTGCGGATTAATAAGTTTGACGGATACGATGAAATAGTCACTGGGCGGGAATTTTAAGTACGTCAAAAAAGTACAACTTGAACTACCACGGTATACAGAGAAGAAATAATAAACACTGAAACCATAAGTACCAGTTAATAGCCAAAAGGAAGTGAAGCAGATGACCAAGACTGTGCTGGATAATAGTGAATGAATACATTAAGCATTGTTAGGAGTGTGCCCTTGGACATGAGCCTGTGAGGGGCAGAGAAGTTCCAAAAGCAGAAATAAAGGCTTCAATTTCAGTGATAAAAATGAGACTAGAGAAATTTAGTAACTAGTAAAGCCACACTCACCTGCATCTGTTCCTTGAAGGCACACTGAGCAACAAATTCAAGTAAATCATCCAAACTTGCATGGAAACAGGACTCAGCACCAACGCCATGAGACGATGAACCAAGAAGGGTACCACCGCTTTCGTCAAGATGCTACAATCAAACAATCAAAGATGCTAAAGATAATCAAACCGAGTAAGCAGAGAATATTTACCACAACTATTCACAGGCAACTAAGTAACTAATTTAGTAAGATGGCATAACGTATAGCTTAGGCTTTCAGAAACCATGGTTTGCGACCACTATTTTGTTGATGCATCAGTCAGAAGATAGTGCTTTCACGAAGACAACTTCATATTGCAAAACCTCCCAAAATGTGACAATTTATTTTCAGATTTAAAATGCTTTTAAATCTATTGAATTTGTGACACAACAGACCATATTACTTTATCACCTGATTAGAATGTTTAACGAATTCTGCTCCCTCTTAACAATTACAAGACTTAGGATCAAAGTAGTTTCATTACAATAAAATAAGGCAATCCCATGTCTACAGATTCTGAAAAGGTATTGAAGTACTGGGACAGCCAACACTTTTACGGAATAATAGGCAAATAATATAAATACAGCATTTTCAAGCAAACGAACGAACATGCACAAACCAAAAATGACCTGAGTAATTTATTTTCTGTTGTTTATAGAATATATATTCTAAATGATTCTGTTACCTGAATTTAAAAAGGACTGAAAATAACAGCATGCCATTCTTGTGCTTAATATTTTGAAACTGTTCTGAAACTGCTTTGCTCTAGCAATGGGCAAAACTCGCCATCTCACACAGAGTATAAACACCAGCAACAAGAATTCACTGTAAACACCAGCAAAACTCATGCAGTGATAAATATAAGTTACCTTTTTTATCTCTTCCGTTTTGAGCAAGAATTGCAAGAATCCACCTTGCTTTAAGTCATTGAAATGACGCAGTTTAAAATCCTCAGTCAATCTCTCCTCAATCTTTGACAGTTTTTCCAGAGTCAGATTGCCATGTGCAATGCATCTCTCCATGTACTTGTTTATGCTTGCAACTACCTCATCTGAAAGCAAGCAAAATATCTCACCTTTTAAAATCTATGGCTAGAGACCATAAGGTAGTTAACATGCAACTAATATGTCAAAAAACGTGAATATATAACCTTGTGCTTAATCTTTGCATTGGCTTTCTGTTCAGCAAAGGATTTGTTTCGAATTGGGGTTCATAGTTTATACACATTGAACTCCGGTCAATCAAAATAGTTAAAATCAGCCATTGTTCCTCAGAATCATCATTATTCAACCACGTCATCTAATTATCCTTCTCTGGTCATACCTAAAACTAAAACTGGTCTTGATTAACGAGTTTATTCCACTGCTGGACCTAGATTCTGGAACTCTCTCCATGTCTGTCTATTCTGCACAGCTGCCTATGTAATTTCATTCACAACTTATGACTTACCATTTTCAAACTGCATATCCTCCATTGGCTACCTCTCTGTCTTAGCAGATTGACCTTGTGGATATTAACCTGATTATAGCTGAAGCTTTGTGCATTAGACCACAGCATGATAGAAGTTACAATTTAAAAATACAGTGTATAATGTATAAGCCTACTTGAAAACAGAGCTTTGATTCTAGATTTCTACACATGATATCAATGAAACGGCACAGCAGACACAAGTGGCAAATTTCAAGGTAACATTGTTTATATTAAACTAAACATATTTCTGAAATGTTGTTCTAGGTGTCCCTAGTTAGCGGGATCTTGATCCCTTTTGGGACTCCTCTTGCGGCCAATCCTGATACTTTATGTTGAAATGTTATGTTTTCATTTGGCTTCAATAAAAGAGATTTGATTGATTGATTGATTGTGTTGTGTTGATTTGTTATATTAGATGTTGGATATAGCATGTAGTAGTGTGGTTTAGTTAAGTTGCAATTATTTAATTACCAGTATCTAAGAAACTGGTCATCATCCTATATAGCATAATAAATATGTAGATAGGATTTGTGAAGACTACATGGCCATGTTGGATTATTGAATATAAAACAGGGAGTGACAGGCAGTCGTGTACTCGCTCAGAAAGGAGCCGGTCACCAAGCTGTATTTTGCCAACTTTTGACACATCTCAACACAGTGATCCTACAGCTGTTTAGAGATTAAATTAAGATTGACTGTTGGGTCATTCCACGTCAAATCAATTCATCGGTCCCCAGCACACCATCTCAGAATTTGATAAAATTTGGTGAGGTAATATCTTAGAAGTTCTGTAAAATATTTTACTGTTGCGCAGTTTTGAGATGCAGCTGGGCGAATCCACCTGCCTGAGGCGTGATCGCTAATAACCAGGAGTGTTAGATACTGCTATAACCATCACATTATCAGTCCTATGAGTTGATTCTAACCATGGTAGCTTTGCAGTTTGACCTTATTACCTGTGAACCTCCAGCCTGGTCTTGAAATGGTATTTTGTGTATTTCGACAGTATAAATATTGATATTTGAGCAATCACTGGTTCACCGATAGTCAACATAAAGTTCCAGGAGTTTTTGCCTTGTTGCGGTCTTATAATGAATGATCTGGTGAATTCTGAGGTATTTTGATCACTATCTCAATGTGTGTGAGATCATCTGAAAACCGCACAAAGTGTAGGTCGTCTTCGATCGAAAATGGTCATGTGGGATAGGTAGCACAGTTATGTGCTGCACACCACAAAGCGACTTCTGAAAAGTACTTTCATAAAATACTAATACAGCCTTGCTTCCGTGATGCCTTCCATTACAAAAATCCAGTTGAAAAATAAGGTTTTTTACATTCTGAACAAAACACCATTTTTTAGCTGGGTTTTGCTCATATGTAATGGGTCAACTGCACAGTTTTACCATTTTTAGAATCTACTCAAAGAATGTATATTGTGGTGAAAATTTGATAGAAGCCTTCTAAAGATACTTCCTGAGTTATTAGCAATCAAAACGCCTCAGAATTAAGTCGCTCGCGACTTAATTCTGTGGCATTTTTGATTGCTAATCCTCAGTCAGAATTAAGTCGCGAACGACTTAATTCTGAGGCGTTTTTGATTGCTAATAACTCAGGAAGTATCTTAGATACTTCTATCAAATTTTCACCACAATATACATTCTTTGAGTAGATTCTAAAAATGGTAAAACTTTGCAGTTTGACCCATTACATATGAGCAAAACCCAGCTCAAAAATGGTGTTTTGTTCCCGAATGTAAAAAACCTCATTTTTCAACTGGATTTTTGTAATGGAAGGCATCACGGAAGCAGAACAATATTAGTATTTTATGAAAGTACTTTTCAAGTCCTTTCTAATGGTGTGCAGCACATAACTGTGCTACCTATCCCACATGACCATTTTTCGATCGAAAGACGACCTACTTTTTACTTTGTGCAGTTTTCAAGATGGTCTCACACATTCAGTTAGTGATCAAAATACCTCAGAATTCACCAGATCATTCATTATAAGGCCCACAACAAACCCAAAAACTCCTGGGACTTTATATTTGATATCAGTGAACCAGTGGTTGCTCAAATATCAATATTTATACTGTCGAAATGCACAAAATGCCATTTTCAAGTTGGGCTGGGTTCATGGGTAATGGGTCAAACTGCAAAGTTTTACCATGGTTAGAATCTACTCATAGGACTGATAATGTGGTGAAAATTTTATAGCAGTATCTAACATACTTCCTGAGTTATTAGCAATCAAAAACGCCTCAGAATTTAGTCGTTCGCGAGCTGCCGCTACCCCCCCGCATAAAAGTGGTCATATCTCAAATACCACGCAACATTATAAGGAAATATTTTTACAGAACTTCCTAAGATATGTTGGTGCAGACACTGGCCAAATTTTATCAAATTCTGAGATGGTGTGCTGGGGATGTTTCCGAATTTTGGTTGATTTGACGTGGAATGACCCTGCTGCATAATAATAAAAATGCTGACAACTTCTACCTTTCTTTGGAATGGCTTCTAGTCCTGATTCATCAGAAGAATCATCTGAGGAATCTTCCTCTTTCTGTGGAAAGAGTTCACTCAGCTGCTTATGTGTGTCCTCCTGACTACAGCAGATGGCCATCTGAAGAAACAGCATACAACAGTTTCCAATTACAACCGAGCACTTTTGTTCTACAGTATTACAACTTTTTCTTAGAATAATAAAAAAAATTTGCATGAAATAGAACTCAAAATTGTTTTGGTCAATCTCAGCATATTAAAATCCGAGTCCCTGAAAAGACTGAAAATTTGTACGTTTATGTCTCACTATCAACATTTTTAAAAGGTTCCCTCCGTCTCTCACAGCTATTTTACAAACATGTCTGATAGAGACCCCAACTTCACTAGAGCTTAAAAAATTAATATAACAACTTTTCTCGCACTAACAATCGTTGTTTAATATTTCGTGGTGCACCTTCACACAAAGAAACAATATAAATTGGCAAAAGGAAATACACTGCTTTGTTCATCACAGTAACTGCTGCAAAATCCAAACCTCAATTATTTGGTCACTTTCCTTGAACTATATGTACACAAAGTAAGAAAAGGCTTGAATTAGGCCTGATAGGAACTGATAGACTTACATGCATAAACCTCTGAAATAGGACATCTTTGCCTAACAGACTTCTGAATTCGGCTATCGTTGTCTGCGTCTTGTTGAGTGCTCTTCTCTTTGCCTTTATCGTTCCAAATGACTTCATACTCAAGCAATCCCATGACTGCTCGTGTTCAGTGAGATTTTCATAAAGGTAATTCAGTTTGGAGAAGAAAGCAATGAAAGCTTCACCACATGTCATATTGAGATACTGCTGGCGCACATGACACATTCCAGTCTCCTTTACAAATACACTCGAAGAAAAATGTCGGAAAGCAGTGTCTACATCATTTTCAACGGCTGTCTTGAGACGCTGAACAGCCTCTCGAATCGCCTGGCCGCAATCTCTTTGACCCTTCTTTAGGATCTGGTAAAAACAGAAAACACAGAGACAATGACAAGACAGATAAGGTGGATTCATGAATAACTGATTCATACATAAACATGGGCTTGCACTATAACAGCAGTCGACAGCAAAGTTTCACAGTGGAACATTCAAACAAAGTCCTATGTTATGCCACTGAGTTAGTATCATGAGTATTAACACACCTCAAACCTATTAAATAATTTTCTATTTAACAGCCTGCAAAGCGAAGAACATAATCAATTAAAACTAGGGGTGGGCAACGATTAAAATTTTTTATCGAAATTAATCGCATGATTAAAATTTTTAATAACGCGATTAATTTTTAATCGCATGTCACAATAGATAACAAGAAAAACTACTCTACAGACTCTGAGTAGCTACGTTGAATATGCGCTATATAAAAGTCTGCAGTCAATAAACAAAAAGCAAACATGCTTCACTACTTGTTTGTACTTGTTTGCTTGTAGTTTTGACTTTAAAGTATAAATTTTAAACTTAAAGTTTTACTTTGCAATAGCGGTTTTATCAAGAATTGTTTTAGCACATTTATTAAAAGTAACTGGGCGCAGTGACAACAGCGTTAACTGCGTTAAACAAATTTAATCGCCTTAATTAATTAAAGCATTAATCCCGTTAATAATGCGCTAAATGCTCAGTCCTAATTAAAAGAATTTGCTTCAGTAATATAGAGATTTGGTGAATTTTTTAAAAGTCATATGTTTGGGAGAATTTGATAGCAAATTCAAAGCCCTACCTGTATTGCCAGTGGCAGGCTCTTGATCCGTACACCAAGTTCAAACGGTGTTGACAACCCTCGTTTGTTCATCATGAATGTTAAGAACTCTTCCAGTGATGCCTTATTGTCAGTCCACAAATTATTTTCGGTAAGATAACCCCTCAAATATTCCAGAATCTCTGCAGTTCTTATCTCGCAAATGTCTTTATCTGGTGGAGCTAAAAACTGTTCGTAGACGATAGGCATTTTTATCAGTGGTCCCAGATGCACTGTCTCAAAATCCTGACGATTTGGAGCAAATTCCCTTAGACACTCGCCCAATTCACAGATGGTACAAATGGCACGAGTTTTCACAAACATCTGTATATACAGGTTGACTTTGCACTCCATACGGATGTGATCATTGACACATTTCAATTCTTCAAGATTTCTCAATCCTAGTTGATCCAGGGATTCTGCAGAATAATGCTGAAGAAACAGCTTCTTAATGCGTTCCAGTGAGACATAGTCCTTGCTCTCAGATAACCTCTCGATGCAATCCTCAGCAACAGTGTTCATCTGGTCTCTGGTGAAGTGCATCCGTTTAACTGTTGACTTTGGAGCGGCAGTGAATTTCTGAGCCGGTGCAGCAGCAGTCTTGCTGGCACCTGAAGATTTTGCCACTGGATCTGCGCACGCACTGCCAACTACAGGAAAGTCTTCTTCGCTCAGAATGCTGTTGCTCTGATTGACGTTTTGATTCCTAGTCTGAGGTGCGACGTTTGGTGATGCTGCTCTGTTCCACGTAGTTGTTTGTGGCATGGTCTGGAAAGGATAGCCGCGTGATGGCTGAACGTAAGGTGCTGGCATTTGACCATAATAATTAGCACCTGTATTAATGGATGCTGGATTCGGTAGCAGAGGTGGTGCAACATTGCCTGGAATCGAAGCACCCTGATTATGTATATGATGATGTTGGTTTCCTCTCTGGTAAGGTCCGCCGGCATCCTGACGTCCATAGTACCGACCATAGAAGTCGTTGCCTGGCAACTTTCGACTCATTGTGTCACTGTCAAGCGACCCTTGAACTTCCTCCTGATTTGCTGACTTAATCACAGCGGCCGGTTTTGTTTCACGTTTTGATTTAGCTTGGACTGGCTTGGTACCAACTGCTTCGGTGATTCTTCCAGGATCCACCTGAACTGAATTACTTACTTTTGAGACCCTTTGAGCAGCATTCAAGCTGCTGTTTTCAAAAGTTTGGCTCCCAAGTCTCAGTTTCAACAATTTCTCACCTTTACTATTCTCAACTGTGACAAACAAGTCAGAAAAGCAGTTGAGCAGATCCGAACGCTTTGCGAAACCAAACTTTGTCTGATCAGGAAGCTCTCCGTACTTTGTCTGAAATTCGTTCCAGAAAGAATTTGCTTTAACACCGTCTTTGCACTCAGCCAGAACAGCTTCAACTTTTGACCTAAGTTTACTCAGATTCTGACCCAATGTCTTATGATCTGAAGAGGCCATACTGGCCAGATCTAGAGAAGGAAATCACTGGTAACAGAAAATCACACACAAATTACCAACAGCACTAAATATTATAATGCAGATTTCTATTTAAATCAACAATAATATCATAACAGCCTTCATTGCCTACAATTCTGATGACCAGCAAGGACCTCCTTCAGACGCATTATTTGGGCAATCACTTCAAGTGCAACAAAGGCAATGTAGGTGAACAATACACATTAAGAATTACTATTGGCCTACGTGGGGTTTAGTTGGAGCTAATCCTCTTCACTCAATAAAATCATATGAGAAAAGTGGAAGTCCTGGCTCAAATCATCTGAATTATTCAAGGACTTGTACTCCATTAATGACCACATATTCAGTGTTCATCAGCAACAAATTACAGTCGTTCTAATAAATTTTGACTAAATACTAATGGTTCCAATCAATGGTTCCATTAAACCAAAGCCTCATTTAAACAGTAAATTACTATGTGAAATCAAACTGCTAATTACACAGAAGTGGTTTGAAATACACCGATTGCTTGAGCTTACCTCAGACCATTGCACAGCAACTTAAAGAATTATGCTGTACAAAATGTAAACAATTTTACAGAACTTTGATAAAATATTTGTTTCTTCGAAGGAATTGACAACCCACTCAAATGGACATCACAACCGATTTAAAATCATGACCCCAGTTTGAAAAATAGGAGTGCCCTGAACCCTTATCTTCAGCATGGAATGAAGACACAACCATTACGCAGATCTCTATGTGTAAATTGTAATCTAGAAATTTATGTACTGCCACTTAACGAAAGAAAATCAAGAGCGCCTACTGTGCTATACAATATGATGTTAAATGTCATTAAGAACAGAAATTTCATCAGAAGTAACACACAGTGCACAGAAAACTACCCTCCTGTGTGCACACAAGAAGTACACAACAGATTCTCATCCACAGTTGACAGATAGCATAACATATACAGTCTATAGTACAAGCTGTGTTGATAGTACAGAGCAAAAATAAGGGGTAGCATCAGCAGCACATGGTAATGCCACTGCCCAGTAGTCCCTCAATGATGGATGATGATGATGCAAGTGTGGCTATCCCTCGGGCCAGCAGGTGTATAGAGAACAGGTGTTCGTCACCTACCAGTAAGTATATTGAAGCACCACAAGCAACTATGATCAAGATCACTGCAAAGACATAAGTAACTCCTCTGCCAAGATGAACATTACCCGGCAGCTGCAGAAAGCGCATGCAGTCCATAGAACCAGACACAACCACACATCAGGAAGCCCTTCATTTTAGCAGATCAAAACACAAAATTTTATTCCCCTCGTAGTCCAGCAAGCCAAAACACATGAAGCAAATACCATAAAGCATACAAACTCCACAGTAGAAATGAAAAATAAGTCTGATATGCAAACTTTGCAACGGTAAATTCAAATGTGTTAGATATTACTGAGTAAATTCTGCATTTTGACAAAATAATCCATAAAATGACACAGAAGTCAAATAATGACATGTGCGGAAGTGTATAGGTCTACAGTAATCAATATCTAATATGACGACTGACCATTGAAGTTTCACAATGACGCAATGTACTCTGATTCCAGATGACATACAATGGGTAAAAATTCAATGCATTAGTCACTCAGTTATTAGTTGTCCAAACAAAAAACTAGATAAATATGTCCAGCAAAGACTCCGTTGATAGTTTGGTGCAGTGCTATTTAAGCTTCAGTTTACTTTTCAGTTTCAGTTTCGTTCTAACTTTCCAGTTTTGTTTTAATTATAGTTTTCAAATCCTTTCACTATTAGTTTCAGTTTTCAGAACTTTTCAGTTTTAATTTAGTTCTGTAAACATTCAACAGTTCTAAAGCAATAAAATGTCATTTTTTATTAATGACATTCATTTTGATTAGCAAGAACAACAGATCTTATTAAATTCATGCTATTATGCTGCTGAGCTACACTTTGAAGCACTCAACTGTTTAATTTCAAAAATACTTGTTGCACTAAATATAGAACTAACACACGCGCTGCTCAGTATGTGTGCCGCTACCCGTTGCAGACATGTCCGCCACTCGGTTTTTGGCTCCACACACAAAAAATTTATTCAGTTTTCAACTTTCAAGTTTAGTTTTAGTTCTAGTTTTGTGCTTTTCAGTTTAGTTTTAGTTACAGTCTTCAGAACTTTTCAGTTTCAGTTTTAGTTTCAGTTAACTGATATACAACTGTTCAGTTAACAATAAAGTTACTTTCAGTTTAAGTTAACTTAAACAACACTGGTTTGGACATGTGGAGAGAATGCCAGCAGACCGAACTCCAGACAATGCACTACATGCAAGATTCGAAGAAAGAGAAACAAAAACAGACTGAGAATGCAGTGGAGACAATATAAATGTGGACACAAGTCTCATAACATCGGACTAACGTCGAGAGCAGTACTGGACTTGACAAATGATTGAGTACAATGGAGATCATTTGCCTGTATCCATCGCTGATGATTGATAAGGCACTGTGCCACCTCTATCTACATAACGCTACAAAAATTTCACTATATTTCAGGCGAACACCAATTTCAATATGCAATATCGACATCATCTAGCAATGGTGCTAATACCTTTACAGCTCTCCTTTTCTTCTACCGTCCCTCATTTTCACACATTATTTCTTTTTGTTCATTAGGAAAAAATACTTTGTACACAGTAGGATTTTTCTATCAAATTAATATAATTATGTTTTTACGTTTCTGAATGCAAGTCAAAAACAAGGCTACAAAAATTAGCACCATATCATTTTGTCACAATGTCACGTTTTGTTAACTCCCAATATCTACCGATGTCGCTAGATAGATAGATATTCGTTTCATTGTCTGACAGGTTGACAGACCGCAACCAGATACAATAGAAAGAAGTGTTAAATAATTAAATCAAAAGAGGACAAAAACAGTCAGTTATACAGTTAAGTGAGATCTAGGGCAAGCGTTTGGAAACCAGATTAAACGTACTTCCAGAAGCACAACACCAAATCTGCAAACCGAATAAATACATACCGCAAACAAGTTAGCTACGACGAGGCCTACAGATATGAAACGAACGGTACTTTCGAGATTCGACAAGAACCAAACCCCGACGAAGAAACAAACGAGTCCATGTTTTCCAGAAGTTGAGACTATTACTTTTGATGCTTACTTTCAATTAGGTGGTCGCAGATATTGTGCCAAAGGGTGGTTTTTTCTTACTTACTCTTGTTTTTCGAATGTCACGAGGTTTTCCGAAAATGAAAATTAAACACGATTTTTATCCAAGATGGTTGAAGACAGAAATAGATTCGAATATAACGATGAGATTGCACTCAAAAGCGCCTAACATTATATAGCGCATATCATATATTCATCTTAGAGAAATAATACTGAGGACCAAACTGTGGAATACTATAATAAGAACTAGCTCTTCAATGCCTATCAGTATAATGTGGCGGTTTTTAGGGGTTGCCCTCCCCGGGAGTTGGACTGGCCTCCCTTTGGTGTCCATGGTTTTCGGACAGGGTGGTATTGCCTCTCCTTGCCTGCTTTGACACTGTGCCTATGTGTGTTTGTCTTCTGCTTTGTCACTGTGTTAATATGTGTGGGTCCTGTTTGGCTGTCCCCTTCCCCGTCCGGCTCTTGCACATTTGCCCGTCGGCTCTTGCACATTTGCCCACCGGCTCTTGCACATTTGCCCGGCCCGAGGTAACCCCCCGCCTTAATAGTATAAACAAAGATGTTAGAGCCGTAGGCTAAGATATGACACTCCATGCATCTGAATGCACACCTCACCTACCTTGGGATGTGTGGCGCCACCAAACGAACGGATGGCCACGTTATCAACAACATGGCTTCGAAGCGAGGAGGAAATTGTTGTGCTGCAATTAATTGTAGCGTAAGGACGTACAATTCTCAAAATATTTCACTACATAGATTTCCGAAAGATGCCGCGAGGTATGTATAAAGTAACCTATCAATTATTTTAATAAATGGTTGCATGCCGACTGCTGTCGGTGATATAGGGTGCTTGACACACTTCTCAGGACTCGGTCCGCTCGAATAAATTATTGGTAAACAATTTTTCGGAAGCTATAAAAATACTAACAAAACTCGAGAGTGAAACTTTGCGTTGCTAGAGTGATGTTTGTGCAGTGATCAAATGCTTAATTCTGATTCAAGCTTGAAATGTAGCTTTATGTTCCCCAGTCCATTTATATAGGGCCTATACCTAACAACCAGCTCAGAAGCCACCACCACTTAGGGGCCCCACAGTTGCAATTATATTTTTTGTGTCCCTTCACTGCATGTGTCATCTGACTAGCAAAGAGATTCCAAGATTGACTAGTAACTTCTGAGTGGTAGGCTTCTGATTCTGAATGACCAATTTTGACCATTGTACTAAATAATCATAATTTTGAGGTGTGGGTTGTCTGTGTCGGAGACTGTAAATCAGCTGCACAAAAGGCACCATATTGGGCACCCACGTGCCACACCACGCTAAATTCAGTCAGAGCTGCTAATGTGGCACGGTGGCCGACTGGTTAGAGCGGTTGACCTGTAACGCGGAGAATACGGGTTCGATCCTCATCGATACATACGGACCATGAGCAAGTCCTTCGCGCACAATTGCTCTGCAATATAATTGCCTCTTCGCCGCCAAGGCATGTGCACTTCTGATATTTGGGCCACCTTTGGAAGAAGGGTGATATCAAAGGCAGTTAGTTGTATTGTATTGTAGTTACGGCAATGTGAAGTCCTGCGACTTTCCCGGGTCCAGAGGACCCAATAGTAACGGAAAAACTAACCACTGGCAGATCTCAGGGCCATTCTGGCCATGCCACCCCATGAAATTTTCAATACGCAACTAAATTTGCTTATAACATGCATTGCAAAATTCTATGATACGAACTGCATAGTTATATGCTGTTATTATTTTATTATGTGAGAACAGGTGTAAGAAGTGGAGAGTCAACACACGGCGTAAAGATCTGGACTGCAAAAGTGTTGAAGTGCTAAACAAAACCTTCCGTCTGTGCAGTAGGCATTTCGAAGATTCGCAGTTTATGAACTCTAAACATGACAAGCTTATATGGAATGCCGTCCCAACACTGTTTGATGTTCCAAATAAGCCAGCACCAGTCACAGAAAAACGACGACATGTTGTCAAACATGCACCAGAGCTGAATGCTTCGGCCAAAAGCAGCAAATCACCAGGACTTAAAAACATTCCTTCTGAACACAAGGACAGTACTAATGAAGTTCTTGTTGTAAAAGAGCCTTTTTCTGCAGCTGTCACTATCAGCAATGTTTTGCCTGCTTCATCGTCTGCTAACCTGGAACTTGTAAATGACCGGTCTGAAGGTTGCTCCAGGAGATTCTCATTTAACTCTTCAGACAAAAAGAAACTGAAGAATGAAATTGTCAGACTACGAAATCAACTGAGGAGACAAAAAGAAAAGGATAAACAGAAATCAAAATACAACAGTGGCTTGACACGTAAGCAAGAAGCTGCTTCCTGTGACCGTCTTATAGCGGAACTGTGCAACCATCTTCCCCCATCTACTGTCTCTTTTCTGAAGACTCAGATAAATATGGGTCTTGTTTCAAAACATGGTAGACGTTGGACAGTTGACGAAAAAATGTTTGCAATGTCTGTTTTTTACCAAAGCAGGAAATCTTACAAGCTGTTGCAAAATATTTTCTGTATGCCATCAAAAAGGACTTTGCAGCGAACGCTCCAAAATTGCAGCCTTTATCCCGGCTTTAGCAAGCAATTGTTTGATACCTTAAAAATAAAGATGCAGCAAGCCTCTGAGAAGGCTAAAGACTGTGTGCTAATGTTTGATGAAATGTCATTAAAACGAAAATTGGTATACAACAGGGAGCGGGATTGTATAGAAGGTTTTGAGGATTTTGGTATACTTGGAACTACTCAGTGTATAGCTGACCATGTTCTCGTATTTATGTTGCGTGGAGTTTCGGTTAAATGGAAGCAGCCTCTTGCTTACTTTTTTGTAAGTGGGTCTGTCAAACCAACAATTTTGAGGCAGCTTTTGCATGATTGTCTGGCAAAGTTGGAAGAAATAGAGTTACTTCCTAAAGCTGTTATATGTGATCAGGGACCCACAAACAGATGTTATATGGAAACATTAGAAAAAGTGTCTGTTTCTCAACCGTTTCTGTTTCATGGTTGCAAAAAAGTATATGTGATTTATGATCCACCACATTTGCTTAAAAACATACGAAACAACTTTAAAAAACATGACTTTGTATCTAGTTCTGGAGAAAATAGGCAAAATGTGTGTTGGAAGCATGTTTCTGAATTTTATGCATTTGACAGAAATCTGCCTATTAGAATGGCACCTCGTCTGACAGATAAGCATCTTGATATGCCTCCATTTACTAGCATGCGTGTTAATCTTGCAGCACAAGTTCTTAGTCACTCTGTGGCAGCAGGTATTGAAACGCTTTGTCATCTTGGAAAGTTGGAGAGAGATGCAGAACATACTGCAAAATTTATTGATCTGTTTGACAAGATTTTTAATGCTTGTAATAGCCGAACAATAAAGAGTTCACAACCCATGGGCCATGCGGTTTCTAATGGTAGTGGTCATGATGTGTTCTTCCAAGACATACTGGCCTACTTGCAAGTCTTAAAACCTGCCAGGTCAAAGAAGGAACTGCCCTGCATTTTAGGCTGGCAGATTACAATAAAATCTATTATTGAACTGTGGAAAAATTTATGTGCAGAGAAGAAATATAAGTTCTTGTTAACATCTCGATTAAACC
The DNA here is from genome assembly GCA_020284085.1 of Aporrectodea caliginosa. Lineage (NCBI taxonomy): Eukaryota > Metazoa > Annelida > Clitellata > Crassiclitellata > Lumbricidae > Aporrectodea > Aporrectodea caliginosa. The sequence goes on along the minus strand of JACEVL010000164.1, from coordinate 886,473 downwards.
AGGACTGCATAGAGAATTTTTTTCAACGATCCGTGGTTGTGGAGGACACAGGGACAATCCTGATGTCACACAATTTCGTTCCAGTTTTAGATATATCGCTGTCAATAAACTGTTTGTTGATAATTCTGGACGTAATTGTGAAAATGATTTAGATAATGTGCTTCTGGATATATCGTCATTGTCAAATCTGTTGAAATCCAGGTCATGTGAAGATATAAATTGTGTGTCCACTTCACTTATTGACCATGAGATCACTTGTGAAATGACATGTGAAGATGACTTTGACCTTCAAGATTTATCAGAAATTCCAGATTTGCCATTGGAGATCGACAATGTTTTAGCATATATGAGTGGCTATATTTTAAGAAAGTGTGGCTTTAATGATGGATGTGGCATGTGCCAAACATGCAGTGATTTGTATACAAGTGTACACTTATTGCCTTATCCTCAGTTTTCTTTCTTACAGCAAAAGGCATTCAAAGACACTGGCTGTTTAGTTTATCCATCCATGACATTTCTTGCATTCACCAGGAAACTGGAACAACTGTTTCAGAATTCATTTGACAAATTGCAGCATAGTTCAGGTATATTAAAACGACTATGCTTATTTGCCCACGAGAATTTAGATATCACGTCATGTGGATCAGCAACATGTGGTGCCCGGCTGAAATACATGATCAAATTATATATGACAGTTCGCATCCACAGTAAGATAAAATTTCTTAACCAGCAATTTGAAAGCTCTTACAAACTTAAGATTAAGCGCAATCGTAAAGCAAAGAAAATTTTGCATGAGTAAGTTTCACAAGTAAATTTAATTTTTTCATTCCTATACCTTCTATTGTTTTGGTCATGGAAATAGACTTCTGAGCATTAATTGTTGACAATTTATTTCTTTTTTATGAAGATTACTGTAATAAATATTATGTCAAACTGTATAATACTGCTCAGGAGCATACATGTAGTTCATTGTTAATATGTAAATATGTATATTTGAATTATATAAACTGTGAATGAACCTTTGGTCATGGAAATAGACTGCTGAGTCTTAATTGTTGACAATTTATTTTTTCTGAAGATTAAATGTAATAAATATTATGTCAAAGTGTGTAATACTGCTCAGCTACATACATGTAGTTCATTGTTAATATGTAAATATGTAGATTTGAATTGTATAAACTGTGAATGAACCTTATTTGCAATAAAAATTTATTAACTTTATCTCCAGAGTTCTTACCAATCGGCTACGCTAGACCTATGGGGTATTCATTCATTCGGAGCATTGATATTGCGCCCATCAAAGATATGTAATCAGAGACGTTTCAAGCCCAGCCTCGGCGAAATAAAAATTTTCAAGTGCTTATGAATGGTACTGCAAAGTCCCTGATTGCAAGGCTATGCAGATCTATTGGTGTGCCGTTCGAGGTGGATGGCGCAACCACTGTAAAAGCACGACGGTGCATTTGCATTGTCGAAGTGCCTGTAAAAGCAGCACGCGTTATAAGCATAAAACTTATAATAAAACACATTACTATATACTTTGTATTTATTATTACTAAAATATTTAATATAATGTTTAAATGTGTTAGTTTACGGCGGCTGCAATTGTCCGGTATTTGTCGTAGAAAGTGAAATGCCGCGTCTATCGTTGCTAAGAAGCGGGCCATCCGGTCACTAGAGGCGCCACGGGTTTGTGTACTTTGACCACCACCCAAGCCGAATACACAGAGGAGATAGGAAGTGTCATATCTTAGCCTACGGCTCTAACATCTTTGGTATAAATAGAGGACGCTTTTTTGTAGAACTAACACTTGCGCTGGGGACGCTGAAGACTTGCTGAAAACTTGCTGTGGTGTTTGTTGAACAGTGCTCTGACTTGGTTTGACTGTGTGTCTTGTATGCCGCTGCTGGTCTGTGTGACCGTGGTGAAGTTGGCTGACGATTTGGGCAGCAATATACGGGTTCAAAACCTAGTGACTTTGCGCCAGCCGACGACGCTAGAATCAACCGACGATGTTTCCGGGAGACGACGACGATACGATCGCCTACCCGATGCCGAGTCAAGTCCGAACGCCTGCCGAGACATCGACGCCAGCCGCGAGGAGAGCAACGATGATGACGCCGCAGGACCGAAGCCGCCTGCTGGTCGAGATCGACTTCGACGACCCCGTGGAACTGGTGAGATCGAGCTTTCGCGAAGACAGGGAAGAGGAGATGACCGTGGAGCCGACGAGAGCAAGCTTCCGAGAAAAGACGGGCGAATCAACGACGGAAAAGACGAAATTGAGATCGGACGCCCGCGTAAAGATCGAAGAGTTTGAAAGACCGGACGCACCGATGAATTCGACGACGAATCTACTGGAAAGTGTCGGTGGTTTGCTGCGTAACCGCCCGACGCCGATGAAACCAGGCAAGTTCGATGGGACAGGTTCGCTGGAGTCGTTCCTGGTGCAGTTCGAGGTCTGCGCGAGGCATAACCAGTGGACGGCCGCAGACCGAGTCGACTACCTACGATGTTCGCTTGAGAAGGCCGCAACGCAACTCCTTTGGGACTTCGGCGCTCAACCGAGCGTGAGCTATGAAGAATTGGTCGAACGCCTTCGCCAAAGATACGGGACGGAGGGCCAAGCAGAAACTTTCCGTGCTCAGCTGTACTACCGCCGCCAACGACCGGAAGAAAACCTGAGTGACCTGCTGCATGAGATTCGACGGCTGGTTGTCCTAGCCTACCCGGTGCCTTCCAACGAGACGACGCAGATCATCGCGAAGGACTCCTTCTTGGAAGCGATGAGAGACCGAGAACTTTCGCTCAAAGTACGCGAGCGAGAACCGAAGACTCTTGATGAAGCCTACCGGACGGCGCTCCGCCTGGAAGCCTACCAGCGAGCGACCGACTCCGACGACCGGAGAAGACAGCCGAACAGAGTTCGTGGAGCCCAGGAGACCGACGTGAACCCCCAGTTGCAGACGCAGCTGGACCGGTTTCTGGCTACGCAGATGGAAGAGCAGCGACGATTCCAGCGAGAGATTGAGCAACGAATCGACCGCCAACTCCGCGAGATCCGCCGAGGAACTTCGATGAACGATGGACCGGGTCGAGACGCTCGCCCCGATGAACAACCTACGACGCCATTGGAGAACACGCGACGATCGGTGACTTGCTACAACTGTGGACGAGCCGGTCACATCTCGCGTAACTGCCGTCAAGCACGCCGCTTCAGGAGGAACCGACCGAACGACGACGCACCGCCCGACGATGAACGAGCTACGACGCCACCGGACCCGGTGGCCAGAAACAACACGACCCGTCCGAGTCTGCCGGACCGAGCGAGCAAGAACGCTATCTACATCCGAGGAACGATTCAGGGACGATCGCAGCTGTGCCTGGTCGACACTGGATCGGAGGTCAGCCTGGTGCCTTCATCTACCGTCGATGGGTTAGAGCTTCGTTCTTGTAATCGCTTTTTAATGGCTGCTAATGGGACTGCCATACGCGTTCTTGGGGAGGTCCAGGTGCCCATTAAGATAGCGGGTGGTTTACAGATCCATACTTCATTTTTGGTGTCAGATCAAATTGCTGAGCCCATGCTTGGGATGGACTGGTTAAGGGAGCATCGCTGTCGCTTAAGTTTTGGGACTGGGGCCTTGTATATTGACCGTAAACGTATCTCCCTGGTGAGAGGTAATGGGTCAATGTGGTGCCGGCGCGTGATCGTTGCCGAGGAGGTTATAGTGTCCCCTAGGTGCCAGAGCGATGTCCCGGTTAAAACTTTGTATGGGGATCTGACTACTATAGCGCCTGCTTGGATGACTGAGGCTCAAGAGATTCAGCCTGGTGTGCATCTTGCCCGTGTAGTGGTCGATGATCACGCGGACAACCGCGTTAGAATAGTGAATTTGAGTGAAAGTGAAGTGCGGTTGACTAAGGACCAGATGCTAGGAGGTTTACACCCGGTAGAGGTTGAGTCTAGCAGGGGAAAGGATGAGAATGTAGGGTTGATTGATGCTGTCTCGCCTAGTGACATGTTGTTGGCCGATCTGCCCGACGATACGTCGCCAGAGATTAGGGAAAGATTGAGTGAAAAGCCGGTAGAGTGCGGTGATGTGTTTTTCGTTGCTGACCCAGACTTGGAAAGAACAGCGGGTGATACGCGTAAGATTGAGATGGTAGATGAGCGCCCAGCTTCACAGCTTTTATGGCGTCGATCATTTTCGCATAAGATGGCTGCAGGCAAGCCATTAGTTAGAGCGCTGTTTTTAGTTTTTCTGTTAATTATCGGTAGTATCGGTAAGAGAGGGGAGATCCTTACCAGGGATTTGAGAAGTGAAATAGTCGTGAGGCATGGGGCACCGCCACAAGTTATGGCTGATCGGGTTAAGATTCTAGTGGGGAACCCGTTTCGGGAATTTTGTAGGCTTTTGGGGATTGACCAGCTAAGAACATCTAGCAACCGCCTTAGTGGGAATTGCTTAATTGGGTGCTTTCCCCAGGCCCTGGGTGTCATGATGGGGGAAGTATTAGCAGCCATTAAAGGTGGTTGGGTGGAGGTTCTTCCCCGTGTCCATGCTGTCTCGATGACGAGAGACAGGCTTCGCAAGTCTGCACACGCCCGCCCGTTTATCGCACATGTTGATAAACTTCACCTCTGCTTCGACGAGGGCCTGGACGACGCGAGTGGCGATCTCGCTGCTGAAGACGCTTTCTTCGACGCCATGCCGCCTCCGGCTGTGGACAATGGGCGACCGAAGCGGACGGTGCGCTTACCCGCCCGTTTCCGCTAGACTCTGATCCTGAACGATGCCTGCTCTGAATGGACTCTGATTTTTAGAGACTTGTTGTTTCTGTATTGTTTTGTTGTGTGTGATCGTTGCCGTAAATCGACGTGAATTTAGTTGTGTATTAATTTAATTCATGATGATTTTCTGGGCCGTTGGCCGCTTAGTAAAGTTGATAGCGGTTTTCTGGGCCGTTGGCCATGCGTGTTAATTCATGTAGAGACAGAGACTCCTCGGGCCACGGCCACTCGATTTTAGCTTTGGCGATTTTCTGGGCCATTGGCCACTCGTATTACTTTGCGATTTTTCGGGCCGTTGGCCACTTGAACTGAACTTTAATTTCTAGAGACACTTAGGAGAGACTTTAGTTTTGCATTTTAGCCTTTAACTTTGGGGATTTGGCCACGTTGTGTTTTAGCCGGCTATTGATGTTTTGGGCACTTGTGATTTAGTTCCTGTTGCGGGAACGGGGACGTTCCCATTAGTACTGGGGGGAGGATGTGGCGGTTTTTAGGGGTTGCCCTCCCCGGGAGTTGGACTGGCCTCCCTTTGGTGTCCATGGTTTTCGGACAGGGTGGTATTGCCTCTCCTTGCCTGCTTTGACACTGTGCCTATGTGTGTTTGTCTTCTGCTTTGTCACTGTGTTAATATGTGTGGGTCCTGTTTGGCTGTCCCCTTCCCCGTCCGGCTCTTGCACATTTGCCCGTCGGCTCTTGCACATTTGCCCGGCGGCTCTTGCACATTTGCCCGGCGGCTCTTGCACATTTGCCCGTCGGCTCTTGCACATTTGCCCGTCGGCTCTTGCACGGGCCTTGCACATTTGCCCGGCGGCTCTTGCACATTTGCCCGTCGGCTCTTGCACATTTGCCCACCGGCTCTTGCACATTTGCCCGGCCCGAGGTAACCCCCCGCCTTAATAGTATAAATAGAGGACGCTTTTGTGTAGAACTAACACTTGCGCTGGGGACGCTGAAGACTTGCTGAAAACTTGCTGTGGTGTTTGTTGAACTGTGCTCTGACTTGGTTTGACTGTGTGTCTTGTATGCCGCTGCTGGTCTGTGTGACCGTGGTGAAGTTGGCTGACGATTTGGGCAGCAATATACGGGTTCAAAACCTAGTGACTTTGACTTGTGTTGATTGATTGGAGCTCGTCGTCAGCGGCGATTGTCGTAAGTCGTCTGCAATACTCCAGACGCCGAACTTGCGCTCTTTCGAGCGACACGCGAGACTGAAGCCTCCTGCGCAGCAACCTCTGCCTCCGCCACACGAAGAAGAGGGCCTACCGAGGGAGAGAGGGGGTTGTCCGCGACAATAAGACACTAATAATACGAGTTAATAAGCCTAGATATCGGCCTGCAAAGTGAACTAATTAGGTTACTATTACCCCATCTCACAGATCTGGTCCTCAAATCACTCGATCCACTGGCTTCAAATTGCTGAGCGAATAGAATACAGAATCCTAGATGAATTGTCTGCAAAACAGTCCAACTCTCCCAGCCCCCTCTTTTCGTCATAATTCATAACTCAGTGTGTGAGTTTAACTCACAATACCAACACTCTGCTTGCAACCCGCTTCCCTTCCGTCTTAACCTAGCTGGGACTATAATTACTGTCAGTAATAATAGTCCCAGGTCTTAACACTTCTTCCGTCAATTAGGCCTAATAGCTGAAGTTTACAAATGGCCCCCATTGCAATTAACCTTAATTAGTGCCCAAGTAGCCCAGCACCTTTAAAGTAGGCCTACGTACCTCACAAAAGCGCTGCAATATATATTGTGGTGAAAATCGCCCCTTTTGTGATTTAATTATTTATTTATTGCAAAACATTGATCGAATTTCTTTTGTTATTTTGCCGGTTCAGATCCAGCGGTTATCGGGTGTATTCTGCGTTGTGTTGCCTTGAGTTACATTTTTAAGGGATATATATTATAAAGGCTATTAAAGGGTACGGTTTGCACTGTAGGCCTATAGGCTATATATATATTCTTGGTAAAGTGGCCGCGGTTGTTTTGGTGCAAATCTAGAGCTGGTTAAACCTGGGACTATTATTACTGACAGTAATATATATATATATATATATATATATAGGCCTATATATATAATAATCCCAGGTTAAACTCTGTTATACTGTGGAAATCTAGATCTATAATTTAACCGGTTAACAGTAGAATAATACCGAAGTGACTTTGCAGGATAAAAGCATGGTAAAGACCGGTAAAGAAAGTGGGTATATAGTTTTGCTCAAATATACATGGTCGGTCGACATCACGTACCAGACTTTGACCGGCTACATGATGAACAGCAACCGCCGAGGGAGAGGTCGGTAAAGAAACCGACTAGTTTTCGATAAAAGTCTGTAGGTGACGTCATCAACTGTGACCAATCAAGCCGGTACAAAATCCAAAGTCGTTGCCATTGACGACACATGGGATGACGTCATGAAATTCAACCGGTTAATCATCGACGTATATCACGTCGATGCGGTTGATAGTATAGATGCGACGTTGTAAGCGGAAACGTTGCAGTTTAGGAAAATGTTGGTTGATAAGAGAACTGAGAGAAAGGAAACAAAAATGGCTAGTAAACGTTTTCTTTGTGAGCATTGCGGAGAACATTTGGCTTCTCATGCTTCGTTACAACGCCACATCCGGAGAAGGCATACTTCGTTGGTAGCCCTACGAGGAATCACGACCAGTCGAGGGTCAAATAAACGAGAAATAGCAATCTCAACTGCAGTTAATCAAAATATGGGCGAATGGACGAACCCGATCGGTGAAGTGTTTTTCGCGGTCTCTGCGTTGTTCGAATCGGAATTAGGGATGCGCGATCTTTCGGACGACGAAGAACTTTCTTCTTCACTGGATTTGAATTCAGGTAGGCCTTCGTCTGTTTCGATACCACCGAGTAACAATTAAGGGAGAAGGGGGAATGTAGATTCCAGCGTTTGATCAGTGTTAAGTGACATTCCAACTTTGAATGCTTTAATCGCCGGGCCTTCAGGCTTCTTATTCTCCAAAGCCTAAAACGAGAAGACGCGCGCTGCGCTGTCCTTTCCTTCTGATGACTTACTTGATGAATTCCTTGCTCCACTGGATCGCGACTTGGGGTTGAGAGTTACCGAAGAGCCATGTCGTCCTCTGTACGACGTCTGACATGAGATCAATCTTTGGTCCGTATGGCTATTCTTGGGCGATAATCAGATGCATCTGAAAATTTCGCGTCTTGTTTACATGAGAAATGCATGTAATTAATTATATTTATGAAGAATAATTGATGAATAATTATGTTTGCGAAGTTAAATAATGGTCTGTTCTAAAATCTTCATAGCCTAATCGTGTTTTAGAACATTATAATTATTTAATATTAGGCATAAAAATTTGAAGTAGGGCGACATCTCTCGGTAAGAATTCAACAGGATATGTAATTATTTTCACGAGTTACCATTCCTGCTGTAACAGAGATTCCTTAGCATCTTGGAGGGAGATGACTTTGCTTACCGTTTTATATTTTATATTTTGAAGAGATTTTGCTTGAAATCGATGAATTGATTATAGTCCAACGGATAAGCAAAAAAATCGTGCAAAAGTGGAAGAGAAGTTGATTTTTGGAGTAAGTACGCCTAACATGTTGTAGAAGAGATCTAGGAGTCAAGCCAGGCCGTAAAATTAAAATTTGAAGTAATATTAATCGATTTTGTACGGTGAGCGATAATAGGTGACTTTACCTATACAACACTAGTTTACTGTAAACTGTGCATTTTCGAATATTGACATTTCGTATTACAACAACGTCGCTAAAACAATTTTTCACAATCTAACTGCAGATTTAGTTAAATTTAATAGTTTGAATCTTAAATGTGCAGTTGGAATGCATAATGCACTTCGTTCTACGACGAGGGGTGAGCTCCTAGTTCCACGGGCACGCTTGGCTATTAAGCAGCGCCGTGCTTTTTCGGTTGTGGGACCTTCCACCTGGAATGACCTCCCGCTTAAGCTCCGCTCTTTACTTGTGAGCCAACCGGCAGGGTTCCACAAGTCCCTCAAGTCTGTTTTCTTTAGTCGCGGCTGGGCCAGGAGAGCTTCTGAGTAGCTTCTTGAAGAGGCGCTATATAAATGCCCTGAATGAATGAATGAATGAATGAATGAATAACCACAATCAAGAAACCCCATTGCCGGTATTTGTTGGTATAACTCTTTATTCTCAAACGCGAAAAAGGAAATTTCTGTAAACGTGTAGTTTAGCGTCGTAAATTATTTGGTATTGCATGGGTTTTAGTGCTGGTTGAATACAAGTTGAATTGACGAAAAGAATTCTTGCTAAATAGAAGTCGGATCGATGAAAATAATTCTTGCCTAAATAGAAGTGAATTTGTGAAAAGAATCTTGCTTAAGTAGAAGCTGGATTGATGAAAAATAATTCATAATTAAATAGACTTTGTATTGATGAAAAATAATTGTTGCTTAAACAGAAGCTGGATTGATGAGAAGGAGTCTTGCCAAAGTAGAAGTTGGATTGATAAAAAATGATACTGCTACAATGGGCAAATAATTTACGATGCTAAACTACATGTTTACCAGAAATTTATTGATAAATTACATCATATTGGGTTTGTCAGTTTTATATGATCGTGTGTCTTGGATTTAGACTACTGGGACAAAGTTTCCCTCGACTAGGGGTCTGACGAAGCGTTGTAAGCTCCCCTCCAAGCGGGGTGTGCCCCAGCCGACAATGCATTTTAGAGCATTTGCTGCCAAATGGAGCCCATTGTAGCCACTTTATTTACCCAAATTTGCTTTTCGTTATTATACATATCCCTATTTAAGTCATTCAAAAAGTTTGAAAATATGACATAATCAGTTCAACTATACCACTAAAATAATTGATATAAATAAGTGAGTTGCAGGCTCATGAGCACAACCACGGTCTAGAAGTTGGGGACCTACTAGAACGTCTGAGTGGGGAATATATTGCTGGTTGATCATTCGCTAGGATATCATTTCTATGCTGATGATACTGAAATCTGCATTTCATTTGACAGTCTGTCATGTGACTCATCTATACAGCTGTTGTCTGCTGTTTTTGATGAAGTACAGTCCTTGATGGCAGCCAATAAACCCCTCCTTAACCCATCAAAGACTGAATTTCTGCTACTGGGCACTTCACAGCAACTTAACATCACAAGACAGATAGAGCATGTGCATAGGGTAGATGTGGTATGGAATGAATCTCCTAATGCTCTACATAGATACTGGCAGGAATTTCTGAGGAATGACAAAAATAAGTCAGAGTTGTTTCCTTTCTTGAGTCTGCACATAGGAAATTTAAGTTGAAATAGAAACAGAAAGACAGATCATAAGCACACACCGCAAGGATGTACTATGCACTCAGCCAAGGGACACAACTGGACCTGTTCCTTGTACTCCAGGAAGAAGCTGATACAAGGATTTTCCTGCATGTCTCTGATGCTGTCAAACATGGCTATCATAAAGTGATGATATGCTCAGTTGACTCTGATGCGTTGGAGTTGGCCATGTAGCAGCAGTTCAGCAGTTCAGCATTGACGAACTATGGGTTGGTTTTGACTCGGGCAAAAGTATCAGATACCCATGAGATAACACATGCTTTCAACCTACAGAAGTGCATAGCCTTGCCCTTCCTACACGCATTTAGCGGATGTGACACAGTATTATTCTTTGCTGGCCGCGGTTAAAGGACTGAGTGGAACATTTGGAAGACATTTAATGACGTCATCCCAGTCTTCTGAACCTCAGTATTAACTCCCAGCTCTGTTGATGATCAGCTTGATGTACTGGGGCACTTTCTAGTTATTCTGTACGACCGTGCGAGCCGTGAGGAGAAGGTGAATGAGGCACGGAAGCAGCTGTTCTCACAGAAAGGTAGACTAATGGATAGCCTTCCACCGACTCAAGCTGCACTTGTGGAACACACAAAGAGAGCTGCCTACCAGGCAGGTCATATTTGGGCACAGATGTTCATAGCTGTTCTCAAACTATAGCCATGTCCGGGTGATTGAGGGTGGCAGCAAACAACCAAAGGAGGCTGGGAAGCGAAGTGGACCACACTTCCCGAAGCATCTCATACCTGTCATGAACTGCTAAGATGTGGCTGCGAGAAGGGCTGTAGGGGACAGTGCAAATCAGTGAAAGCTGCTCTACACTGTACTGGTCTCTGTCTGTGTAGAGGCCTGTGCTATGTATCACATTTGAGTTTCAAACTAGGGGGAATCCCAACTCCACAAACGACGTCACTGGCTGCAAATCTCTTGTGGATAAGTGTTTGCAATTAGTTCTTTTGGAATCCTTGCCCTAAATATGTATGTTTAGACACCAAGATCATGGATCTAAGTGAACTAGAAGCTGAGATATTGAACAATATGTATTTTGGTCGGCCATTTTGTAAAATGGCTGCCATAGCCGCTACAGGCTAAATTTGAGAATGGCTTGACTCCTAATATTGATTAGTATACTTTTATCTATGAAATAAATCAACTTTCAGGTTCTCTTCCACTTTTGCACGATTGCCCTGAGTTATGGACTTTAGCAGACGGACTATTACTGATCGCTGCATTTTTGAAGCCATTTTAAGCAGAACAACAGTTGTCAAGTTGCATATCAGGTTGTCTTTGGTAAGTTACAACCTGTTAAAGTCACTTGCCACCCGCACAGACTATTTTCTGCACGGTGTGGCAGTTAATGTAATGTAACAAGACATTTATATAGCGCCACTTAAGAGTCTCACAGAAGCGCTCAACACGTGGCTATCAAACAGCTGAAAAAGTGCGTCTTTAAGAGTCGAGAGAAAACCATGTAACGGTACCACATGCAGCATTAGTGGCACGCACAGATGGCGGAAGAGTATTCCAGATCCGTGGTGCCGCAATCGAGTTGACACAAATTTATTTATTGACACATTTCCAAGTTGAATCAGAGTGTCCTGTCGATTCCGACCAACGTTGCCCGTCTACACATACACTGTCGAATCGGTGTCGTTGCCAGAAACTACGAGAGTTGGGGTGCAAGATATGGTATATGGGAACTTCCAGCGGAGGCAGAGACGGCCCTTGCTGGGGAATGGGGGGTGTGGGTGCAAAGTCTCCAGAGGCTGGAGATTTCTTTGCATTTGCAGCAACTATAATTTTGTGTTAAAATTCAAGAAGTTCTGAATTTCCTAGTTTCACTTGTACATCAGTGTTTTCAACCTAGTATATAGGGACCATGTGCTTAACATCATAGCATTGATTACTAAGCTCAAGGCTTGAAGGATTTGCATTTTCAAATGGTAGACGTGCATGTAAAAAGTGAGAATATTTTCAGAAATGAACAAACACGGCTGACGACTTCACTTTATGGTTTCTGACTTTTCGGCAAACTTATAGTATCTGGGACTGTATGTTTCGAGTGATACACACTACACAGTATATTTAGGTATGCTGCCATTGACTGCAAGAAAACTGTCGAGGTGCACCATCTTTGGCCGATTTAAATGGGACAAGGAGTATAGGTTACTGCGAAATCCTCCACTTTCTTATGCTAGACTTTCTGATGAATCTCTTGGAAATTGACAACTTCTGCAAAGATAAACTGGGTGTTCTAAGTACCAGCCAAACGGCCCTTTTAAGCGCCACCTAAACGGCCCTTTTTAGGGTCACTAAAGGGATACGACAAAATTCATTCATTCATTCATTCAGAGCATTTATATAGCGCCCCTTCAAGAAACTACTCAGGAGCGCTCCAGGCCCAGCCACGACTAAAGAAAAAAGACTTGAGGGACTTGTAGAACCCTGTCAGATGGCTTACAAGTAAATAGCCCGTGTATATTACAGGTCAACCAATGACAGCACATAACCCCGGGTTAGGGTCAGGGTACGGTTAGTGCCGTAAAAATTACAAAACATGGCAAGCATATAACACTAACCCTGACCCTAACGGGCCTAACCAACCCAAAACCTGCACAGGGTAACCTATAGGTCTTCTCCTGGTCATCTATGGTGCAGCATGTGCAGTTATTGTTTAACGATGATGTGCCATAACAAAGATGAAGCATCACCCTTCTCCTTTATCCAAGTATGGTGCTGGCACCAGCTAAATATAGCATTGGCAGACTTATGGTGCAGTATAGAAGCTTCGCTGTGATCGGTCAACTTTCTGAAATAGGTTGCACCGTAGGACAGTCTTACTATACCTATATTCTGTAAACAGTTGAAAACCATTCTATTCAATCCTGGTTTTCTGTCATTAGGTGAGGGTGCTTCTGTTGGGTTTGTCTTGAAGAGGCACTGCATAAATCTGTTACAACTTATATCAATGTAATGGATGGACAGACTTGCAACAGCGAGCAAATGTATGACAGCGATGATCATTTTCTAACTTTTCTTTGGTTTGAAACTGTGGGGGGTGTTTTAAATGCAGATGCCTCCATGTCCCTGTGGCAGTGTTAATAATAAGATTAATGGCATTTAATTTATACTGGTACTATTGGTTTCTAAGAGCAACCGCACCATTAGAGTTTTCATATTCGCTACCTCCGACAGATTTTTTGATCTTGATGAAGCCTTTGGTAATTGTAAGATACACACATTTCAAATTGTTTTGCACAATGCAAAACAGGACACTTGACATCATCTAACGCGGTAACGATTTGAGTGTACTTAAAATGACTGGGAAACCAAGGCAGTTTGTTGTTAAAGTGTTAATGCAGAGATTGAACACTTACTTGAAATTGCCACAAAGTGTTAGGGGTCATAGCCTGAGAGGGGGCTTTGTCATATTCATTTGAGGGCCTCACTATATATATAAATCTACCCTAGTAATGGTCACTTAATATGAGCAGGTTTTGAACCATCAATGAATGGAGGGGCAAAGATTGAGGGTAGAAGAGAATGATGATGTTGGATTTGATAAATTAGCAAGGAATTGACTGATTGCCATGAATATATAAATCTGCCCAAGTAATGGCTGCTTAATATGAGCAGGTTTCGGAAATCTGTTGTAGCATCTTTATTAAAGATTCTTTAATGAATTTTAATTAAGATCTGTTATGCAGCCTCACATAGAGATCATCACTTTAAAGTACAGCGATATTTCATCCTATCCGTTTTTGTCTTACATGTTTTGCACCGCATGTGAAGTCTTGTTGACAGGATTGAAGGCAACGGACTGCTGAGGAGTGATGGTCTGGATTAATAAAGTCTTTTCTTGTTTTTATTTAATTTCAGGCAGCAAAATGGATCCATCTCAGAACTCCCAATGGTACTACAACTTGGCAACAACTGCTCCTTCTAATCAACAACAAGGGGCATCAGCATCTACCACTGCAGGAGATTCAGCTATGCTAAGAATGCTGTCTGCAAGTAAACCACAGACTGTATGTTCAAAGAACAGTGACTCACCTGGCATTATTGCATCAGTTGCACCTACGGTTTCAGAAAATTTGAGACAGTTGCCAATTAATACCCAGACCGCTGTGCATTCTTTCCTTTATAACACTTCTAACAATGTAGGGGGTACTGTTGAGATGGGATTTCCTAATGTACCATTGGTTGCAGGACCTGTGTCAGGGTTGTCTGACCCTTTAGTTCAGAACTCCCAGAGGCAGATACTTGACAACCTTCAGTCTGCCAATCTACTTTCGCTAATGGGCAGTCAGTTTCCATCTTTTCCAATGCAACCTGCTGCTCCCATGCAAGGCTTGCCTTTGACTTGTCCTTCTCCTCAGCTTGTTCAAGCATCAAGTACACCTTTGTTAGCAACATTGATGCAGCAGATGCTTTGCAGTTCACTGAATGCAAATGCAGCTCCTGTGGCACCTCCACCTATGAACAACGTAAACCTTTTGTCTCAGCTGATTGCTCAGTTGCTCACTGCTCAGCTTGCTCAGTCAGCTCAGGCAGGTCCACTGGCTGGATTGCTACAGTTGATTCAGGCTTTCGGTTCCATGGCAGGTTCCGCTTCTGCAGCCACTCCTTTTCCGGCATCTTCACAGACCTCCATTCTATCACAGCTTTCATCTCTAGATCCAGCCACAGCCAAGCAAGTGATTTTGATGCTTGTGAACCAACTTGTCCAGTCTGGAAACCTGATAGATGATGAAACATGCCAGCGCTTTGTGAAAAAATTGCAGTCAGGCCCATCTTCTTCACCATGGCAACCAACACAATTGGCAGTGAGTAGTATCTGGCAGGCTGTCCAAAACATGTCAGCACTGAACAATGTAAGTCCAGAAAATGTGCCCGTCGCACCTGCGAATATAAAGAAAGAAATAATCTCATCTGGTGGCAGAGATGGTCGTGAGGGCGTCAGGGTTTCAGCGAATATTAGTGCTTCCTCCTCATCTAGGTCTACTTGTGATGTAGCAGATGTGAAACCTGTGAGTGATGCTGCACTCTCAACTCATGACATTAAAGTTGATACAGCATCAGAACAATCTGATGCTGAAACTAACAGTGGACTATCAGTTGGAGAAAGTATTGAATGCCAAACACAGCAGAGGACACAGGCAAATGGTTCATCTGGAAACTCAAGAAAACCTGCAAAACAAACAAGAAAATCTACCAGTAAAAAGCTGTCTGCAATTTCTATAAAAGAAGAATGTGACATAACAGACACTCGTCTGGAAGCTGAGGGCAAAGGCGGGTCCAAACGTAACTTTAAAGAAATGGACAAGACAGACTTCAGTGAAAGGACTGAACCATCTGATAAATATCAGGCATTTGGTAAGAGACTGAGAAGTAGAACCAAACCTGTGAAGTATTGTGAGGAAGAGTTAACTGATTGGCTGGAAGTAAGTGACACTGACGTCTCTTCCAAAAAAAAGAAGTTACACTCTCGGGCTCATTCAGATTCTCAGAATGCGATTGCCAAGGAAACTAAATCAAACAGATCGAGTAGCATCTTGGCAGGTGTAGCATCTCGTGGAAATACAAGTAATTCACAATCTGTTGTGAAAAATGAAATTACAGGACCAATATCTATACTTCCAAAGGTTAACATTTGCCACTCGCCAAATGTCCGTTATCTTTTCATGGGAAGAAAGAGTGATGGCTTGGACTGGTTGAACTTGGTGTCGTACAAGACCACGGACTCTGATGATTTTATGAACCAGTGTCTTTTCTGTCCAATGACCAGCTCAGATGTCAAGCCAGTGTCCGACCATTTAGTCAACGAGCATAGTGATTTGGACTTTGTTCTGACAAATATCAAGCAGCCAAATGGCAGGGTCATTTACTTGGCTTGCAGACATTGCAACTTCGTGACATTTGAACCAACTCTGATATGGATTCATTTTGAGTTGTATCATGGAATACCTGGGATTATGGATGGGTCAAGTCTTCCACAGATAAATGTAGGTGATCCTGTAAATGTTGAGGAGATTTCACTGGATGAGCCTGTGAGCTCGAGAGGATGTCAGCCAGCTTATGTATGCCTGGACTGTATGATGTGCTCGAACAACAGCAAGAATATTGCAATGCACGTCATACAGGCACACCCAGATACTGTAAATTTCAATGGCTGCTTTGTTAAGCTCATGATGATTAAGACTAAAGAGAAAGATGGTTTTACATTCAGGGAAGTTTTGTACGATGAAAGCCATGCAGATGCATTGAAAGATGTGTATGTTTGTATGCTCTGCGAGTACAGTACTCACGGTGCCTACCTCGCTATGTCACACAGTTTGCGTTTACATCAGACCAAGCGTTTGCTGTTCGTGTGCAACGAGTGTGAATATCAGTGCACTCGGGAGACCAGTTTGATGACGCACATGGCAAGCACTCATCAGTATTCTAGCATTTCTTCATTCATGTGTTCAGTAACATTAATAGCCACTCTGTCCGATGGCACATTTATTGAATGCAACATTCCAGAGAAATGCCTGAGGACGTCAGACCCTTCAAGCGGTAGTTCAGATTGTGATATGAAATCTAGCAGCATTCTTCAGAGTACTGCAGTGAGTAGCTCACAGGAAAAACAGAAATCAAACTTGGTAACTGAGCTTGACAAATCAACAGTTGCACCTCAAAGTAAAATGGTATTACTAGACAAGAACGTTAACACAAATTGAGAAGGTCAAGAACTCAAGAAGGTCGTGTTATCTGTTCAGCTGTTATGGAATTAGTCAACCAGAAGAGACGTCGAGGGAAGGGAATTGCGGGATGAGTACAGTATTTAAGAAAAGGCGCAAAAATTAAAACCTGTTAGATATTGATGAACTGGAGCTCTCTTTAACGACAAGAATTTTTATATTTTCATTTTGGTGTACATGTATAATATGCATTAACGCTTTAACAACGAGTGTGTACTAAAGTGACTGGGAAACCAGTGCAGCTCATCATTAAAGTGTTAATGAAATTGGAAGTTGTGTCTGGTTGAGACTAATCCAGTCTTGATATTTTGTTGAATGCAAATTATGGGTTATAGGTGTGGTTGAATACTTTGGTACATAGCAGTGGGTTTGAAATTTTAAACATTATTTCTTATGTTCGTATTATGTCTGGTTATTTTATAGTACATCTCAATTTCATGTACTTCACAAAATGTGTGCTAGCTTGAGGTTTCAGTTCTAACACCTGACGTGCTAAAACTTTCAACTTGATTATAATTTTGCTAAATAATTTCAGCATTAGAAATACTTGTGCATGTACTTGTGATTTTATTATGATTAGCATTGGATGAAGTGCTTGTTACATTTGGGAGTCCACAAAGGACTTCCTGAGAAATGTTCTGCGTTGGACACCACCACCTCTGTCCGTTTTTGGCATAACCCTTTCCTTCTTCTTTAATATGGACGTCTGCACTCCAGGGCTAACTGTGTCGGGGTGAGGTACATCTATTCTACATGTTCTTTTATACGACCATGGCCGAGTACCTGTATATAAATGCCTGCCTGCTGGTATCCAGCTGACCAGCTCCAATACATGTATCATTACGGCATATGATTAGAGACGTGACATGTTCCTCCTATATTGCTCTCTTCCGTCCTCCATTACTACTCGTCTTAAGTTGTCCAGCCAAACCATATACTGTATACTGCATCTCAACTTTGTAGAGAGATCTCTTCTGAATTCCCAAAATTCTCAGTTATTACAGCAATATCGTCGCTCACTCACAATCAGCTGCTTGAAGCTCATATATCACCCTTCAGGTGATTATTCACCTTTTCAAGAATTCCTGCCATGATCCACTCGTAAAGGAACCAGTATTTGCAGTTCAGTTCCTCTGCCTCTCGGCTGGTTTTCTGGCAACTGGACTCGATCCGACCTTTACTTGGTATCTCTGAACAACCCCTCTGACTTGACGCCGTGTTTGTGAATAGGCTGTGTAGGGCTTTGGGAGCATCCATAAAGGACGTCCGCAATGAGGGGAGGTCATCCAAATGCGGACAAGGGGAGGGGGTTATGACCAGTGCGGACGTCCGCCTAAAATGGCCTAAAAACGTAATCTGGCGACCGAGCTCTACTTTTGTAAAAACTAAACCCCAAGAGAGAAATCCATTGACTGACTTGATGTGTTACGTCACTAAAAATTATTACTTGTATTATTATTATTATAATAAATTAAAATTATTATTGCTAAATAAGATAGAACTAGTAGTTTATGGATGACGTTATTCACAATGCTGATGTTTTACTGAAGTTTTTGGTTTTTGCGTGCGGACGTCCACAAAGGCGGGGGGGAGGCAAAATGCGCACAAGTGGGGAGGAGGGGTCCAAAGTGGGTCATTTTCTGCGGACGTCCTTTATGGACGACCCTTTTAGAAATTTGGCGTGTACGAATACGACGACAGAGCTTGAAGCTTGATGTGCTATCACTGCTATGTAGTTTAAGTTTGACTGCAGTGCAATTATGTACCATTAGTATTACGAAAGAATTGCCCATAAGGGGCGGCAGGGGCCATCCAATTAGTACGTACTATAGGCTACGCAGAAATCTAAGCCTCTTCCACAAGGCCACAACCCTTCTTCCTAGAGTAATTGCCTGATAGCTGAACTGTGACCCATTTGAAGGAAGGCCATAATATTATAGACAAAATATTTCTCCCCCCCCCCAGTAGTCAGTAGACCCATACGCAAGCATACGCAAATAGATGCCTTTGGGTTCAGTGACGGCGCCAACATGGGGCTAGGTGGGCTGAAGCCCCCCCTATCGGCGGCTCAGCTCCCCCACAACTAAAGTTGGAAATCAATGCCAGAGAGGAGGGGACAAAGGGAAGGAATTGGAGTTTTAGCCCCCCCCAAACCTGAAATCCTGGCACCGCTACTGTGTAGGTTACCTCCCCCCTCTGTGCGTACGTACTAAATGGATGGCATTGGCCCCTAAGACAAATCGACTTGTCCATTGGTAGATTGATGCTCTCGCCATTGCATTGTGACGGGGGAGGGAGAGAGAGTGAAATTTAAATCTCAATCCTTGAGCACTATGTGACTATCAGACAATGATAGGCCTATTCGGAATCGTCATCTCGATTTCTAGAGCGTCCAAAAAGTGAAGTCGGGGGAACCAGCGTATTCACAGATGCTCGAACTCAATATCTGAACGGTTCCAGATCAGAAGGCATTGCAAGGGTTGGACAGTCAGACGGCTGCGGTGGACCGTGGATGGTGTTTATAAATAAGTGCGATCGAGCGAGGAATCAGGATACGATTTGTGGAGAGGGAAGTGTTCAGTTTTGAGTGAGAGACTGCAGCTGATACAGAGAGAGCAATTAAGAGAAGTTTTGGAGAGTTGGTAGGATGGATCAGATCTCGACAACAGTTCTAGCGGGAGTTTATTCCAGAGGGGTGGAACGATTTCCGAATTTTAGTGATGGGATGATGGAAGACAGAAGTGTTAGGCCTAGGTCGGAGGAAGAGCTGGTTAAACTGCGTACACGTGCACGTTTGGATAATGAACAACTGACGACGATATGAGGGTCAGAGGATCGATATTGGTGAGCGTTTTAACTTTTAGGTAGGCCCCTATTATAAGTGATAGGACTTTGATTCGATTCGATCGTTCAGGTTTTTAAGCCAGTGGAGTGTGATTTGAGGACAGGAGTGACATGGTGGTGTTGAGGGGAGGGTGCTTGGTGACAGCGCTATAAAGAGCTAGTAGCATTCTGATTAGCTTAAAGATGGTTTGTTCGGGTCACAATGGGGTGGTGTCTATATGTCCCCACATCGAGAGGACCAATACACGTAGGCATTAGCACAGTAACGTATCGCCCATCTGCACTACCAATTGAGCGTTTACACGTACGCCCTAGTTTCGAGACAGTAGGTCTAGGCCTATATTATCAGCAAGATTAATCAGATAGGCCTCCTGGAAGCTATACAATGAACCGGTCGACGTCGCTTTGCAAGCGTGGATCACTGATAAACTTGTTCTTCGAACTACAAATTTAGCTTTTCGTGCAGGCCTATATATAGGCCTACAAGAAAAACTAAGTATAGGCCTAGACCTACTGTCTCGAAATTGGGGCGTACGTGTAAACGCTCAATTGGTAGTGCAGATGGGCGATACGTTACTGTGCTAATGCCTACGTGTATTGGTCCTGTCGATGTGGGGACATTTAACTTTCTTGCGCCCACGTGATCAGTGATGTGGTCTCGAGACCGCAGTCTTGGTCTTTGGGGGAACGTGAGTGGAGTATTTGTTAAATATTGTCGATAGGCTATTTCCGGTTATTCAGGGATTTCTGAGATATATCTTCGAAGTCATGCGACGATCCGCCAAGGACAGAGCGAGAGAAGACCTCGTTTGCTTCTTATCATAAGCGACAATTAAGAAAACGTTGACACACAGTTAACCCTGACTTCTGTGCTTTAGTGACTAGTTAGGCGTACACTGATGCAGTTTCTCAGGGCAAAATCGGTAGGCGGGCAAGCGTTGGAAATCAGGTTTTGGTGGGGAATTTGTCTCTACTGGAACAATTTTTGTATTCCGCAACAGCTGCCCCTGTTGAAAGTGTGTTTAGCTGTAGTGCACGTGCTCTTCATGAGACCTCGCAGACTTGTGGACAAAACCTATAACTATAAATATCATAAGCATCTGATTTTAATTATGGGAATATGTAACACTACAATTGAGAATTGCGTTTATGGTCCTGAGGTTCAGGTCTTGGTCCTGGACAATGCGGTCTTGGTCTCGGTCTTGGACCACGCGGTCTCGGTCTTGGTCTTGGACCACACGGTCTTGGACCACACGGTCTTAATTGGTCTCGGTCTTGGACCACGCGGTCTCGGTCTTGGTCTTGGACCACACGATCTTGGTCTCGGTCTTGAACCTCGCGGTTTTGGTCTCGGTCTTGGAATTTTGGTCTCGTGCACAACACTGCACGTGATAACATTTTTGAAGGGAGGACACGCACATTATTAGCACCGAAAATTGACAAATTAATAGGCAAGAATTTACATGTTTAATACATATTATGCTCGATCAAGCTAAACAAAATTTCCTACCGGCCTAATATTTGACGTAGGACGTCGTAGGCCTATTTGATGCTAAGATCAGCTGATCTAGGCTACTTTGTTATTAGAGTTGCTTTTTAACTTCAAGTCATTTAATCAAAATTTAAGCTAGCCCGTTGAAATCTCCCCCCCCCCCATTGAGTTGATTTTTCAGCTTGAGTTCGGGTTTGGGCCATCTTGGCTTCAAAGCAGAACTTAGGGCCTACTCAAGTTGTTAGTTGAAAACGGTAGGCTATTATTAGACCTAGAAGCAGCGGTATCATTTATTATTATCATTAAGCCATATATAGGCCTACCGGTAGTCAATACTAGTCACAGAGCAATGATTACATGTGCGCTTCGCCTATCCTTTCTCCACGGGCGATTAGCATTTTTGAACCGTTTGTGATTTCACAACTTAAAATTTTGAGAAAAAGTCAAAAATCCCGATTCAACCTATTTTAAGCTTACGATTCTGTTGTAAAGTATAGGCCTACGTATGACGGTATGCAGAAATTCCGTAGTGCCTATTATATAAAGATGTGTTCGCCTACGCAGTAGATAGCCTATGCTTTCGGTTTCTGGGGCGCATGACCTAGCTACGTACGCCCGCCCTTTCGCCTCGCTGTTACGCTGTACATAGGCCTACTTCTCGATCCGCGTGCACTACTTGAAATAAACCAAAACATTTCTACTCTGCATGAAAATAGTTTAAATGCTATAGGCTGTGCGCTAATTTGGCCTCTAGCTGTCGTCGTGGTTTTCGTAGTTTTGTCTTGTGCGAAGATAAAAATGTTGTGAAACTGTTTATTAAATCGATTAACATTCTTCTAATACAAATTATAGTTTAAATTCATATATTTATAAATTTCAATAGGGCCTACCCGGCCTAGGTCTAAGCGTGATCCACTTTTAAGCTGTTCTTTTAGAAGGCTGCACCAAAGTTCGACCGTACGTACGGAACGTACGCTATTTTTTCTGCTGAAATGCGTACCGTACGCGTACGCTATTTTTTGGCTAAATTAATAAATAGCGTACGCTAATTTTTATATTTTTTTATTATAGAATTAACAAGGAATAACAAAATTACAAATTAAAGAATGGAAAATTATACAAAATAAAAACAAAATAATAATTTACCTCTTCGCTGAAACGGAACTACAAATAAGAACTGTAAAGTGACGTAATAACGACGAAAAAAAAACGACGAGAAAATGAGGAGACAAAATGTGACGTCACGAGAAGCAACTAATATTAAAGGCTGCTCATACGTACGGAATACGAACGTACCGTACGCGTACGCTATTATTTTTAGTAAATTACGTACCGTACGCGTACGCTATTTTCTGCTGTAACGTACGGTCGAACTTTGGGCTGCACTGTAGACGTAGGCCTATCTAAAAAGCAATAAGGCAGATGCTGCATTGCATTCCTTTGGCTTGTGTAGGCTATACGGCCTACTAATATAAATTCACCTGCGACAGAAATTTCTATCTGAATCGGCGGAAGTTATAAGATCTGCAGTGAGTTGCTTATGAATGGGTCTCTCGTAGGCTAATTGACTCTCTTCCTGTCAATCCGCGTAATAAGGCGGACTTGTTGCAATGATCCGCGCTTAATCGTATCAATGACTGCTTATGGAGGCGTTCCTAGCTCAAGGCTCTGACCCCAATTTAAGTAAGCCTGCAGATATTACAGGCTGACGGTGCTTAGAGCCCGCGTTGTTATAGCGGAAGTCCGGCCGCCCACGCACGAAGACAAAGACGGACCAACGGCCAAACGGAGAGACGGACGGACGAACGAAGAATGGACCCTTCGATCAATGACCAACACGCGATCACCCCATTGGACGATATTTTTAGTAGTTCTGTATTAATACACTCTACTATAACGGCACGTTGCCGAGGAAAGTGCAGTCATTCGTGATTTCGTTCTAAGACTCTTTCAAGAAGTTCGACAATAATATCAACGAAAATATTCAACGTTTGTTAGATTTTAACGTTGAAGTGAAACGCCTAATCGTTTTCGTAGAGAAGTTATTTGCGGACTTGTTCGCGTAGCGGAGAAATACAGTGACATCACTGCGCGCGATTCGGCATCGAAATAAATTAGTCAATGAAGTTACGTTCATTCATAATTCGACACGATTGTACTACAGACGTGCATGTACTCAGCAGCGTTTCTTAAACTGAAAGGCGCTGCGACCGCTGTTAATTGGCCCAGAATAGACTGGATAAGTGAACTAAAACTGTCGATCAGGTCTTTCGTATGATCGGATGTGTTAATAGAACTAGTTTTCAGCTTGAATTCTTCCGTGTCTTGGCGGATCTATCCATAGTCGCAGAACATTCTGAAACGAAGGAACAATGGAATCGATTGTGATGATCAGTCCAGAAACAATGGAGACTCTTTGCCGTGACGATGCGACGTCTGATGACAAAAGTCTTTGTCTTGATCGTTGTCGGTGTGTTATCGTCGATTGTCGCCCTTTCATCGCCTTCAACTCGGGTCACATCGTCGGTGCCCTGAACGTTCACTGTCCGCCAATTCTGAAGCGTAGATCCCGTGGAACCATCCAGCTCCAGAACGTCATCAGTTCGGACAAGGTACGGTCAGAGGTCCTGAACGGTCAGTACGATGTAGCCGTGTTCTACGATGACCAGGCGATGGACATTGACCAACTGCCGCCAGATTCGGTCATCATGATGGCCATCAAGGTCGTTCAAGAAACACAGAGGATACCGGAGATCTACCTACTGCAAGGTAACCACTTCTCAAATACAATAACTTTAAGGCTACACACGACCTGTACGCAGTGATTTCATAGAACTTTCTGCTTCATTTTGCTCTGTATTGCATTCCAATTATTTAAGACCTTATAGCTGGCTGTGGTTGCAAAATTCTGACTCCAATGACTTCTGTAGCTTCAGTAAATGATAAAATTATTGCAGGCACAAAATGCCACATATGATGATCAACAAAATATTATCATTCCGATACAGATTTAGGCTATGTGCAGTAATTGACAGTGTTTTATTGCCACAAATTCCTAAAGATTATTTTATGACCATTCAAAGGCATCCTACACTGTAGGTGTAAGGAAGCTTTGCGATCATCGGATTTTTCATGCACGTGACGTGCTTGATTAAAATAGACACAGATTAAAATAGAAGCCCGTGACGGGTGTTTATTTTAAATCTGTTGAAAGGTCGAAGAGCACATCAAAATATAGGACATGATACTCTAAACTCCATTAAAGTTCTGAACACAATATCCAACATGAAGTGCTGTTGACATGCAGCTTTATATGGCATCTGTTATGTGCCTCTCAAGTATGGACCGATGTGTACATAGCCTAATTTCAGGAGGCTTGTCAGTTGGTTTATGGCAAAGAAATTAGCCCTTAGTGCACGGGAAGATCCTTGTCTTAGTCCACCGGCTCAACGAAACGAGCCTGTATACACAAGACTCTTACTCTAAATTCAGTTGCCTATGTGATAGGCTATATCACATGTGGCATTTTAAAGTGCCTCTCAAGCATGGACCCATTTTCAAGGACAAGGCTATGTCCTTCAAGTCCCTCTCAACAATCATTGACCCATTTGTGCATAGTTTAATTTAAGGGTTAGCCCTATCATTTGGATTATTGCAAGGAAACTAGCTGTTTGTGCCCTTTAAGATAATTATGGCCACACACAATCTTCCCTTAACTGAAAGTGTAGTCTACAATCTGGTCATGGTTCTGCTTTCTGTAATTGGGAGTCCCACTGTTCCACCATTTAAAAGGGTTTAAAAGGAATGTGAAGTTTGTGCAGTCATGATTGCTACAGTGTGTGCCTGGGATCTACTGTGTACACATTCCAACTGTTTTCATAATGTTTACCCTGTCATTCTGTCCAATTCTATTGTCGTTGTACACATTATTTTCTTTGTTATTTGCCTATTGTTACCGTATGTATTATGGTCTGATATTACGTGTTTTAGTGTAAATTGTTGTTTGTTGTTGTACATTTCTCTCCCTGTGTGCATACTGCATAGTCTTGTTTTAACAACCTATGAATGATATATTTTTGTATTGGACTAATGCCCGAAATACTAGTAAGTAACGGCTATAATGTATACAATCGTGTAGGAATTATAGAATTGGGTGATTACAAATTCAGTCGAAGTATTGAATACATATGTTACTTGGCGACAGGTGGTTACGAGACTTTTTCCCGCTGCTGTGGTGATCTGTGTCGGACCGGTCAGTTACCCCCCAGCTGCACTGCCCCGTCCGTGCCGACGATCAGCGTGACCTGGTCACCGACCCCGTCACCCGACCTCGTGCGGTCGACGAAGAAACTAACTCTCGACGGAACACGTTTCACCATCGCCACTTCCGGTGTTTGCACGGCTCCGTCGCCACCTGGTGTCCATCCGGAACCCAGGTGTGGCGACATCTGCCGAAGGGAATGCGCACCGTCAACGCCGCAGAACTCAGCGAGATTTCGACCTCTGCAGGATCAGGTATACAGGCCGATGAATTCTCAATGCAACTACAACAATTCACTTCATCATGATTAACCCTAGCATAATGATCATCATTGTCATTATTGTCGTAGCTGGTAGTATAACCATTGTATTTATCACATGCAATACAATACAATGAATGATTACAGTACTTTCTAACTTTTCACTGTAGCCTGTTCAATTCGCCACTTCCACTTTGTTTATGGTTCATTTCGAGAGCAATGATCAGTGACCAAGTCACTCGATCGCCTTCACTTCGCCCTATCTTGCCTAAACTCCTCGCCTCGTCCTATAGCTAATTTAACTGTTGGTCCTTCGTACAGGGTGATCCAGTCTTCATCTTGCCGTGGCTGTATCTGGGCAACAGCTACCATGCGTCGCAGGATGAACGGCTCCTGCAACTCGGAATGACGGCGAAACTGAACGTCGCGGGTCAGCAGTCGTCGCCCAGCTACAGCGAGTCACGTGACTTCCGGTGCATGTCCATACCCGTTACGGACACGTCTACGGAAAACATAAGCTCCTGGTTTCCAAAGGCCATCGAGTTCATTGGTAAGAATCCTAACCACGTGCCTGTTTTTGTAATGTATGTCTGCGTTTACGTTTTTTAGTTACGAATACTATAATATGCTTACGAAAATTGACATGGGCAAGAGACCGGCCTGATTCCAGTAAGCCTAATCTGACAGGCACCGAAAATGACCCAACTCATGGGGACTTAATTTGAGATAGCATCGGTTAATAAGCTGGTTTCCCAGCCACAGGCCCACAGCTTTTGTGTGGTGCACAGAAATTATTTGAAAGTAACATTATACTACATTAAATAAAAGTAAGTTAGCCTAGTGAATGCAAGTGAATGGAATAATCCATTGATGAGTCACTTTAATCTTCAAAAGTGTGATCCTGTTTCCTTAGTTGAGAAATAGCGAGATTGAAGGACATGCTATAGGCTAATAGTCTACAGTTTAAATGTCTCAGAGGAGGATCGAACCTGTACAAGGCGAGCTCTCTAACCAATCGCCTACCGTGTTGGTTAACATCAGCCAGATCTGAAAATGTTAACTCTGATTTGAGATCGGTCACTGGAACTATAATATACCTCTGACCTCCCGTCTCCTACACCTATGGGTGTGCCATTCTGCAGAGCTCTGAAAAAGTATTTTGATTTTAGCAATCGACGATATGCAGACTGCTATAGGTTTAGGTCTAAACAGCCAGTGTGATTTTCGTTAACGATAACGATAACGAAAATGTTCGTTAACGAAAATAAAATGATTTCGTTAACGATAACTATAACTATAACTAAAAATATCATTAACTATAACTATAACTATAACGAAAATAACACTAACGAAAATTCATCTTTATTTTCGTTAATACAAAAAATAAAAATAGGAAGTGCAATATGGACGATACGACATAAATGAGAACGAAAAATGCGAAATTTTTATTGTGAAATTTGTCAGTTACTTTGGAAACTCGTGTATTGATGAAGCTGAATGTACCCATGCTTCAAAGGTTTTCATAGCTCTGAGTAAATTGTGAAACAGCGTATTAATACGCACAATTTTGCTTATAGACTTAATTATTGTAACTAAGTAGTAACTAAAATAAAAATAAAAATCCATTAACTATAACTATAACTATAACTAAAAAATAATACTAACTATAACTATAATTATAACTAAAATAAAAAATCATTAACTATAACTATAACTATAACTAAAATAAAACCTGTAAGGAAAATCACACTGTAAACAGCCGAGAAAATTTCGCGCCACCAGTTCTAAGTGAGCTAATTGACCTCTTCTCTCGAGGCTCTCGTTTGACCGAAATGAACACGATTAACCACGACGTCAAAGGAATTGAATTGCCGGAAGCATATGATATGAATAGGTCTTATTATCTCCGTCTATGGTCTGTAGAGTTTGATTTCTTTAAACATACATGCGCGTTAATCTTTACACTTGTCATGAGATGGTGTTGCCCGGATACAAACGCCCCCGACCCCACGCCCACTGACGTTATTTTGAACCCACGCAGCTGAACATTGGCTTACGTAATGTTTAGTACGTGCTGGCAGCAAGACCTTATGTCTAGCCCACATAATTCATCAGATAATTTATTCAAAAACAAACTATATATAACATCAATTGACACGTTAGCACGAGCGAGCTGTAAGCATGATTTCTGCCTTCATTTTTATGGTGCATCAGATTGAGTTATCGAAATCGATTGCTATATATAGTGAGTAATGGACCGAAGTATAGTTGCTATCAGTGCCATATTGCGCATGACGCATAGACAGGTGGCCACTGTATGGATTATTTCTTTTCGTTCAAGCAAGTTGTTAGCAGGCCTATACGCCCATGAAGCGTGTGTCACGCGTGCATTGGCCTTCGTGAATATAGGTCTATCTATAGACGCGGAAGCCACTTCTTTCGGGGCTGGCCTTCGCGCTGTAATGACTTCCAGGCGCGAACCCGTGCAGCTATGCTGAGTGGCGTGTACGCTGCCTTTGGCTAAGTAAGACTCACCAATAGAGATTACCCACTCCATATCATTGGCACAGGTGAGAGAACACTTGAGGCATTTGGGTTTAGGTCATAATAGGCTAGTTACAGTCACTGGCATAAGATAATTATTATATCCACTCACAGTCAGAAGTTTGTTTGTCCGCAGTCATGCAAGAGTCATCATGTGCACCATCTTCAATTTATTACTAACCTTGTAGTTTTTATCTGTGATCAATTTAATTTTTGTATACAGATCAATGCAAAGTCACTGCATAATCTTTCCACCCACCCACACACACACACTCCACACATACACACCCACACAACAAAAAATATATAGCCTATAGACCCATATATATAAACGCCTCCAGTTGATATCTTATAGGTCTATAGGATCTAATTACTTTGCGTAGGCTGAAAGCAAGAAAAATATTATGACAAAGTTATTAAGTCCTATCACATCAATTCTTTTGAAGATTATTATGTAGGCCTAGCCTTATCAAATATACCTGATAATACATTTTCAAGGTGGGCCTAGTAAATTGTAAATCTATTAGGCTGAACAGATCTGAAATGCCGTGGATCTATACACAACATATATAGTAATCTAAATCGATTCAGCAGAACTATATAAAACTTCGTGTTAGGTACACTGTGTACACATAGCCCCAGAGGTAAACAGCGCCCGACTTCTATTGTTGATTTTCTCCGGGTCACCTGGCGGCAACAACTGTATAGGCCTAACTGTAACATCATCAAGTATCAAAGGACATAAAACCCACTGGGGCAAATACGCAACACGTCCGCCTGAATGTAAAGCGCCTCATTAATTTCTGAGGTTTCTGTATAGGTGAAGAATAAATTAAGCCGACGGCACACAAAGCGATCAATCACGACTCTCGCATAGGTAGGGCCTATGCCTACACAATGTGACTGGGGGTATGATTGTTACAAGTAAAGGTCGGGTTTCTTATGAATTCCGGTCAGATTCTGAACTTTGGTCTTTAAAGTGTAGCCAAAACACATTTCACAATAACCCCAAGTCATACATTATACTATGTCCTGCATGTCCTATCCTATACGATGCCAGCACTTCCTCCTTCCTACGCCTACACTCTGCCCCGTCCTCTGATGCCCTTCTCTCTATCCACCCATAGGGCCTATACCTCTTTCTGCTTCCCTCCCCTTCCTCCGCCTGCACTCTGCCCCATCCTCTTATGTCCTCTTCTCTATCCACCTTTGTTCTCCCTCACCTTCCTCCACCTATACTCTGATGTCCTCTTCGTTACCCACCCGTATACCTCTTTCTTCTCTCTTCCCCTCTTTCCGCAGACAACTCATATTTCTTCACTTCACACAGACAATTGATATTACGGTGTGTCTTCTGTCCTTGCAGAGCAGACGCGCCACAGCCAGGGAAAGGTTCTCGTCCACTGTCAGGCAGGTATCAGTCGATCTGCGACCATCTGCATTGCTTACCTCATGTACCACAAGAGCCTCTCCCTCGACCACGCCTACGACTTCATCCAAGCGAGACGCAGCGTGATCTCGCCAAACATGAACTTCATGCGCCAGTTGGCCGAATACGAGAAGCAACTTCAATTGACGGAAACGAACCAGACCAACTCATCACCCTCCATCTGCTCCCATTCAGCATCCGTATCCCTGAATCGTCGGGCTCCTGTTGCTTCCCTCTCGGCCATCATCTCACGTCTTCATCGTCCCTGTCGCTCCTATGAACTCACCGTCTCACGGTCCTCGTCCGCCATCGCCGCCTCCTCATCCTGCTACTCCGGTCGACACAGCTCTCCGTCCGTCTTCGCCACGTCCGCTTCTCCATACCCCGACCAGAAACATGGAAAGACCTTGCGGCGTCACAGGCGCTCGTCTCTGGACCTCGGGCTCCAGCTTCCGACAGCCTTGTCGTGGGCAGTCGCTTCAGGACCTCAAGGGTGCAGGATGGCCTCAGCATCGATGGCATTTGAGTTGATACCATGGCCGATAAAGCATGATGATGACGTTTTTCCATGTGGCCCTGAAACAACTGGATTCATCTTTCCGTTCAGCCACTCCCCTCCGTCACTCAGTCCACTGCTCCAGTCTACCTGATGGAAATCAATGCACCATTGGAAGCACATACCTGACATTTACCTGCACAGACTGGAGTTGGTGTGCATCCTGAAGTCAATGACCAGTTGCCACCACTGGATCACGGAATGTACCATACTTTGTGTGGTTGTGTGGGCATACTTATGCATACAAGTATTGCTATATTGCTTTTATCCCAATGTAACAATGCAGACAGTTGAACACAGTTGCATCTAAACTCTAAATCAAGTATACTTGGGTATTCTGACTGTGATCTAAAACAAAAGACTTTCTAAAGGCAGGTCTCTGTGCTTAAAGTGAATTGTAAAAGGTGAAGTTATCAAGGGTCTAGCACCCACCGCTAGATTCAATGACTCTTGCCTTGGTGAGCCTTGAACAATGTTACAGACCATACAAAGAAAATATGTGTTTATGAGTCTGTACTTTATAAAGCTCATTTCAGGAATCCTTCAAAAGCGAGTGTGGCGAGGTGGCTAAGCCCATATCCACTTTAACGTTTTCTTTGATTGACCTCCTAAAACTGTACCTTAAACAGTTGTCACATTTCACAGCACGGATTCGTTTGCAATAAGTGTTCTAGTTTCGTTTTAGTCAGTTTTGGCATTTATTTATTTATTTATAGTTCACGTTTGCTTTTCTGAATTACACGTATGTTTATGACTGTTTTTCCTGTATAGAAACTGTTTCTGTGGTTAATTTATGTTTGTTGCTTCTGCCAATAGTTTGAGATTATCTTCGTGACTTTTTGTATGCAGGTGAAAGTTCCACTATTATGTCTGTATTATTTGGTATAACAAGCAGACGTGATTAAAAGGCTATAAATAGAGGATGTGTTCTGTTTAGAATCACGCCCACACACTCGGTTAATTGATCATCTGAAAACAGTGGGCCTCCTGTTCAACAAATATTAGCATACATTATCTCTTAATCAACTCTGGCTTTATTGCTCCATGTACAATCAACAAGTTATTGTTTCTTTATAGCTGTTGGATGCCCACACGTTTTTGGAGAGGGTGGGGTGGGGGTGGAGGGTTGTCGGCCGCCCACACATCACAGAGATTGTTGCACTTGATTAAATGAGTTTTCACACTTGTCTGAATTGGATACACATCCTGGGTTTGTCTTATGGACTTGAAATTTTATTGAGGCATAGGCTACAGCCACTGACGTGAGGTCAATCACGCACGGCTACATATACTTCAAAACTTAACTGCAGGACACTGCTTGTACTCTGGCAGTGTTAGTCCCAAGCCTGGATCAAGGAGGGCGACGCTAATGATCTTTGTTATCACATAGTGTTGTTAAACTGAAACTGCTATAGGACACCGAAAACTGTTCAAGTATCGAAACTTGTATTTACTTGTATGTACTAAATCTCAAATTGGAAATACACAACAACTTTACCTATAATATAGGCCCATTGCATAAAATATAGAAAAAGTGAATTTGAGATCCAGATTCAATAAGATGAACACAGCTGCATGGCTGCTGAACCCTTGTTCTTATTTCTCAGACTTAATCATGGTACAGCCGACATCAGTAGTCCTGCCATTAGCAAAATCTTGTTGATCAAAGAATTACTGCCAATCCAATCATTTCATGTCCTATAAATCAAAAGCTAATATTACACCATATCACTTCAGATCTATGTAATTATTTTCCAATGTCTTCACTACAACATGGTGAAAGGTGAAACTTTGAACCGCTCATGGTTTTTTTTATATACTTTCATCTTTGTAATGCCAAAAGTTTTTTTACGGACTTCAATCAACAAATCAGATTTTATGCTGTAAAAACAATGACAAAATTAATTTTCTTAAGTATGGTAACTCATATCACTCTCATTCCAGTTTCCCAAACAGCAAGGTCATATGTAGGAGACAGTGAAACCCATTTGAAAATATTTCATATGGGCTTCATAATTCATATATTCTACATAAGGTCCCATCTGGTCGGATAAATGAAGTCCATATGGAACTGTTTTAATATAGGATTCATATGTCCCACATATATTTCTGTTGGGCCTGATTTATATTAACATTTTGACTTGTTTCATTATCTAGCCGTCAAACTGGTGTTTGGAGCGCTTGGGTTCATTTGAGTTCAAGACCTCTGCGGTACAGAATATACCACAACTGTACTATCTACATCAAAATGGTTCACATTTCCTGTATTTGAATATTAATATGTCATCAACTAAAATCTGTGCATATTAGAGCTGGTACTGATTAAAAAAATTTATTAGATTAAGCTCCAAAATCTAACTTTGATTAATCGATTAATTTGGTATCTGTTACGT
Source organism: Aporrectodea caliginosa (assembly GCA_020284085.1). NCBI lineage: Eukaryota > Metazoa > Annelida > Clitellata > Crassiclitellata > Lumbricidae > Aporrectodea > Aporrectodea caliginosa. Next base: position 853,820 of record JACEVL010000164.1, on the reverse strand, counting down.
AACACATGAAAACTGTTAAAAAATGTAGTCACCAAGTCAGTTACTACTTTCATTCTACTAAAACTGCAATCATTCCACATGCTGAAGGTGATATGTGAACGATGTGCTTGAACCAGAGTAAGCAAACTACTGTATTTATTGCAATGAAGAATTGAAGACAGTTAATTTTGTTGCCATCTTCGACTTTCCCATCAGTATTTACCTCCAATGCAAAATGATCGCTTAATTTTCCACTCAAACATTTCACATCAAAGCTCGAGGGTACGTACCATACGTATTCTATTTTTTGAAAGGTATGTACGTTTTTAACGTACCCTATTTTAGGGTACGTAAACAATACAAAAATACGTTAACCACGTCATTGCTCATTATAAGAATGTTCAATTTAATTTAAGCAAACAATCACAACCCAGCATACAGCGTAGTAAATTGCTGTAATGCTATATTGTAGGTCTATGTTTATCCAGCAGACATTGCACTTAATGCTGCAGCACTAATGTCAGATTATATCATTATAGGCCTACGTAGGCTATGGGTCGCCGAGTAAACCATAAACAAAATTTTCGTGTATGATACGTACCAACGGTACCATACGCGTATTCTATTTTTTGAAAGGTACGTACGTATTTTAACGTATTCTATTTTAGGGTACGCGTACCCTCGAGCTCTGTTTCACATTATCATTGTTGACCATATTGTTTACTCTGGAAATTGGCTGCTCAACATCATGATATAATTACCGGTAAATAAAATTAATCAATTAAAAATTAACAATAAATCGATTAATCGATAAAATACGTAGCCCTAGTGCATATATACATTAATACATGTACATGTACAACCATTTTGGCTGCACAAAGGCATAAGCAGCCCATACGTTTCCAGAAATTTGGTCCGTTTGCTACCAAAAGTAACTACAACTTGGCAATATCCAAACCACAAGATTTTCTGTGAATTTCAACTACACATAATACTAAAGAAATTTAACAGTAAATTAGAACTTAATAATAATAATTATAACAATTTATATGGTGCAGTAACACAACCCTGCTGATACAAAGTTGCCTCACAAAACAACTAACAGGCAGGATAAGCCTTCGAGAACAGGTGGGATTTTAGCATGGATTTGAAGGAGTCCACCGAGTTAGTCGATCGAATAGGAGAAGGAGGACTCTTCCAACATCGAGGACCAACGGCCGAGAAAACACGTTTGCCAAAGTGGGTCCTCATCCTCCGCACACAATCAGTCCTCGCAAACTATCAGAGCTAGAGCCCAGACTCAGAGGAATGAGTCCCAGTGCAGTAATCACATAGGTGCAGCTTCGTGATTTAAAAACAAGCTTACACTTAAGATGCCAGAAATACTTAACTAAAGCTATGCATAAACTCATCCACATAGGGATTGACTTTACCATAAAACTGCCAATCACTTTCCATTTGTTCAATTACACCCCATTGAGAAATTCAAAGCCACTATCACTCTACCAGTCAACCTACTGATCCAACCTCAACTTTTCTAAAGTCAATAAGGTAAAAAGTAAGGCAAACAAACATTTCTTAGATACCTTTATAAACAGGAGTTACGGGTCTTTAGACGTAAGTGCAGATATGACCAAGACAGCCCAACACCCAGAGGACAAACACCCATTGGAATTAGGCACAGCAATTACTAAACTAATTTGCATGTATTCTAAACCTCCTTTCACATTACCGGTATTTTGTATCAAATAATATCTTATGTTCAATTCTCTATAGGAATTCTTGACAATACTGGTCTGGTGACCAATGAGCAATCTCAAGCGATCACCAAGGCAAAACTATCAATCTGAATCCAAAATATCAATATTAGTTATAGTCAACGAGCTTCCTCGCATTTCTTTGCCTCCGTTCTGTCAGGAACGATGTTCAACTGAAACTCCACATCAGTGCTTCTCAAACTTTCTGATGCTGCACACAGGTAATTGTTTTACCAAGGACCGGTGCCTTTCAACATAAGTGTATATACATGGCATGTTATATTAACACTTTAACGATGAGATGCATCGGTTTACCAGTCACTTTCAGTACATGCTCGTCATTAAAGTGTTAAGCTAGTCCTGGGGCAGCCATGGGTATGCAGTGTTAGACACTTCATTTTTCTTAGCTTCGGTATATGAGGGCGGGTGGCCAGCCCTCTCTCTCTCTCTCACAGTCTAATCTTCCCACTGACAGTGTGCAAGTAATGTACTCATAAACGAGTTGGTTATGGGATGCAGGTAAAGCAGAAATCTCAACATAAATTTCTGCCCACGTGGGGATTTGAACCCCTGACTTCTTTGTTGACAGTCGGGCATTCTAACCACTAGACTACCATGTGCTTCAAGACTTAAACTATATAGATTTCCTAATATTGTCACTGCTTATTACAACTATGCTTTTGTACCTGTGCAAGTTTAAAACTGTTTGTTATGTATCTTCATTTAAGTGGTGAGAGGCTGACACTTGAGCAATCAGCCCTCATGCTACCCTCTACAAGCTCTGTTAGAAAGGCAATCACAGTATACACCAACTATTAGTCTTCACCCAATGGACATCCTGGTTTGTTAAAAATGCTTTTACTTCCTTATGTAGACTATTTGGTACAAACGTTTTTTTGCACTTAGTGTGTGTGACTGTTGCCGTCATAGTCTTCATCATCAATAAAAGTTTCCTCTGTATATTGCTTAGAGTTAGTATTGTCCGTGTGATGCACTGATGACAAAATATTATCAGCATTACGATACAGACGATCTTTCCTGCGATTCCCATATTTGGAACTTGCCAACTGTTCTGATGTAAATGCTTTAGTTTTTGAAAATTCTGAAGATCTGTCCCTTGTTTGCCTTACATCCTCCTTACCTCCATCAGTTTTTTCACTATTTGATGTGCAAGATCTGTCTTGCAGTTTCCGCTTTGCCTGCAGAAGTTTCTGTTTTAGTTCTTCACGAGGAATACCGTACAAGTCTGAGCGAAGGTTAAGCTGAGAAAATTCACCAGCAGGGAGCCCATCCACAGACTGCAAGTTGGCAGCGCTCGGTTGTTCAGGAGAGTCTGGATCGTCCTGCTCCGAATGAGTGGATGACGGTTTATGAAACAGATTCGATGCAGGTCCAAAACTTTTCTGCTGTGATTCAGGTTCAGAATACTGATTAAATCGTTTGGACAACAGCTGCATTTCCTGATTTATTGACTCTTGATTCACTGCCTTCACTGGATTCACAATTTCCGTGTTGTCGATCTCGTCAGATGGTTCAAAATCTGGCCCCATGTCTGCAATCTTCAGCAGTTCTTCGACTCTCTGCACACGGGCATATGTCAGATCCTTGCAGAACTGAATTGGTGGCACATGACCCGTGAGTCTCAGACCGGTCAGCGTTGAACGCAAAGCGGACGCACATTTTGGCAGCAAGGCAGCCACCTCATCATCCTTCTCACTACCACTGGCTAGCCAAAATACATTGACCGAGCTAAGGTCGGGCGGCATTTGAACTTTGACAATATCGAAACCGTGATCAAGCAACTCAGGACAAACTTCTCCACTTGAAACGAGACCGGTGATGTATTCATGAAAAATGACGCTGAGCTGTCTTGCCCGATGAGGATTGCCAGACTTCATCTGTGGATTGGAAAGAAATTCAGACCCAAGAGGTTGTCCACCCTGTCAAACAATTCAATCCACTATTTAATACATATATACTAATACCAACAATCCATTAATTTTGAACATTCAAGCACTTCTCAACATTACTCAAATTTACACAGTTTCAATATTTACATTCACTAATTAATCTAAGTCAAACTCATTTTTTACACATCATTAGAATTGTAATTTATAATTAATAGTTGGTACTTCAGCATCCAGGGCTGGAAGACAGAGAAAGCATTCTAAGAATGCGGTTTAATGCAGTCTTAAATGACGTCACAGAACTTGCAGACAAGACAGAAATCAAATCATCAACTGAGAAAGCCCAGTGCTGACAAACAGGGTAAGAAGCCAGTAACTGTTCTACTGCCAGCTAACGCAAAACATCCATTGAAGAATGAAACCTAAATATCATGCTTGTGACATTTTGCAAATGCTCATCCAGTTGGGCTATTAAATTATACAATGGAAATTGTTTTAACACTTATAACAAGGGGCTGCATTGGTTTCCCATTTACCTTTTTGTACACTCTCGTCATTAAAGGGTTAAATTAAATAGTCTAGAGTGGAAGAACACTTGAAGCTACTGAACAGACAAGGTTACAGGGAAATTGTTGCTCAACTTACCATAAAAGATTTCCATTTTCTATCCCTAAAAACAAAAACAAAAACCATGTTGAAAGAAGTCCTGAAGATCCAGAAGCATCATGAAATCTCATCCCAACAGTAAACTTATTGTCAAGTTATAATTACCAGCCTTTCCACTGGAACTGGGAAGGAAATTAACATTTTTCTTCTGCTACACGGCTAAGGAACTGCCAAACAGGTACTAGTATATTTATTTTCTAACATATATTTATAATTCAAGACATGGCATGATGCTCCCCTGTTGTGCAGTATGGAACTTTTATGATTAAGTATAACAAACTCCGCCTCAGGTTCCTAACTCCGCCTCAGGTTCCTGCTATGGAACCTGTGCCGGTCCCAAGCCCGGGTAAAGGAGGAGGGTTCCGCGGAGGGTTTGCAGCCCTCCCGGGTAAAACAAATTACCGCAACAGAAACGACACAGATTAGAGGCTGTGTCGCCCGATGCGCTGACAGCGCGAGGAAGGACTAAGTGCTAAGTAAGTAATAACAATTTGAACTAAAGTGTAACTTAAGCAATGTTTGCAGGCAACTTTGTGCACTGTATGACTCTTAAAACAGTGAGCAAATTTCAACTAGAACAGTATTTTGGCCTGAGCAACCAAGCAGTCATGACATATTATCGCCATAATAATAATTTAATAACGAACTGGCTACGGTACCGTCCGAACGGTACCGTTATTTCTTTTCTACGGTACCGTCCGCAAATAATCTATGGGCGATTGCACATATCTATGGCGTGTACATCCGGTTGAAATAAATATTGGCAAAAGCCTGTCACGTTAAGTTGTTGTCTTCGCGTCGAATTTTTCTATGGCCGACAACTTGAGGGTCGGTTAGGGCCAGGTTAGTATTCGTGTGGTCGTTTAGTGTCAAATTAGGCGTCGTGAGGGTCGGTTAGGGTCAGGGTTAGGGTTAGTTTCGTTCATCTCTTAACTACTGCGCTATTGATGGTTAGGCTTTCACGCCATAGATATGTGCAATCGGCCATAGATTATTTGCGGACGGTACCGTAGAAAAGAAATAACGGTACCGTCCGGACGGTACCGTAGCCAGTGCGATTTAATAATTGTGCCACACATTATTTTCAAACTATAGCTATTGTTCTATTGGAAATTCTCCATGCACTATGCAGAATTATTTAGTTTGTATGAATCATTATAGATTAATTTAATGCAACTCTTAAAAGGGCTTTGCCTCTGATTCAAGTCTCCGCGTCTGGCACATTAATCTCAGCTTGTTTATCCAATAAACGAACATACATACATAAGCTTACATATATGCATACATACATACATACATACATAACGGTTCTAACGTAACGAATACATACTTTTGACTTTTATTTCCATTTAACAGGTCCACTGTTTTTTTCATGTACCGCTCATTTCTGCGAGCCATAGCTTTCTGGATTGACTGTTTGCTGCATTGCATCGTAGACGTCCAGATATTCCGTTGAAAGTTGCTAGATATACAAAATAATCTACACATGAGTAGTTTGGACATTTTTCTAGATACAACCAGCACCTTTAAATTCGCATATTATCGCTTATCTGGTACGATATTTAGGCTAGTGTTGATTCCACACTTTCGTTGCAATGCAGCGCCATTATGTGACTGAAGTCTACGGATGATCTCGTGTAGAACTTCACAATCGAAACTACTAGAGCAGAGCTATATTGTTATTGACTTTCAGGACGGCTGTTTCCGTGAAGTGGAATTAGGCTACCTTATGATCGACTTAAGAAATAGCAGCAGGTTATTTACAAAGACGTTAAAGTAAAGCTGAGTGTGTACTCCACACTCAGCACTGTTGACTACTACATGCCTCTATCATCTTAAATAGGCCTAGGGAAGAAACATTAGAGATTGGCCTACAGTTAGAACAGAGAGTAGGCCTAGCTAGGATGGAGACAACTCTTCTTAATACTAGGACGTATAACAGTGCAGAAGACATCCTATTGAGAGGAAACGATTAATTCTTGCACTGGGGAAGGTTTGCTCCCAAGCGAGCGGACATTAAGGATGCCGACACGAAGGGGACACTGGACGGGCGATGGATCATGGAGGTTGCCTCTTCGATAACAAGAACGTGGTATAGGGCCTACGTTGTGGTGTCCACTATTTGCAACCATGCAACTAGGCCTACATAATATCGCTTTACCCGATCGTCCTTATGCCTCGCTCTGGCCTAGGCCTACAGCATGCAGTGAAGATCAATACTCGTCCTAATTAACCATCTAGGCTATAGCTGTCTTATGCGCATTGCGCTTAATCAGTGGCGGCGCCAGGGGGGCTAGGGGGGGCTTAGCCCCCCCTAACTGCGGCTCAGCCCCCCAAACAAAAAGTGGGAAATCTCTGCCAATGCTTACTTCATAATAAGCCAACTGAACAGTGACCAACGGCAACGAAATCATCAACTATCTCAGGCAGTGAGGCAATTATATTACTTGATTATGATGGACAGGGTCACAGACTCACAGGGCCTATTTTAATCTTTAGCTTTTTGCTATATTTTTATTTTTCTAGAATTTCCAAGTGTTGCCATGGATAATAATTCTTAAGTAAAGTGTTTTCAACTTCATGATTTGATGTTTTAATGGGTTTGGTGTAGTATTACATGATGGCTTTATTCGAACATGAAGTATTTCAGACACAAAAAGTGTGATTGGGAATGTAAGTTTGTCATCATGTTGTTTGTACAGGAGGCATAGTTGCAGTTCAAATAAATTCATGTTTGAAAGTTTTCCTGTAGCAAAATGCTGTAATAACTTGTTAGGGATTTTATGTCGCTTATGTACATTAAATTTGTGCTTTACAAGGAAATAAACATTAGGATTTAACGTGTTTATTGTATAGTTTTCAATCAATCTAAGTGGAGAATAGTAAAACTTGCAAGAACCTGTTTCAAATCAATGCCCAGTAACAGCTGTAAGGGTCTATGAAAGAAGTAATTTGGGAACATCTTAAAGATTTTCTTGTGATAGAGCTCAAACTTCTGTACAGTATATTGATTCCATTGTCTGCAGGTTTTGTGTCGGGTATAGAAGAGGGAAGGGATGGAGGCATAGGCGCAACCAGTGCACCCTATGGGACCCGTAGGACGCGTCCCCCCCAACTTTCGGGCAGGCTTGGACGGTGCCCCCCAACTTTTGAAAATTTTGAGGTAAACAAGAGCCCAAAATGCACTCCATTTGGTATTAAATGCTCAAAATTGCGTCGTCGTCTGGGGCTCCGCCCCAGACCCCGTCGGCGGAGCTTACGACGCTCCCCCGTATCCCTATAGTCGTTAGGGGCTTCTTGCTTTCCGCAATCGCGGCTGTACGTGCACCTTCCGCACTCGCAATTTCCCCCACTCGAACGTTCTAGTAGGTCCGTCCCCTAACAAATCGCTGGACCTGGCCGATAGAATACAGAGTAAGGCTAAAGCCGCTAAGCTCAACGGAGTCTATAAGAATTCAGTGCAGGATGTTGCTGTATAATTTCACTCTAAACCTGTAGCCTACTTATCACGCTTTAAAATTCTACTAAGGTTCGCGGTAGAAGCCTAGGAGGACATTTCAATTTTTACTTCTGAGACTGTGAGTGGTATTCTTCTAAAACCTATAATCTCAGTTTATTCATATAATAAAGTCATATTTTTCACATATCTAGATGGTTTAGGTACTTTTATATCGAAATCATCGGTGAAAAATTTGAGGTAAATTAGAGCCCAAAATGTACTGCATTTGGCATGAAATGCTCAAAATTGCGTCAGTTTCTGGGCTCAACGGAGTCTATAAGAATTCAGTGCAGGATGTTGCTGTATAATTTCACTCTAAACCTGTAGCCTACTTATCACGCTTTAAAATTCTACTAAGGTTCGCGGTAGAAGCCTAGGAGGACATTTCAATTTTTACTTCTGAGACTGTGAGTGGTATTCTTCTAAAACCTATAATCTCAGTTTATTCATATAATAAAGTCATATTTTTCACATATCTAGATGGTTTAGGTACTTTTATATCGAAATCATCGGTGAAAAATTTGAGGTAAATTAGAGCCCAAAATGTACTGCATTTGGCATGAAATGCTCAAAATTGCGTCAGTTTCTGGGGCTCCGCCCCAGACCCCGATGGGGAGCTTACGACGCTCCCCCTACCCCCTAGTCGTTAGGGGCTTCTTGCCTTCGGCAATCGCAGCTTCGCGCCTTCGGCGCTCGCAATCCCCTCAAACATTCTAGTAGGTCCCCCCAACTAGAAGACCGTGGTTGCGCCTCTGGATGGAGGTATACAGGAAGGGGAAAGAGGGAGGGGAGAAAAGGAAGGGCTTAGGGCTACAGCCCCCAAACCGGAAATCCTGGCGCCGCCACTGGCGCTTATATCACCTGAATTCGGCGAACTCTCAGTAGGCCTACCTCCGCAGTACCGCAACCCTTGTCGTTCACCCAATATCATCGACCGCAAGCTCCAGTGCAGTCTAGCCATCACTCTTCAGGCAAACGCATCTAAAGTCCCACCTCATCAAGCTATAGGCCTATATCTTTCTTGGACCGATTATTTCAATCAACCGCCTTCTCTTTTCTCGCAAGCTAAATACAACCGATTAACGCACGGCTACCATGTCTCGATCCTTTCCTTTCGCTCGACGCTCGATCGGGTCCTCAAAAATCAGATCATGCTCTAGCTGCGAATTCATGCAGTAGGCCTATAATATAGTAGGTACGTGGAGTGAACAAAATTATTTTTGAGCAAACGTTTTCTAATAGTGATGAAAAGTTGCCACTATGTTAAAGTAAGTTGTGTGCAAAATATTTTTGATTTTGCTTTGTGTCTTCTGCCCTCTACCGGCGGTAATATTTTAATATGTGAAGTTCTGTGTAAAAACATCAATGTTACACAGTAGTGCATTTGTTTCTTGAACTGTGGGCGAATCTTCAGATCTATCGGCCATATCAGATCAGGCAGTTGCGGAAATCGCATCTGGTGTGAAAGGCTATAGGACTGTGGAAGTGTAATGCCAAACGAGTGCAGCGACGTCATCGATCACCAGGAACAAAATTAGGAGAGAACGAAACGATTCGAAGTTCCAAAGCTCTGCTAAAGCAGGGTGTGCCAGTATGACTGCGTTGATGCCCTTCGCATTTCTTGTAACGGTCTAAAGGACAGAACCTTAGTTCATGAGAAGGTGAACGGAAAATTGCATCGCAGAGTTCATTCATTCATTTCGGAAATTTATATCGCGCCTCATACAGATGTATAATCAGTGGCACACCCCGCCCAGCCACGGCTAAAGATGAAGGACTTAAGCAATAATTAGTAGAAAGCAGATGGATTATTCAGGTACAGTAAGCGGAGGGCCAACAATCTCGAAAGCTCGACGTTGTCTGACCGAAGAGTGTGCCCGAGTGACAATGGGGGGGGGGGCGCAGAAGGGCCTGCCCCCAAAGTTCCGACATAGGCCTATCTGTCCCTTCAAAGTTATGTGCAGATTTTCGCCTCTGTGTCCACGCCTTTGTCACCAGTAGAGTTTATAATTTTTGCTTGGCTCTTGCTGGTCAAGTGGTCACTATACTAAATTTTGTGCTAAATAGGGCGCCTTGGCCAGGTCCTTCGTTCTGCTGATCGGATTATTGCTCATATTCCAAAATATGCCCAAGTCTCTGTCTACATGCGAGATGTGTTCAACTGGCTTCCTGCCTCGCAACACATTTCCTATAAGACAGCAGCGCTTGTCTGGCAGTGTCTCAATGGTATTCCATCGTCCAACCTGTCCGACCTCTGTCGCCCGGTATCTGACATAGTCTCCCCGTCGAGTTCTGCGCTCTTCGGCTGGTGGGCTCCTGGTCCCTCGGGCACACTCTTCGGTCAGATAGCGTGAAACCTTCTCGGTTGTTGGCCCTCCACTTGGAATGGGCTCCCGATTGTGCTACGCTTACTGCCTCTGAATAATCCAACTGCTTTCTGCTAACTGCTTAAGTCCTCTATCTTTAGCTGTGGCTGGGCTGGGAGTGAAATGCGAAGGTCATCAACGCAGTCGACTGCAGTACATAATTATGCACCCTACGTTATCAGAGCTTCACACTTCTGTCGTTCTCTCCTAATTTTGTTCCTGGTGATGACGTCGCTGCACTCGATCATTGGGCATTACGCTTCCACAGTCCTGTAGCCTATCACACCAGATGCGATTTCCGCAACTGCCTGATCTGATATGGCCGATAGATCTGAAGATTCGCCCACAGTTCAAGAAACAAATGCACTACATTGATGTTTTTACACAGAATTCCACATATTGAAACATTACTGCCGGTAGAGGGCAGAAGACACAAAGCAAAATCAAAAATATTTGGCACACTAGGCCTACTTACTCTAACATAGTGGCTACTTTTCATCACTATTAGAAAACGTTTGCTCAAAAATAATTTTTTTTCACTCCACCCTACCATTATAGGGGGTGTCCCATCGTTAGCGCGCAGGACAAAAGCGCGCCGTCATTTGCGCGCTGCAAAATATGCCCGTCACATGCGCGCCGACGAAAGCGCGCGGCATAGATTACTAGACTATAGGCCTACTATCCTTTTGAATGTTAAACTTCAAAGCATTTCCCACCTCGATTGGTTAAACTTGTGTAATAATTATTATTAATTGACACAAACTAATAATGTGCGTGCTCACTCGAAAACGGCAACTTAATTCACCGTCTGTCAATAAATAATTATTGCACACATTTTAGAATAGACGTATCTCTGAACAATCCACTTGACTGGAAGCAGCGCTAGTGAGTAAGATAATGCCTGGCGCTTAGCTATCTGTAGCGTTTTAGAAATCTTACAATTTCTAATTAGTGTTAGTCAGTATAATGTTTGCCTTTTCTTGCTTAAATTATAATCCCAGACTAGCACGTTCCACACGGCTGCCTATTATAATAGCCAATGTTCAATTCATACAGCGCCACAAAATATAGGATAGACGGGTAGACTATAGCATATGGGACTTGCACAACCAGCCGTTACCGATGAACTTTGCGGGCTTTGGCAGGCCCAGAAGCGCGACCTGTTGCAGGCCTACATTACTGGTCTGGCGTGAGCAAGTCACAACTGGCCACCAGTCATTCCTTTGAAGTTTGAAGATCAGCTACAGGAGCAGCAGGACCATAGGCCTACGTGTGGCCTGGCGTCAGAACCCATAGGCCTACGTGTGGCTTGGCGTGAGCATTATTCTGCAGCGGCCCCAACGGCCCCAAGCGCATAATTATAATTATGTCGGTATAATGCAGGACCAATAACAGTAGCCCATTGAATGACTATAATACTACGTACCGGTATTTACACAAGCACATTCATTGGGCCCATACGGTAACTGGCTTGCTTCATGCCTGATGCCTCTATGCCACATACTGGTCCACCCACAAGCTCAGCGGATCTTTGCAGCTGATAAAGATCAAGTTAGTGAGCGATCATAATTATGCTCCAATCTCAAAGAACATGCATGGTCCAAAATGAACTGTGCAGGTTTTGGATCGGAGACAATAGCTTACAAACACAATATCGTGAACTAATCGTTCAATGATAGTTCAAGCTGCTCCACCTCTTTGGACCAAATCCCCACATTAATTACGCCTACGGAAACTATAGGCTTACCGTATAGCCTAGGCCTATAATTATGATACTCGCCCATAATATATAGCCTATTACTTTGCTTTGTATAATCAGATTTGTTCCTCGACATTTCGCATGTTTTAATCATGCCATTCATTCAGAACTGAAAACGGTAGACTACTTTCGAAACAACCCTATACAATTGTTCCTCTTGTAAGCCTATGTAGCCTATGTGGGCCTATGTAGGCCTATTTGAGGTTTTGCAGAGCCTCTGAAAAGTGAAAGCGTTGTGAATTATCTTCTGTTTATCTTATCTTTCTCGTCGCTTCAATTCTAAGCACCATCCGTTATAGTCCTCTCTCCTGTCGCCTTGTCTAATCTTTTAGATATCGTCCAGAAAACGTGCGTGACACCACCGGTCTCAGCGGTTTTTTAACAAGCGCCTCTAGACCTGTTTAATACTTTAAGCTGGCTCAAAGGACGCTGAAGAGATTGGTATCTATAGGCCTAGGCTATAGGCTTACATTATTTACGATAGCACTCTGAATTGTGTCGAGTGTTTACTGATATATTGAATAAATGATTGAGTAAAAGCCTGCAGCCAAAGAATATCAAACGAAACCTAAATATTGACCCAAAGCTTCTCAGAGTTGCAGTCCATTTGAAAAGAAAGCACGTACGTGATTTAAATAGCCCATACTTATCGCAGGAGTGCTCCGGAATTAATGTATGGGCTCCATGGGCGGCATTGAATTTGAGGGGGAGAGAGGGGCAAATGCCCCTTGAAGGCGAGGGGAAAATCTACTTTTATTTGTATGATATGCTGCTGGCATTAAAATATCTCCTTGTCTACGCAGTCCTTATTCTGCCTGTCGTTCTTACGATTCTGTATGGAGCGTAGGCCTATAGATCTGAAGTTAACAAAATCCTGAAAATTAAAGAGGTTCAACTGAAACGCCTTCCCCACCAAAATTTGTCTGAGAATAAGCTTGAGCATACAACGGTATACATCAACTTAGCCCGCAACAATTCATTGCCTTGTGCATGCTGCGGACGTTCCAAACAAAGAGGCATTGTATGTTCGATGCCAGATGAGACTACATGAGTCTACATCAGAGCACCATCCAAGCTGTCATCTCCGGATCTACAATTAACGGGTTGAAATAACTTCGCCCTATTTAAACGCCATGGCTATAAACTTCCAGGATGGCTGTCAGTGCATCGTGAACTCTTTAGCGCCTCGTAATCCTCGTCACCATTGGGGCACGTCAGTGGTGATGCATGATGATGACGTAACGTACATAAGTATTGATGAAACTGAAGATCAAAGAAAAGATTGAAGTATACATTGTAGGTCTAGTTTAAGCCTACAACGGTGCCTCAACTCTAATTTTGGAAGAAACTTATCACCCATGAGTAGGCTAAGCAGCAACAACACGCCCAATCGATCGAGTTTCTGTTCATTTCGTTTATCTTCGTGAAATCAACTTCAACGATTGGAATGTAGCCTATACAGGCAGGACATAGTCACATAGGCCTATATTATTAGGTTACCAAATGCTGTTTGTTACTCTTATTTGGACCAAGTTTTATGCAAGTCAGTCCGACCCATCATAATAGGCCTATAACACAGATGGGGTGGGCTTGTGTCACCCCACAGCCAACACTCCTCCATTACAAACAGGTTTTCACCAACTCATGCTTTGATCCAGAACTCACACGACCTGTAGGCCCTACAACTGCACTTTGTCCAATTTGTAAACATCGTAGCAAGACGAATGAGAACATAGGCCTACCTGTAGGAATTGAATGGAGCATGAGGCTCAGGATTAATGGATTATGACGGATTAACAGGTGGATTTAAGTTGCTTTTGTACAAGTTCAGGGTGGTATTAAGTCAACTGAATGATCTCTACACTGTCTACAGCATGATTATGAATACTTAAAAACAGAGATTACACCAAAACTTCCAAAAGTCAGTAGTAACACCAACCGAACCACCTTTTAGAAGAATAACATTATTGGCCGAAATTATACCACAACCAGTCATGTCAAATATGCATACATTATTTCAATCAATGACTTGCAGAAGTTGAGAAAATTCCATAACTTCTATTGTACGCTTAGTCTGATACCCAGAGATGCTGTACTTGGTACTTGTACTTGCATGCATTTGAGCTCAGTTTTTAAGCACTTGAGACTAAATTAAGTAGCCTACCGGCCTGTACTTGTATTAGAGGCTTTACATGTGTGGCAAAAGTTCTTTTAAAATGGGAATAATTGGCTTTCACAGACGCTCGGGTAGGTTACAGATTTGTTTCTAGTCATTATAACTCCTACGGTTTGTACAGTTTGGTAATTGTTTAGATGGACCAATTAGCACAATATCTTGATCGGAATTTCCTTCTTGATCGGAATTTCCTGCTGGTTGCATTGTTAAAGTGGAACACACAGAGTCTGCTGTTCATAACAAATTTATTACTAATTATTCATAGAGTCGTAAAGTTTGGTTATATCATGCATTTGTATTATAACCTAAGTACTTGTACTCGAACTTGAAACCTAAAAATAAGTACTTGATATATCTTTGTCAATATCTGACTAAAGTAGATTCTAGGCTACAAGTATGTTGAACTAGTCCTCATAACTGGAAATTCGGCCCATATTTCATGAGAAGCCATTAAATCAGAGGAGAGGGTTGCAATAGGCTTATAATGCTCTGTCAACGTGATTGACTCATAGCTATGGAATGACTGATGGACTTGGTTAGGCCTATATACTTTAAAATGTGTGTTAAATATTAATAAGATGATCTTACAATCCGTATGACAGGGCCTATTTATTTGGTTGATGAAACGTTTGGCTCTGTTTGACAGTTTTACTCTATTTGACAGAATTTTGTTCAACTCTCATTTCGTTATTGATGTCAGTAATTTGCATTAAATTGTTATTTTAAATTTAATTACTTTTGCACTCTGGTTGGAAAAGTGCTTGCGTCTTTCAGAACATGCAACGATTTGAAGTTGAATTATAAGACCGTACAGTTGAACTATTGTGGCGTTTTTGCCTGGGACCACCCTCGGTTTTTGGGACCACCCTCGGTTTTTGGGACCACCCTCGGTTTTTGGGACCACCCTCGGTTTTTGGGACCACCCTCGGTTTTTGGGCCTCCCTGTTTTTGGACCACCCTGCTAGGCTTTGGCGGCCTGGCCTTTGGCGACCTAGCCCGTGGATCCTGCCCAGGGATCCTTCATAGCCCAGGGATCCCTTGCCCAGGGATCCCTCGTAGCCCAGGGATCCCTAGCCTTTGGCGACATAGCCCGTGGATCCCTCATAGCCCGTGGATCCCTGCCCAGGGATCCCTCGTAGCCCGTGGATCCCTTGCCCAGGGATCCCTCATAGCCCAGGGATCCCTGCCCATGGATCCCTCTAGCCCGTGGATCCCTTGCCCAGGGATCCCTCATAGCCCAGGGATCCCTGCCCGAGGATCCCTGCTAGGCCATGGTGACTGGAGTCCTACCCCTGCCCCGGCTGGGTATATATATAGAGGGCGCTCTCGCGTAGAAGTTCGGCCTGAGAGTTCTGAGGTCTTTGTTGTTACGTGAGGCTTGACTCGTCTTCTGATGTGTGGTGAATAAAGATTGTCATTGAACTCTGATATCTGATTCCTTCGGTGGGTGACACTGATCGCTACGGCTAGTCGGCTGGCGGATGCTGAAATCCTTCGAATACCACGGAGGTCCTACTTACGCTCCCATCCTGAGCGACACGCGCCTTACACTCGCATCCTGAGAGAGAGCAGAACCCCGTTTTTGTCACACTATCACACAATGGTGAGTTTCGTTTCTATTTAAGGACTCTGTCGCCTTCCTCCTTTCGTCAGGCTTGAGACTGGCACCACCCGAGTACGGGAGTGGCGGAGTTGTATCACACAATGGGGTAGGCTGCAGGGATGTAGAGCTGGAGGAGGAAGACGAAACTATTGATTTGGGTAGCCACAGTAAATCAGAGGTCTAATTAGGTCTTATACAGGAACTCTTGGTCAACTGCATTCATCCAGAATGTCTCGAATCTCGAATAAAGGCACGTCAGAGGCAAGTAACGGCTGACATTGTTTGCGTAACGTTGGTCTTGTCACAGCGTATGTGTGGCCAACCGATTGTGTAGGCCTGTTTGTACCGGTCAGTGTGTGTGTGTGTGTGTGTGTGTTTGTGTTTGTCTCTGTCTCTGTGTCTCTGTGTGTGTCTGTGTCTGTGTCTTGTGTCTCTTCTGTCTGTGTCTGTGTCTGTGTCTGTCTGTCTGTCTGTCTGTCTGTCTGTCTGTCTGTCTCTCTCTCTGTGCTTGTGTGTTGTCTCTGCGGGTGTGCGTTTTTTGTCAGTTTGCGCTCATAGAGATCAATTGAATGCTGCACCCGCCAATTACGGCGTCGAGTGTAGGGACATGTCTGCCCGCCTGCCTGCTGCGCGTGCCCCATGCTACCCCACATATGTATTTCTACCCATCACTGATGCCAAATAGAGGCAAAAGAGACAGCTGTTCTGCTGAGCAGCAAGAGACCTTTGATTTACGAACCTCTTATATCTTTAGAAATCCTGCATATTTAAAGACGTAATAGCCTATTGGCTTCATACATTTTATGCAGTTAAAATGCGATACGTGCGGACGTGTGGTGCATGTAAGAGAGTACAAAGTTCCGAAGTTTAATCTGAATGTAGACTACTTATAGGAGACCAGCAAAAGGTCATGTTTATTGGCGACTAGCGGCGAGTATAGGATCACTTCTGGCTAATTGGGTCCAACTCAGCAATGGTAAGTAGGCCTAAACTTATTTTATTGCCTTACTTAAAGCTTAAACGAATTTCTCACTTTTTAAGTTATTGCATGCACAGTTTTGCACCAGAACACTAGAAATTGCTAGTTAAATTGCTTTTTCTGGAATTGTCTGATCGATATATGCCAAGTGGCCATTCAGATTTGCTTGTGATTATAAACTTTTGACTTAAAGTCGGTTGAAATGAATTCATGTTGTTATCAATGAATGCTTTAAGATTGCTTATTTAAATAAAATTGGCTTACCTATGTTAAAAAACACATGTGGAGGTTAATTTTCTGTTTTGAGGTTAGGATAATTAAACTACTTCAGGTTTTGATTTGCAACATTTTGGTTGGGGTTGCCAGACTTTAGGGTATTGATTCAGTGTAGGTTCAAAGGTTCAAAATACCCTAATGTGCAAAGGGTGCAAAAGTCCAAAGTTTTCTGACTGAGGGTTGTTCTTCCGACTATTTTAAAGGGTTTATTTTAAACATTTCTCAAATTATTGTTAAGGGTTTTAAGCTTTTGGACATATAATCCTGTTTTGAAATACTTATGCTGAACCAACTGTGTTTTCATACATGCTGAACCAACTTTATTTTTATATAATAAATTTTAACCACCCTGGTCCAAATTTTACAGATTTTTATGGATCTTAAGCTATTGGGCTTATAATATTGTTGAAAGTACTTGGACTGAAATTCGCAAAGCACAAGTTCCTGATTAGACACTGGGGGCTTTGTCCCTGTACCTTTGCATAGCTTTTTCTCCAAAAGCCCATTTACCCTCTGTGCACTGCACTGCTGTATGTATGTATGTATGTGTGTATCTATGCACTTACTACAGCACCTTTAAGTTGGCCTACCCCACAAAAGCACTGTCTGTGTCATCGTAAATGATGTTAAAGCAATTAAGATGCCAGGTTAATCAATGAACGAACAGTGGCAGCATGGGCGGAGTTTGGTTTTAGTTCATGGGGGGGCTAAAGCATACCTTCACCTCCCCTTTCCCCGCCGCAAGCGCCTCACCTTTAAAAACGGAGGGGGTTTGGGGGCGATTTGAGCCTCTCAGTCGTGTCTGCCCCAGCTGCCAAATGTATTTTGAGCATACTTGGTACTAATTTCGGCCTTCTGGTGAGAAGACTTGGATTTTACTGCTTAAAAATACATGATGGCCTTACCTCGAAGTATGCGGCTAGTCGACTACGCTAATGCAGCTGTAAGCGTCGAGATCCACGGTTCTCACGTGTGAGAAACAGGTCTTCGGGAACTAAAGCAGCCGTCAGATCACACTCAAAGTTCAGAAGAGCCATGCAGCGAAGAAAAGTCTGGGTTCATAGTGGGGCTTAGCCCCCCCCCTAGCCCCTGATAAACCCCGCCCATGAGTGGCAGTGCTCAGATAACTTCCATAGACAAACAGAGACAAGCTGATGGATCCACATCCAGAAAATATATCCAGATAGGGTTGCCAGGCAGTCTTGAGGAAATAACTGGACTATGGTGAGCGCGTTACGGAGGTCTGGGACAGTGCCCCCAGACTGGTACAGGGGCACTGGGAAAGCCATTGGTCAAGGCCCTCAGAGGTCAGAGAGGCAAAGCCCCCTGAAGCTGACCAAAGATAATGAAACAGCAGTAAAAATTGAAAAGTTACTTTAAACAGTTAAAACAGCTGTGGTATCAATCATTGACGACAAATGATGGATTCATTGTGAATGTAGTATCTGGAAACTCGCAAGTTCAGAAGAGTTCAACTTAAAATTGTCAAGGAAGCTGCACTCTGCCACCCTTGCAAATGTACTTGGAGTCCGATTGTGCAGCTTTGATCAAACGTTTGTTGCTGATGATGATCAAGGTCTCTGAACTCTTTACAGGTGCATTTTATGGTAAAGAAGATGCTCAGTTAGTTCACTGCATACTGACGTAAGCTTGAGTCGATTGCATTCGTCAGACCAATTGTTACCGATAACTTTGAAAATACGTTCAGCCTAGGTGTTGGATACAGGTATGGAGAACACATATTGAACAGTTCTGAGGAGGTTTGGAGCCAGTTCCCTATTGAAGAATGAGCACCATTTCTCACCCATGCTGCCTTGCAGTGTATAGGCCTACTGAACACTTGACTCAGTGCTGTGACTTCGTCGTGTAGAGCATCAGATCGTGACTCTGACTTCCATATGCTCAATTAGTTCAGTGTTCTGAAGTCCTCTGCAGTCCTCTGAGAATGACGTATTCCAACACTTATCGTTAACAATAATTATTTACTGGACACTGCCCTGTCCGGTAACGTCTGAAATTTCTGGTGGGACGTATTGTCTAAAAAGCAGTCTGTCCGGTTCATAACTGGACATCTGGCAACCCTATTTCCAGAGCATCATCACAGTCGACTAGTCAGTACCAATGAAAGGACTCACCTATGAGTTTAAATGTGTGTAGGGGTATGCAAGTTGCTCGTTGTCTATGTAGTCAGGCTGGGTTTGTCTGGAGTTAAAAAAAACCAGGCAACGTTTTTAGGGATTTTGGTTAACCTCTTAATTCCCACAGTAAATCCTACCATACCTGCTTGTTATGGTTTCGGAATTGATATGGAATGAAGACCTTATTTATATATATATATATATATATATATATATATATATATACAGTGTGGTGTGTAACTTTGCATTAAACTTTAATTTCATATGAATAGCTGCTTGGTTTTTGCTCATACAAACTGGCAGAGATAATGAAGTTAAGCAAAACTGAGGCGAGTTAGCACCTGTATTTGTTCCCATGTAGTACCTTACTGCCTGGCCTGTTCAGCACTCCATTGTTTAGCCATCTGTAAATGAGTTTAAAATTAGGAGGGTTAAGTGTCCCATCACTGGATTGCTGCGGTTGTGTTTGCACCTAAGCCAAAAGATCCTTCTACCTCAGGACTGCTTCTAAAAAGCATATGTAGTAATGTTTAAAAATGTGTGTTAAGTGTGTCATTTTACCTTTGATGATAAGCTGCTGGCAGTTAGATTAAGCAATGTTGAGTATGACTAATACACGAAGAAGTGAATACCACAGCAAGTTCACAATTGCATATATTTCTATGCCAATATATATATATAATTATATGTATATAATATACACTAACATATATACATATATGTCAATGTATATTATGTATATTATTTGTATTTCTTATATACATTTAATTATATATATATTGGCATAGAAATATATGCAATTGTGAACTAGTACTTTGATCCATTGAATCTTTTCATGTCTTAGCAGCTATTACAGATATTACTTACAGATATTTATTATCTCTAAAGGACAAGGATGTGCATGTCGTCTTAGCAGAGACAACACTTCAAGAACTCTAGTCTTAATCGTCATAAAAGACTCACTTAGTTTAATCAGTATACGTATAGTTAGACAATTGGCTAGCATTTTCAACTTTAGAAAGTTTCACTTGTTCCCAGTTGGACTGCCATTCTGCTGGTCTTGATTCTAAAAAGTCATTGGCTTAGATTCTAATTTCATTCTATTGGAATTATGGGCATGAACTTTAATAGGGAATTGGAAGCAACTAAGATCTAGTCAATCATATCTTTGTTAAGTTACCTGTAAGTGCTATGCTAGCCATGATTTTATTGACCTAGATATTGTGATTTATTAATGTTATGAACTAGGTTGATGTTGACTTTTGAACACCTTAGATAATTACAATCCAGTTAAACCTCTTTAGAGAGAAGGGGATCAAAACAGTTTTGGAGTAATTAATACTAATGACCTAAATTAACTAGGCCCAAGGTATTAAAATAATTATATTCGGCATTTATTGTAAAGTTCATAAAGTGTTCATTACCGTACTTAGAAACTACTGATTGGTGATTAAAATCAAGTGTTCATCCATAAAGATCTTGGATTGTTAGGCGCTATTCAAAATCTCTACAAGTGGGCATAAGAATGGGAAATATTGTAGATCATGTATGTATATTAGGGTGGTCCTTAAAAATTAAAGTTTGAAACTACTGTTCTCCAAGGTTCCATTTGGTTACATTCCCTCCAGAATCATCAATCAAAAGTTTTATGAAAAAATATTAATATTTAGGACTAGCATAACACCATCAAAGTTTTACCCTTTATCAAATATACGAACACTCGAACAGTAAGCATAATAGTTGCAATCAACCATGAACACTTAAACCAGGAATAAATTCAACTACTTGTAGTAGGTAGGTACAGATTACAACACAATGACATTTATTGCATGCCTGACTACTAGTGATTACACTGATTAGTGATAAAAATTATCAGTTATTATTATTGCCGCTGAGGTACTTAGTCAATGTCATTGTGGCCTTGATTGCTTGACTGCATTCTAATTTGTTGGTGCCGAGAGAGAGTTGCTTGGAATGCAGAAAAGCAAACGAGCCAGAAGTATAATAACCAGAAACAGAGGCGTTAGGAGTGGAAGAACCAGCAGCGGAACCAGCAGCAGAAGAACTAGAAGCAGAAGAACCAGAAGCAGAAAACCAGAAACAGAACCAGTAACAGAAGAAACAGAAGCAGAGGAACCACAGGCAGAAGAAACAGAACCAGCAACAGAAAGTGCCATAAAATGGAGAGTGACACCAGCTCCACTGTTCTTACTGCAGAGAGCTTTACAGCGACCAACACGAAGAAACGTGGATTCAATGCTTAACATGCAAGTACTGGTACAATGAAAGCTGCGCCCCTATTGAGCCCAGCGACAAGCAATTTAGATGTAATTACTGTCGTTAACTATCAATTTTTCATATGTAAGATTACAATTGACAGTTTTAATTCATTTTCTCATTACTGTTGTTAATGTAAAATAAATAATTAAGATAACTCAATTACCATTAGCAATGCCTTCATGTCAAACTTGTCCAACCACTTGGGCATGAGCGGCAGTAGGCTATATGCCACTTTTGCCAAAGAGTAAGAGAAAGGGGTAAGATTGGCATTTTAACTTTGTGTTTTGGCGTATTTTGACAAATATTTTTTTATCACATATAGTCAATATTCAAGGTATTTCTGTTAGATTTATGAGTTGCCAACATGCCTATGAAAAATTGTGGTATCATGCAATATATTTTTGAAAATATAAAATGTGTTCTAAAAATGGCCTCTGTTGCCCTGGTCTCCCTATGGTGTAAAGTGCTGTTGATTACAATTTACCAATGAACAATACAGCATGTTCAAATGATGAAGATAAAGCACATGTTAAATAGATGATGCAAGAGGAAGGAATAGTAGTAGACCCATAGTCACAACTGGAACTAAAAGGAGATTTTAGTTCAGAACACAAACTTTTATATGGAAACTTTGTGCTTGTATAATATATAATTGTATAATGTAAAGTTTTTGGATAAATTAATACTAATGACTTAAATTAACTAGGCCCATGATATTAAAATATATTTGGCATTAAGTGTAAAGTTCATAAAGTGTGCATTACTTAGAAACTACTGACAGGTGATTATATATATATATATATATATATATATATATATATATATATATATATATATATATATATATATATATATATATATATATATATATATATATAAGAATCTTACAAAGGTGATCATGATTATAGTCAAGCAAATTTCTTGGGTAAAAGTTAGTGGAAGCCATCGGCACTTTGTTTAATTCATTGAAAAATTTTGTCGCTATAGAACAGTGTATACGTTCACATTGTACATTTATTTTTCTCCTACTGGTGGGAGGAGTTGAAACCAACTTGACTGGTAGATAATGACACTAATGATAATGCTTATCACATGAAATTAAGATTCAACACCACAACTTAATGCAAATTTTCTTAACTAATAAAGCCAGTACTTGCTTTCTAAATTTGCTGATTACAATATTTAATAATTACTGTAAATTTGTCAACTTAGCTACAATTAGCAATCCAGTTTCTGGACAGTTTAAAGGCTTGGACATTTGCCAATGGATTCAGTTTAGTATTTCAATAAGGTTTTCAAGTGACATTTTGTAGTTTTTTTCTGATTTTGGTTAATATGCCCGCTGCAATTTGCACACTGTTGAGAAAGAGTTTAGCTGCTTTGTCTGTCTAACACAAGTGACTAAGCTTTCATAGGTCCTCCTTTATTCCCTGACTAATCTTGTGTTTTTATTATTG
Organism: Aporrectodea caliginosa; assembly: GCA_020284085.1. Classification (NCBI taxonomy): domain Eukaryota; kingdom Metazoa; phylum Annelida; class Clitellata; order Crassiclitellata; family Lumbricidae; genus Aporrectodea; species Aporrectodea caliginosa. Next base: position 830,978 of record JACEVL010000164.1, on the reverse strand, counting down.
TCTTGTACAATCCTGTTTGTTTTACTTTTTTGCAAAATGAGATGGCCCACATGATGGTCTAACCATGGCAAGTCTTCTGCTGTATCTTATTGATCTTATATTGTGGAAATTCTAATGTACTCTAATCAATGACTTCTGTAGCATCGTTAGCATAATGCACAAGGCAGTTAATGGTTGCTTAAAGTTAAACTGTATAGAGTGCAACTGTACGTTACTTACTGGAATAAAGTATGCATACCGTACATTCGTTCGAAAGAATAACATACGCATACCGAATTCTTACATTGAAAGTGTAATAGCAGTTGCACTGTTGCAGAATGAACAAAATACGTTTATGGAAGAATGCAAATGATCGTCTTTTGGACTAAATAAATTATGTGGATTAGACAGCTGTTGAGTGGAATTATGAGTGTAGTTGCACTGATAGTAGCAGTGATTCCAGTGACACTGAGTCCGATACTGAACAGATGACTGATGCACACGAGTGAATAAATTGATGGTAATGTACGACAACGTATGGCATAATATCATACGCATGCCCTACGTATGCTATAAAAATCGTATGCTCTGTACTTACAGTTGCACCTTGAACTTTAGTGAACATCATAATATGTTGAAGTCTGGTTGAAACCTGAAACCAGAAATCAGTGTATGGCGGATAAGCTGCGAAAAATTAGCCCAGACCCGCCAAGAAGGGGCAGGGGGCAGATACCCAGGGACCCGGTGAATTTAGGGGCTCGGGCTGGGCCCGCAATGAACTTATGAAAAATATTATAACTTATAGGCTCAAGCAAATTAAAAGTGTTAACAATCTGTTATGAAATAAGACAGACTGAATGGTGTTGCAACTCTTGCAATCGAATATGATCTGGCAATATCATTGAACTACAAGGAAATTATCAAGGACATTATAAACAATTTTGCAGGAGCTATATCTAGAAAAGTTGCATTTTGATTAGCATAAATTTGATAATAAAATTTTTTAAACTAGCAACAATAAAAGCATAGTTAATATTGTACGGTCTTACCCGCACTTTTATAATTTCAATTTTTTTACAATTTTCTCATAAAGCCGAAATATAGTTTAGAGACCCATGACTGCTCTGCTTAGGGGCCCGGAATTTCTGTCACTGTTCTTTGATCAGTGGCGTAAATCATGGGGGGGGGGGGGACAGAGGGGGACTGTCTTCCCAAAGTTTTGACTTAAGCCCTTCTGCCCCCTCCCCAAAAAAATCCGGCCCTCCTAGACTCTGTCCCCACAAAGTTATGTGTAGATTTTCGCCTCTGCCCTTGATGACCCTTAAGTTTAGAGCTCAAGAACATTCAAGTTCTGGACAAATTCGGACATATTCAGTAGGTTTTGGAAGAACCAGGTCACAGAAAAGTCGTATTCATTTCAGCTTGCTGTCAAAATGCAGCAAGTTACAGAATGTGCTGTCCGGAATAAGTATTAGTACATCTGGTTAGTGAGTCATTGCTAAATTTCTCCTTGATTTAGTCTCCAATGTTTTTAGTAAGTGTTTTTATGCATCATTATGCATTGTCTATGCAACTTGATAATCATTTACAGACTGAGATGATTATGATCTGCCTTTTGATCATATGATGACTGAAGTTTTTACTTTCAAGTTTCAATTACTGTAGAAACGGTAACAGCAGCCGGCAATATCACTGATGTCACCCAGCCTTTGTTGTACACAGGCTGGGGATGGGATTGTATTTATGTATCTAAGCATTTATATACGTGGTTATGCATATGTGAAGATATTGAACCATTGTAGCACCATTTCAGATGCAATGCTTACATGGCTTATTTTATGGTTCCACATGCTTGCACTGCCATTAGACAGAGCTTTCTGAGTCGTTGGTCCCTCCCTTTGGAATAGCCGCCCCTCTGACCTGCTTTCTCTCCCTCCGGACCTGTCTGGCTCTTTTTACAAATTCTGTAAGACTTTCCTCTGTGGCTGGGCTTGGGTCAGGAGCACCTCTGAGTAGTAAACCTGAAGGGTTGCTATATAAATTACATAGATAGATAGATAGATAGATAGATAGATAGATAGATAGATAGATAGATAGATGGCTATCTAGCTAATCTAACCAGGTGCAACTTGAGGTAAACAGAGAATTTATGTTGACGTGGATTTCATGTGTGCATGCTCAGTGGAAGATTCTCTGAAATATGACAAAGTCCAATGAGCTCAATGCTGTTGTGTGGAAGGGAGGAGCCTGTAAATTCCGTTTAAACCATACACCTGGAGCACATGACCTGTAGTAAGTTCTCCTTCCAGCCCTCTTACCTTCGTCAGTTATTCACAATTCAACCACTTTGCTCAACCTGCTCCTCTTCCAACCTAACACTTCTCCATCATTGCGTCACCGGATCACTAAAATTTACAAGTCACTCCACAGCCACAACTATTCCACCTTTCTGGAATTTTTTCCCTCCAGAATTACGAAAAATATCTGATCCATCGTACCAACTCACCAACACCTCACCTCTTGTTATTTTCTCCACTGGTATTTCACTCAAAACTGAAAACACTGCTCTATCTCAAATCATACTGTGATTCCTCATCTTCCCATGAGTTCCCGTGCCACTTCGTTTCTTAAAACCATCCACCATTGTCATCTGACTGACTGCCTGTCTGCCTGCCTGACCCCCTTTGGATCTTAACCTGGAACCGATTTGACCCTGCCTGCCTACTGATTTTGTTTTTATTGAGTGCCTGTGATTAAGATTGTTCCCACAACTTCCCTTTTTGGGTGCTTCAGAATATGATTATGATAAGTTAGGAAAAGTATGGACCATGCGTTAGTATTTGCTGTGTCATTTTAATTAACCCGTGATATGTCTCATTTCTAAATATTATTCAGTTCTTTCATACTAATTTTGTGTAACAGCTTTTGTAACTGGAAAACATTCAATATTGTTTATCTGGTCTAGCAGATAGTAAACTTATATTTCATCATTATCACTGCCACTTACATGCTATCCTTAATTTTGTTAACTGCAGTGAAAGGGTGGGATGTTTGACCAGGACTAACCAAAGTAAGGTATTCTGATGCACAAATGGGGAACATGAAGTAAATGGCAGCATTGTTACCTATTATTTGTTTATCTTAGTTAATATAAATTGAATTGCCATGTGCTGTTCATTTGGTATTGTAGGGTTCCTTTTCAGAAACAAGTAGTTGGTTGAGTAAACACAGAGTTCTTGTAATGGTTGGTGTTGCTTTGGTGAGTAGTTTTAGTTTAATACTTGACTTAACCCTATGTGTTAATAATTTGTGTCTTGAATAAGAATGTCTATCCACTTTGAGGTGCTGCAAAGTATAACACCTAAAGTGCAGCTTTCTCCAGGAAACATTTTGATTGCAATTTTCGTTCATGTGAATGTAAATGTAATTTCAATTCCACATTTATGTAGATCCTTTTCAGAAGCACCTCTGACCTGACAGCACAAAGCCATGATCAAGATCAAGAAACTTTGTTTCCTACCACTGATGGGATTGCAGCCAAAGAAAGCTGAAGAAGCATGCATAGTTGCATACATGTAGAAGAAACCTGGGCTACCCACTACAGAGTGTTGGGCTATCTAGGGAAATCTTTCCTCTTATAATGTGAAAATCTAGGAGGTTGGAACAGACATGTCACAGAACAGTGATCTGCAGCCTGGCATTTAAAAGTACCGCTCCATAAGATATAATGCAATAAACCAGATGGTTGTGTATCAGGACGACCAGCAGTAATGCTTTAAATTCCATGCATCCTTGCATGGTAACAAGTCTACCAGGGAGCCACAACATTTAACTTAGCTGTGAGCATTCAGAGTCATGTGTGCAGTTGGTGGCTGTCTTTATTTTGTGAAAGATTCTGGGTTGTAATTATAATTAGTAACTTCTATTGCACAGGTGTCTAATGCAAAAGGCATCAACTGAGTAGTTCCCTTGAAGAGGCGCTATATAAATTCAAGTAATGAATGAATGAATGAATGAATGACACACAAAACCAAGCCGTAATCAGGTCAATATCCAGAAGTAAGGAGCAATATCCAGAAGTAAGGAAAGTTAATACTTAAGAACCCCCGGAAGAGGAGAGAGAGAGACGGAAAGAGACAGAAAGAGACAAAGACAAAGACACAGCAAGAGACAGAGTTGGACAGAGAGAGATGGAGAGTCAGAGAGAGATTGGGAGATATGGGGAGGGGAGTGAGCAGGAGAGGATTCGAAGAGTTAATGAAGCATTGTTTGTTGATGAGAGGTTATTATATTTTATGTATTTATGTATTTCAGACTGTAAACATTTATGTTTGTGTGTTGGTTCTTTTATTTAATTAACAGGTGGTTGTTACTGCTCTTGCACTTGGTCTTGGTCTTGGACTTGGTCTCAGCAATGGCAGCAGTGCTCCTGTTCCTGCCGCTCAGTGCTACAGCAGCGAAACTCTGAGTAAAATTCCAAAGACAAAAGCTGAATGGAAACCGAAGCTACCAGCAGAATGTCCAGGTCAACTGGCATGTCCAGCTGGGTACTTTAATAATTAATTAATTATTTATTTATATTTGAATAAGAGTCTGTAATGGTTTGTAATGATATTATTACCAATTAATTTCATCATATCGTACATTTTTAAAATTAAGACCTGTTTTGAAGGTCTGTCACAATGGGGCAATCTTTCACCTAGCTGAAGGCAGGAGTGTGTGTTGCAGTTTGCTGCATTAGCACGGATATATTTCTGTCATGCTGTATGAACCAAGTAACAGGTGATTTTGAAATTCGGCTATTAGAGTGCTAAAATATATTTTCTGAAGATATATCTGGTTTAACAGGTTAGCTCAGGTTAACATAATTCTGTGATAGCTAACATAATGATGGTTTGCTACTTGTATTGTATTTGAAAATTTGTAAAGCACCTCTTACAGTATAAGCTATTCAGAGGTGCATAATCTAGGTTTACATGGTTCAGATCGAAACTTTGATGTCTTCAATTATCTATCTGTATTGCTAAGTACTTCAGGTTGTAGAGTATGTGATTTATCAAGTGACGTTGACACTGTAATTGTTTGCTTTGTTTCTGGTTTGTTACTTTGGACTGCCTGCACATAGCAGTCCAAACTAACAACTCAAAGGCTGGCTTCTGTTCAGTCTCATCTTGGATTCTACTGGTTTGCAACCTGTTTTTTTTGCCATTAATTAATGTTATGGTTAATGTACTCGTTTTTCTGTAGCGACCATAATATGGCCTTAACCCCACTAATTAAAATTTTTCAATGAATTGATCAGGTGAGATCCTTCACCACCGAATGGGTGCCGGTGTCCCGAGATATTCTATCCCCTTTAAAGCATATCCCCCGGATGGAGTAAACCGGTTTAGAATATCCGGGGGAGAAACCATTCTATCCCCCATCGTCATGCGCATCACGATAGCCAAGACGAAAATCCAGTCAAAATCACCGAAAACGAAGTAAATTAACTTCAGGTCGACGTGCAAACCAAAGATACGCAACTTACAATATTTTATGTGTACAATAAAAACAAACAGTACGACTGAAAACACTTAGAAACCGCCAAAAATGCAAACTAAACCGAATACTCCATTTCGCTAAGGGGATACTCATGTATGGGGGATACTCTATTTCGTGACACCGGCATGGCGCCCATCTAAATCACCTCTTTCAAGATTCTCTTGTATAAACTATGCTTGCCCAAGACTTAAAATCTCAGAAATAAGCCACCATCAGTATGCCAACCGGCATTCTTACGCCCAGAGGCTATGACCAATGTAGCTAATCAGACCAGTTATTGATGCCTAATGCATTATTGTAATAGTGCTATAATAGATATTACTAGAATTAGAATAGCTAGAACCAATGAACCTGCAAGTTTCAAAATTGTTTGATGACCAACTGTTATGTGTCATTTGACACATCTTAAATATATGTCACCATTTGCTTCAAAGAACCCTACACAGTGTTTATTGCTTGGCCGCATTCAGTGAACTCTGCTTTGTTCTTCTGAGTCCTGAACAACATGCATTGGTCGGAGGATAATCCATTTTTACAGAAATTTAAAAAAAATGTCAACAGGGACAAACAAAATATTAAAATTCACAATATAAAAATCATTGAGATAAAGTTTATTGCCAACTTTTCTACAGATATTTCCTTACACTTCTTTGAGTGACTTATACTTTGTCCGGGTCTAGAAGACTTCTTGTGTCCTATTCTAGAAGATTTGTCCTATTCTTGCAGCATTCTGTTCATATTCTAGCCTTAACTGTGTAACTTCTGTAATATTTTAATTATAGTTAAATGTTCAAAACGAACCAAATGAAATTCACCTACAGATGAAGTTTTCGTTCTCATCACATTTTAACATTTTACTAGCGGCAAACGCCTTCAAGAGGTTCTAAGAGACCTTATAAATGCCCAGATAATGTGCATGTACTTTCTCGAAGAAGCATCCAGCAGGAAGCCACTTAAGGTTTAATTACATATGTACACTATACAGTAGAGCTGCGGTAAACGAGTTAGTCTCTTTTAAGTGTTACCAAGCTTAACATTTCTGTCAAGTGACATATATCATACTGAAAGTAGTTTCAGTGTTTGACCTGTTAAAGACAGTCGTTAATTTCTCTGTTAATGGGTTGTTGTATGTTTGTATATTTGCTTTGGACAGTAAAAAGGATCCAACACTATTGGTATTGTCAATGGATGGCTTTCGGGCTGATTATCTACTGCGCAACATGACTCCAACGCTGGACTTTCTTAGCCGATGTGGTGTCCATGCTCCCTACATGCGAGCAGTCTTTCCTACAAAGACGTTTCCGAATCACTATACTCTGGCTACAGTATGATCTGAGAAATATGTCTGGTGTTATGTATTGTATTGTCATAGTATGTAATGCAATGGTATGTTTAGGTAGTGGGTGAATATGCTGTTAATGTAATAATGGCAGACATAATTATGATATCCCTTTTTACGGATGTCCTCCAACCTGCTCTGACTCGGCCCTGCCAAAACAGAATATATTATCCTTGGCCTTCCAGATCAGATCTAGAAAATTCCAAACCCTTTCATGCACCTATCCAACAGCTCTTTATCTCTCACTTTCACCTCCGTCTCCCCTGTTCGCAATCTTGATGTCACCTTTGATCCGCATCTCTCCTTCTCTAATAACTTTCAGTCTCTTGTGCACCTGCTTCATACATTAGCACTTTACAATTACGAGTTACTCAGAGGTTATATACTACTCTAAGTGTTGCTGTCACTCTGACTGAAAAAGGTATAGTATCATCACGTTTATTTATTTTTATCTTTTATCTTTGCACATGCTTAAAGGTCAGTCTTTTTTGACTGTTGAAGGTTACTTCAAACTGATATAATACCTGCAAATATTGTGGTTGAGCATTGGAATTTTCTTTAATGGAGTAGAACAATGGCATATAGATAAGAAAAATCCATTTCCAACTTTGTATAATTTACATTCATGAAATAACCATAAGCATTTGTAATGTTATAAATCTGTTTTGGAAATGCTTGAAGTTGCCAGTTTATGATAACAATATTGTCAGTAACAGTGTTAATAATAAAATAAGTTTACTTTCTCTGAATTTATTGTATATAAAAAGCAGGGACATAGCCATATCATGAGTTTTGCTAGTTCAAATGTAGAGCACAAATAATTTATTCCTGTACTGCTATGTTCTGTACCTGCAATGGTGCAACCACGAATGTTGCAATGTACCAACATTGCATTGTAATTTGTAATCGTAATAAAAAAATTATCTAGCACCTGTCTGAGAGATACTCCTCAGATGCAGTCTAGGTTGGACAACACAGAACCGGGTGGATGTCTGCAATATTGCCACACCATCTGTTTGCATCTATCTGATCATTTGCGTACACAGTACCATTTAGAAACATCTTGACAGTGCTACAAGTATTGGGTCTAACAGATCATGCTAGATGTGATTGAAAATGTTATCTTGTTGTTGTAGGGGATGTATCCTGAGTCACATGGCATCATTGACAATAACTTCTATGATCCTGTCTACAAAGAAGTGTTTTCATATGGAGGAGCCAACACCAGTGACTATCGGTGGTGGGGAGGTGAACCGGTGAGTGTCCACGGAACAATGTTTTTATAACTTTTATAACTCCTCTGATTTAGTTGCAGAGTGCAAATGTAAAGTACATTGCATGAGCATGAACTTATGCTATAAATATATATATGTATATATATATATATATATATATATATATATATATATATATATATACATATATTATATATCAATGTTATTGGACCAATGGTATTGGACCATTTACCTAAAGTCAATGGTATTGGACCATTTGTTCTAAAGCCTAGGCCAGCATCCAGCATCTATATATTACTGTCTTTTATAAAGTATTCTCGGTGTGAATTGTCTTTTGTTGGAAGTTGTGTGTGTGTGTTTGTTTGTGTCTTGTGTGTGTTTGCGTGTGTGTATTAGGGTGTTTCTTATTTTCCAACTTTGGATTTCTCAAAGTCTCACCCCCTAAACTTGTTCCTTTGGTCAAATTAATAGCTTCTACAAAATTTTAGTCAATTTGGTTAACATTTAGGGGTCGCTCAACAGAGTTGAATTTCTTGGGGTAGGCCTATGCATGTTTTCGGTCTTCAACACAGACTACGCAATACAAATAGGAGTTCAATAATAAAATTTAGATTTTTTGCTTCTACCTATTTATTTCTTTTGTACTTTACTTATCTGTTTTTATTTTGTTCAACAACAATAATAAAATATTATTGTTATAATTATTATTAATAATAATAGCAATAATAACAATAATAGAGATTCGAGTGCATGCCATAATTCGTATAGAATCGATAAATCAGAGAAACAATTCAGAAGCACTGTATGATTGTTATATTTACTCCCAATCCTTCATACTAACTTACAAGGAGCTGTTGGTGGACTCACAACACCTGCAAGCTGTAGAAAGAGGGCACGAGTTAACATTATGACAGCCAGCTTATGGCTGCAGTCCTCAATTGAACCAAACTTAGCGACAGAAAGGCTACGTCTGTATCAGTAACAGTTGCTCAAAGTTTTGGTCATGATGTCTATGAGTTAAATATCAACCATTCGTCAATTCACAGAAGAGCACAGCACTATCGAGCTATTATTGTTTCACAGCTTAAAGAACAGTTTCAAGGAAATGTCTCTCTTGAGATCCACTGGGATGGTAAATTCCTGAGATACTTCACTGGGCAGGAGGTTGTTGATCGATTGCCAGTAATTGTTGCAGGAGCTGGAGTGAACCAGTTGCTTGGTGTTCCAAAAATTAATTGACTTTCAGTAGGCTACTGGTGAAGCTCAGATCTCAGTCATAGCCCGTTTGATAGGAAATTGGTGCCTTGTAGATCGCATTGCTTCCATGTGTTTTGATACCACTTCCAGTAACACAGGAAATAGAAATGTCGCTTGTGTTCTGCTGGAACAGAAACTCGGGAAGAAGCTTTTGCACCTGGCATTTCGGCACCACATAATGGAGTTAGTTCCAGCTTGCAGCCCTCCACGACAGTTTGCATTGACCTCAGGGCCAGACGTTGCCACCTGTAAACGTTTCCAGATTAACTGGACCAACATTGCTCAGACCAGATATGAACCTGAAGCAGCTCATGAAGAGGTAACAAGTCTGCTGAAAAATGCAAGGACAGCATGTTGGCATTTTCTGAAAGCCAGCTTCACTATTATCAGCCCAGAGATGATTTTTTCCTGGAGCCATACATCATGCCAGATGGATATTAAAGGCAATGTACTCTTTAAAGATGTGGATGTTTCACGGCCAATTTAAAAGAGGAGAAGGGACTCCGGAGCATGTGCATCTTCATTGTTCGAATCTGTGTCAAGGCCTGGTTCACTTCTCCAAATCCAATTGCATCTTCAAATCATGATCTCCTTTTCCTTCAGCTCTTGGACCCGTACGAAACAGTGAACAAATCCATTGCCAAAGCCAGAAGAAAGAAATTTGCTGATCACCTTTGGTATCTCAGTAAAGAACTCACTGGCTTTGCCGTTTTTATGCGACAGTGCCTGTTGAATCCAACGAGCAGTGGTAAAGGCAATTAATGAGAAGAAAGGTTTTGAAGAGCCTGTAAAACGGGACAAAATATATAAGGTAATGCCAAAACATGCGAATTGAGGACTCGTGACAAAAAATACGATGCAATTCTTCTGCCGGCTTGGAATTCCGGCTGGATTCCTGAATTGTGACCGGGACTTATGACGTCATCGAGACGATTACAAGGATGCCACCAAGACTGTTGAACATCTGAGGTTGTCAGTGGCACTCCTGAAAGAGGCATTGCCGTCATTGAGGAGTAGGCCCTACAGCAACATTATTAGGAAGAAAGAAAATCAGAAACAGTATTTACTTCAAGTCGTCCAGGGACACCGTCGACTATTTCCAACTTGCAAAATAGACTTCTTTCCTGCCAGGTCATTGCCAGGAAATTTTTTAGACAAGTAGACAATTATAGGCACTCATCAGTAGACCTGTAATCAAGCTTCCTAGACTCTCTACAGATAATGATTGTTAATTCTTGCTTGCTTGAAACTTGCTAAAATATATATCTCATTTGCGTAGAAAAATTCAAGATTTCGCAGAAATTAATGAAAACTAAAGATCTCTTGAGCGACCTCTAAACATTCAAATAATTTCCTACAACTTGGCAGGAGTTGTTTCTATACTAATTGGAACCAATCTGGGGGGTGAGACCGTAAAAAATAAAACGTTCATTTTTGTCTGTACTGCTAAGAAACACCCTAGTGTGTATGTGTGTGTGTGTTTGTGTGTGTGTGTGCGCGTGTGTGTGCGCATGTAAAAATATGGACCTTAATATAGCATGTGTTACAAACACCTTAGTTTTGTTGTTTAGATTCAAAGTATTTTTGATGTTTATGTTTCGTGGACCTACATTAGATATGGAATACTGCCAAAAAAGCGGGCAAGAAGGTGGCTTCAATGATGTGGCCAGGCTCAGATGTAAACATACAAAGCAAGTTATTTTTTTGATGTCACGTCCTTATTGTTTTGTCATGTGGTTCAGAGTATGGTCATTTAACTTTCATTCAATATAATATATTGTAGTTGTGAAAGTATCGATCATTTATTTTACATGGAATGCTTAAAAGGTGAACTAAATCAGTCCACCATTGCTGATTTTATATGCCAAGACAATTTGGTGTTAAACCTCTTAAGAATTAGTGAACGTGATTTATTATGAATTTAGCAACAGCTTGGAATTCTGTCATTTTTAAAACGAATAAAACTTTGATAAGTTATTAAACGTAAGGTTACAGGATAGTACAGTATAACAGATTGATTAAAATTGCCTGATATTTCTGTATCCTTGCAGATATGAGACCTGATATCTGTTACAATTATCACATGTAGGTATAACATCTCTGCAAATAAATAGAGCTTTAATTTTCTCTTATTAATTAAAAAACAAATTAAAATGTGGTTATATTATGAATGAGAAACTGATGTGATCTGAGTGAAACTTGAGTCAGCTTGATGTAGGCTATGCTTTCTGCATTGATAACATCCCATCAATTCACCTTTTCTAGGCATGTGTGCCTGCAGAAATCTTTGCAGGGATTGGGGGAGCAAAACCAGGTAGTACAAAAGTCCTTTTGGAAGGAAAAAGGAATCCTTTGGCTAGCCCATATTTCCATTTGGGACCCATGGGAATATGGGCGAATGTTTATGGGCATAATTGTAAGGAGTCTTAATCGCAAACGTAAACTCCGCATTTCTAAAGCATGCTACTCTAAAGCTAAGCGCAGGGTTCGGATTTAAAGATAAATTTGTGTAATAGTTGAAATTCAACATTGCAATATAATAATAGTAGACAACAGTTCACAAAAAGTATACGGTTTTAGCACATGCATATATTTTTAGAAGACAAATTCATTCATTCATTCATTCATTCATACAATAGTCAGAGCTTCTCATTTGAAAATAGACGGCGATTTGAAAATCGATCGCGCTGGATTGAGTAGGCGATCGATGCGCAGTCAAGACAGTTTGAGTACAGCGTGTTTTGTGTATCGTATTCGTTTAGCTGCATATATTATGGTTGTCTATTAACTGCTAGAGTATACGCAACACTGATTAACCGTCGAAATGTCACAAACCTTCTCTGCTTGTCGATGCAATGTTGTATCGATCCTGGCCTGAACTTTCACAAGTAATGTAAATTAGATAAATAAAATAATCCAGCCTCCAGGTTCCTCTTGGAGTCTAACTCATCGAGCGCGATAGATTTACCGATCGACCATACCTTTGCTAGGCGATCGGCCAAGCAGATCGATCGATCGATCGCCTCAAATGAGAAGCTCTGCAAATAGTGTAGGCCTATGTAAGGAACTGCTATGGGGAAGATGAATGCAGACACTGCACACCTACACATATACAGGGTGGGCCAAAAAGTTACCCCTAAAGGTTTTTGCTAATATTTCGGCCAAAAGTAAGAATTTTTATTTTTAAATCAAGTTTTTACAGACTTAAAAATAATTCATATTCAATTATTCATGTAATAATAATAATCTTTGTCTTTATTGAAGCACCTGACAAACGCACTGCGCTGTACATTTACTTGTTAAGCAATTGAAATCTTAACTACTAACAGAACAGACAGCCTGCAATACAGTGGCGCTAATAGCAGCCTACAAAGCATGTCCGCATGTAACGGGTAGTGTGAACTCCACCTCTCGCTCTCTATGCCAGTGTGTTATCAAATGCGCTATCGGGCCCCATGTACAATGGCCAAATTTAGCCAAAACATTTCAAACAGAAAAAAGCTATATCACTTTTAGTGAGTCCACCCACTGTTTTTTAATGGTCCAGAAACATGTAACGCAGCAAAAAGGATTTTTATTAAGTCACATCTCACATAATTGTGATAAAAAACTTGATATTTCTTCACAACTTGTGTTCAATGTGTCCACCACCAGTACCTACACATGTTCTGAGTCTCTGTAAAGACCAGTCTTCCAACCTATCTAGATCCTGCTGCAAGATCTGGTCATCTTCCTCGCTTTGTATTTTTCTCCATAGTTTTGTGTCATCAGCAAACATTTTCTCTGAACTTTTTGTTATGTCTGGTATTTCGCTGACAAAATAAAAACAACAGTTGCCCTAACACCGATCCTCGTGGAAAGCCGCTGAGTAAAAGGGCTGAATAAACAACAATGAAAAATTCTGTCCATGTCTCATGAGGGCTGCACATCAATCCACTTTAATCTCCATTGACAAATATCCACTGCAGTGTGAAACGCTCTGCTTGCTATTTTTCTGGCTGACAGATAATTCTTGTATTAAGTTGGCCAAATATTGGGTAAAGGACCTTCCAGACAAGGACTCCTGGGTCTGGTTTGTTTGTTCCCATCAGCCACTGGATGAAGCAGACAGACAGACAGACCTCTTCCGCCATCTGGGAAATTAAGTCAACAAGGTTTTCTGGACTGACACTGTGGAATAAGCGGAATTTTTATTTATTATTGGCCGTTCCATCAGAAATAGATTATCTATCTATCTGTATATGTCTGTATGTCTGTCTGTCTGTCTGTATGTCCATCCATCCATCCATCCATCCGTCCATCCATCCATCCATCCATCCATCCATCCATCCATCCATCCATCCATCCATCCATCCATCCATCCATCCATCTATCTATTCTATCTATATGTCTGTCTGTCCATCCATCCATCCATCCATCCATCCATCCATCCATCCATCCATCCATCCATCCATCCATCCATCCATCCATCCATCCATCCATCGATCCATCCATCCATCCATCCATCCATCCATCCATCCATCTATCTATCTATCTAATCTACACATTAGACAATGAGACATTATAATGTCATATTTGAAGAAGTTGAGATAGACAAGAAAAAGCAGTCAGGAATGAAATATGCAGGACTTATCTGGTTTTGAGAAAATTGCAGAAATTTCAGAGTGACTGCAGTTAGTACCTGGTATTACTCTCACAGTGCAGTGCAAAATGTAAGATTGTGCAAGTCAAGATAACTGAGGTACAGCTGGTCTAATTAGTACCTGTTTTCAAACCTGCATTGATGGAGAAACTTTCTTGCTGGAGATTTAAATTCCATGAGTAGAAAATGAACAGGTCATGTTTCTCTGACAATGAGATATTATAAGAGTTTTAGATGCCTAAGAGACACTAATCAGTTACTAGTAGTGTTCCTTCAGTAAGGTAATTATGGGTCTCCGATTCAGTCTGTGTCTTTTGTTGGGCATTTTTAGGTCTTTCAGTCTGGATGATCGTGTTACGGAGGTTCTCAGTTGGTTTGATGGTGATCCAGCCACCTTCCCTGACCTCGTGATGCTCTACTTTGAACAGCCAGACTCAGCTGGTCATGCACAAGGACCTTTTGGAGATTATGTCAGTATTCGTGGCCTGCTCTAACCTAGAGTTTATTAATGTCAATTTCTAGTGATGGATGGTTGTGTGAAAGGAGAACATCTTCATGAAAATGTACAGATCAATAAGCCATTTATCCTTTATCTTGTTCTTGTAATAATCATCATTAGTAGTATTTTCGTTATTGTTGGCAACATAGAGGTTCAGAGGTTTGGCAGCTAATAGCCAGTTATTGATGAATGTCTGTACTGCATAGATCCAGTGTCTTGAGGGATATACGGTTTCAGCATCTGCTACCATCAGCCCAGGGACTGTCACTCGATGAGCATAATAATTGTTGTACAGCTCAATGCTTCAATTCAGCTGTCATCATTCCTTATCCTCAGCACTAAGAACTCTAAACGTAGAGCAACTGCAAACTTTGGATTTCCGATGGGTTCAGTTATGGACATATGTGAGAGCCTGCCAATGGTACTTTCCTACCCGGCATCGATACATGCCAGATCTAAATTAATTTTGGAATATACTTACAGTAAAACTGCAATGTTCTGCTAGAGTAATTGCATGACTGAGCCAGACTGATAACCCAGGCATAAAGGGCATGAAACTTAAATGCTGTAAAACTGAACACATGTATTTGGTTACAGATAACCTTATTGTTCTTAACATACTCTATCCTAGGCTAACAATTGCCTTCGGTAGGTACTTAGAAGTCACTATAGCAATACTCAGTTACATTATTTTATTATAATATACAGTTTACATTACATATAGCTTCTGAGTATGAACAACATTTAGATATTCTATTCAGGTTGTATTTTTGTATTAAGTCGGATGATGAGGTAGATGCAGTGTTGATGATTTAGAGGTCATTGCACATAACGAAAGAGAAACGGCGTAGAAACCCGAATGTACTAACGCTACTGAAAACTGCCTCTGTTGATTGTAGGTTCTTGGTAATCTGACGTATGTTGATGGGCTGGTCAATCGTTTGCTTGATGGATTCGTACAGCGGAATATGTTCAACTGCTTAAACTTCATTGTTCTTGCCGATCATGGTCAGTTTCAGAATATTACCAATAAATAAATAAATAAATCAATCAGTCAATCAGTCAATCAATTTTATTGGTCCAAAACTTAGTTAAGATAACATCAGAACTTATACGCATAGGTATATATGCGTGCATGTAAACTCCAACTGCTATTTCGTAGATGGACTGGTTCTCATGTGGGCAGTTCAATCCTCAGATATAGGTATGCCTTTTTGCGACTGGGAAAAATTCAGCTTTTTGAAAAGTGGGACAAGAGAAGGAGAATTGTGATGAACGCTGAAGGCATGAATACCACAGCTCTAGATGGACCACCATCTATGAAAGACATCGAGGACTGACATCTTTGGGAGGATGCAACAGACATACGCTGATTGTACGTTTCACAAGTAACATGTAAGCTAAGTTGTAGTGCATCAGTCGCCAAGGTATTGGCGCACATCTGGATCTCTGTTTAGCTCATATGCATAGATAAATGACATGCAATCTAATTTCCAATTAGCACATTTCCGTGTTTGCAGTACTTGCAATTGTTCTTTATAACCAGCAGATGAGGTGCACTTAAATCTTCATGGTACAAGAATGTTTGATGTGATCATGGTTTGCATTCATTGTAGGAATGGAAGGCATTGACTGCAAGAGAACGGTTGATATATCCAAGTACATTGATACCAGTCCGTACTATGTCTACCAAGGAGTTCACTCAAGGATGACAAGCCGATATACCTATGCTAAGAAGAAGAAAGGAGCAAAGAGCACTGTCATCGAGAACCCAAATCCAGGTTCTTCACTAACATTTGCAAAGAATAGTTCTTCTTAATCGTGTGATATGTTTTTAAGTGAATGTGTGTGCGCTGTTCACCAGTAAGCAGTGCTAATCTTGATTTTAGCCACAAGAGTAGTATGTTGTCTGTGAACATTTTATTTTGGCTGTCTTTGGTTGATGGCATCTAAGCCTGAGAGGAACTGCAAATGTAATTGTAATAGAACATTTATATAGCACTGCTTCAAGAAAAATTATTCATTAACACTGTTTACGTTACTGGTAGTCTAATGTTAAAATTCATCCAAAAGAATTCGGTAAATAAGGAAATATTGCTCAGGTAACTGGAAAAAGTTGTCAGTGATGGGTTTCTGCATGCATACAGTGCCCAACCAATGGATTCCCAATGATACCATGTTTAGAGTTCCACCCTAGAAAGAGGGAAAGATTTCTCTGGGCTGAGTTGACTTTGGTATGCTTGGCTGATCTCATTGATCAGATAGGGGCGTTATGTGTTGATTTGACTGATGAAGTCCCTGCTGCTGTTATTCAGTGTAGAATGGTTTGCTTTGTTACATCATTATGCTTTTGAATGTAGAGCAACTTCAATTGTCTATTACAGTGTCCCATTAATTATGTATTTGTGACTGCTCTCTAATTAGGTTAGGTCTAAACATTGTGGATGATGCTTATGCCTTATCTCTTTAGTTGGTTCTTGAATAATGTTGTCAAGAAACTTTGTTGGTAGCTCACCTTGTGGTATGCATCCTCTGCGATGGTCAATGGTAATAGAAACCGTCAGCATGTTCTCTACACAGATGTTATCAATTCATGAACTCTTGCTTGTTAGATAGTGCAGATGTACTGGACACATCTTAGAGTTGAGTTATTGAAAAGAGTTAAAATGAGTTATTGAAATGAGTTATTGAAAAGAGTTATTGAAAAGAGTTATTGAAAAGAGTTATTGAAATGAGTTATTGAAAAGAGTTATTGAAAAGAGTTATTGAAAAGAGTTATTGAAAAGAGTTGAGTTATTGAAAAGAGTTATTGAAAAGAGTTATTGAAAAGAGTTATTGAAAAGAGTTATTGAAAAGAGTTATTGAAAAGAGTTATTGAAAAGAGTTATTGAAAAGAGTTATTGAAAAGAGTTATTGAAAAGAGTTATTGAAAAGAGTTATTGAAAAGAGTTATTGAAAAGAGTTATTGAAAAGAGTTATTGAAAAGAGTTATTGAAAAGAGTTATTGAAAAGAGTTATTGAAAAGAGTTATTGAAAAGAGTTATTGAAAAGAGTTATTGAAAAGAGTTATTGAAAAGAGTTATTGAAAAGAGTTATTGAAAAGAGTTATTGAAAAGAGTTATTGAAAAGAGTTATTGAAAAGAGTTATTGAAAAGAGTTATTGAAAAGAGTTATTGAAAAGAGTTATTGAAAAGAGTTATTGAAAAGAGTTATTGAAAAGAGTTATTGAAAAGAGTTATTGAAAAGAGTTATTGAAAAGAGTTATTGAAAAGAGTTATTGAAAAGAGTTATTGAAAAGAGTTATTGAAAAGAGTTATTGAAAAGAGTTATTGAAAAGAGTTATTGAAAAGAGTTATTGAAAAGAGTTATTGAAAAGAGAGTTATTGAAAAGAGTTATTGAAAAGAGTTGAAAAGAGTTATTGAAAAGAGTTATTGAAAAGAGTTATTGAAAAGAGTTATTGAAAAGAGTTATTGAAAAGAGTTATTGAAAAGAGTTATTGAAAAGTTATTGAAGAGTTATTGAAAAGAGTTATTGAAAAGAGTTATTGAAAAGAGTTATTGAAAAGAGTTATTGAAAAGAGTTATTGAAAAGAGTTATTGAAAAGAGTTATTGAAAAGAGTTATTGAAAAGAGTTATTGAAAAGAGTTATTGAAAAGAGTTATTGAAAAGAGTTATTGAAAAGAGTTATTGAAAAGAGTTATTGAAAAGAGTTATTGAAAAGAGTTATTGAAAAGAGTTATTGAAAAGAGTTATTGAAAAGAGTTATTGAAAAGAGTTATTGAAAAGAGTTATTGAAAAGAGTTATTGAAAAGAGTTATTGAAAAGAGTTATTGAAAAGAGTTATTGAAAAGAGTTATTGAAAAGAGTTATTGAAAAGAGTTATTGAAAAGAGTTATTGAAAAGAGTTATTGAAAAAGAGTTATTGAAAAGAGTTATTGAAAAGAGTTATTGAAAAGAGTTATTGAAAAGAGTTATTGAAAAGAGTTATTGAAAAGAGTTATTGAAAAGATTGAAAAGAGTTATTGAAAAGAGTTATTGAAAAGAGTTATTGAAAAGAGAGTTATTGAAAAGAGTTATTGAAAAGAGTTATTGAAAAGAGTTATTGAAAAGAGTTATTGAAAAGAGAGTTATTGAAAAGAGTTATTGAAAAGAGTTATTGAAAAGAGTTATTGAAAAGAGTTATTGAAAAGAGTTATTGAAAAGAGTTATTGAAAAGAGTTATTGAAAAGAGTTATTGAAAAGAGTTATTGAAAAGAGTTATTGAAAAGAGTTATTGAAAAGAGTTATTGAAAAGAGTTATTGAAAAGAGTTATTGAAAAGAGTTATTGAAAAGAGTTATTGAAAAGTTATTGAAAAGAGTTATTGAAAAGAGTTATTGAAAAGAGTTATTGAAAAGAGTTATTGAAAAGAGTTATTGAAAAGAGTTATTGAAAAGAGTTATTGAAAAGAGTTATTGAAAAGAGTTATTGAAAAGAGTTATTGAAAAGAGTTATTGAAAAGTTATTGAAAAGAGTTATTGAAAAGAGTTATTGAAAAGAGTTATTGAAAAGAGTTATTGAAAAGAGTTATTGAAAAGAGTTATTGAAAAGAGTTATTGAAAAGAGTTATTGAAAAGAGTTATTGAAAAGAGTTATTGAAAAGAGTTATTGAAAAGAGTTATTGAAAAGAGTTATTGAAAAGAGTTATTGAAAAGAGTTATTGAAAAGAGTTATTGAAAAGAGTTATTGAAAAGAGTTATTGAAAAGAGTTATTGAAAAGAGTTATTGAAAAGAGTTATTGAAAAGAGTTATTGAAAAGAGTTATTGAAAAGAGTTATTGAAAAGAGTTATTGAAAAGAGTTATTGAAAAGAGTTATTGAAAAGAGTTATTGAAAAGAGTTATTGAAAAGAGTTATTGAAAAGAGTTATTGAAAAGAGTTATTGAAAGAGTTATTGAAAAGAGTTATTGAAAAGAGTTATTGAAAAGAGTTATTGAAAAGAGTTATTGAAAAGAGTTATTGAAAAGAGTTATTGAAAAGAGTTATTGAAAAGAGTTATTGAAAAGAGTTATTGAAAAGAGTTATTGAAAAGAGTTATTGAAAAGAGTTATTGAAAAGAGTTATTGTTATTGAAAAGAGTTATTGAAAAGAGTTATTGAAAAGAGTTATTGAAAAGAGTTATTGAAAAGAGTTATTGAAAAGAGTTATTGAAAAGAGTTATTGAAAAGAGTTATTGAAAAGAGTTATTGAGTTATTGAAAAGAGTTATTGAAAAGAGTTATTGAAAAGAGTTATTGAAAAAAGAGTTATTGAAAAGAGTTATTGAAAAGAGTTATTGAAAAGAGTTATTGAAAAGAGTTATTGAAAAGAGTTATTGAAAAGAGTTATTGAAAAGAGTTATTGAAAAGAGTTATTGAAAAGAGTTATTGAAAAGAGTTAAAAGAGTTATTGAAAAGAGTTATTGAAAAGAGTTATTGAAAAGAGTTATTGAAAAGAGTTATTGAAAAGAGTTATTGAAAAGAGTTATTGAAAAGAGTTATTGAAAAGAGTTATTGAAAAGAGTTATTGAAAAGAGTTATTGTTAGTTATTGAAAAGAGTTATTGAAAAGAGTTATTGAAAAGAGTTATTGAAAAGAGTTATTGAAAAGAGTTATTGAAAAGAGTTATTGAAAAGAGTTATTGAAAAGAGTTATTGAAAAGAGTTATTGAAAAGAGTTATTGAAAAGAGTTATTGAAAAGAGTTATTGAAAAGAGTTATTGAAAAGAGTTATTGAAAAGAGTTATTGAAAAGAGTTATTGAAAAGAGAGTTATTGAAAAGAGTTATTGAAAAGAGTTATTGAAAAGAGTTATTGAAAAGAGTTATTGAAAAGAGTATTGAAAAGAGTATTGAAAAGAGTTATTGAAAAGAGTTATTGAAAAGAGTTATTGAAAAGTTATTGAAAAGAGTTATTGAAAAGAGTTATTGAAAAGAGTTATTGAAAAGAGTTATTGAAAAGAGTTATTGAAAAGAGTTATTGAAAAGAGTTAGTTATTGAAAAGAGTTATTGAAAAGAGTTATTGAAAAGAGTTATTGAAAAGAGTTATTGAAAAGAGTTATTGAAAAGAGTTATTGAAAAGAGTTATTGAAAAGAGTTATTGAAAAGAGTTATTGAAAAGAGTTATTGAAAAGAGTTATTGAAAAGAGTTATTGAAAAGAGTTATTGAAAAGAGTTATTGAAAAGAGTTATTGAAAAGAGTTATTGAAAAAAGTTATTGAAAAGAGTTATTGAAAAGAGTTATTGAAAAGAGTTGAAAAGAGTTATTGAAAAGAGTTATTGAAAAGTTATTGAAAAGAGTTATTGAAAAGAGTTATTGAAAAGAGTTATTGAAAAGAGTTATTGAAAAGAGTTATTGAAAAGAGTTATTGAAAAGAGTTATTGAAAAGAGTTATTGAAAAGAGTTATTGAAAAGAGTTATTGAAAAGAGTTATTGAAAAGAGTTATTGAAAAGAGTTATTGAAAAGAGTTATTGAAAAGAGTTATTGAAAAGAGTTATTGAAAAGAGTTATTGAAAAGAGTTATTGAAAAGAGTTATTGAAAAGAGTTATTGAAAAGAGTTATTGAAAAGAGTTATTGAAAAGAGTTATTGAAAAGAGTTATTGAAAAGAGTTATTGAAAAGAGTTATTGAAAAGAGTTATTGAAAAGAGTTATTGAAAAGAGTTATTGAAAAGTTATTGAAAAGAGTTATTGAAAAGAGTTATTGAAAAGAGTTATTGAAAAGAGTTATTGAAAAGAGTTATTGAAAAGAGTTATTGAAAAGAGTTATTGAAAGAGTTATTGAAAAGAGTTATTGAAAAGAGTTATTGAAAAGAGTTATTGAAAAGAGTTATTGAAAAGAGTTATTGAAAAGAGTTATTGAAAAGAGTTATTGAAAAGAGTTATTGAAAAGAGTTATTGAAAAGAGTTATTGAAAAGAGTTATTGAAAAGAGTTATTGAAAAGAGTTATTGAAAAGAGTTATTGAAAAGAGTTATTGAAAAGAGTTATTGAAAAGAGTTATTGAAAAGAGTTATTGAAAGAGTTATTGAAAAGAGTTATTGAAAAGAGTTATTGAAAAGAGTTATTGAAAAGAGTTATTGAAAAGAGTTATTGAAAAGAGTTATTGAAAAGAGTTATTGAAAAGAGTTATTGAAAAGAGTTATTGAAAAGAGTTATTGAAAAGAGTTATTGAAAAGAGTTATTGAAAAGAGTTATTGAAAAGAGTTATTGAAAAGAGTTATTGAAAAGAGTTATTGAAAAGTTATTGAAAAGAGAAAAGAGAGTTATTGAAAAGAGTTATTGAAAAGAGTTATTGAAAAGAGTTATTGAAAAGAGTTATTGAAAAGAGTTATTGAAAAGAGTTATTGAAAAGAGTTATTGAAAAGAGTTATTGAAAAGTTATTGAGTTATTGAAAAGAGTTATTGAAAAGAGTTATTGAAAAGAGTTATTGAAAAGAGTTATTGAAAAGAGTTATTGAAAAGAGTTATTGAAAAGAGTTATTGAAAAGAGTTATTGAAAAGAGTTATTGAAAAGAGTTATTGAAAAGAGTTATTGAAAAGAGTTATTGAAAAGAGTTATTGAAAAGAGTTATTGAAAAGAGTTATTGAAAAGAGTTTGAAAGAGTGAAAAGAGTTATTGAAAAGAGTTATTGAAAAGAGTTATTGAAAAGAGTTATTGAAAAGAGTTATTGAAAAGAGTTATTGAAAAGAGTTATTGAAAAGAGTTATTGAAAAGAGTTATTGAAAAGAGTTATTGAAAAGAGTTATTGAAAAGAGTTATTGAGTTATTGAAAAGAGTTATTGAAAAGAGTTATTGAAAAGAGTTATTGAAAAGAGTTATTGAAAAGAGTTATTGAAAAAAGAGTTATTGAAAAGAGTTATTGAAAAGAGTTATTGAAAAGAGTTATTGAAAAGTTATTGAAAAGAGTTATTGAAAAGAGTTATTGAAATGAGTTATTGAAAAGAGAGTTATTGAAAAGAGTTATTGAAAAGAGTTATTGAAATGAGTTATTGAAAAGAGTTATTGAAAAGAGTTATTGAAAAGAGTTATTGAAATGAGTTATTGAAAAGAGTTATTGAAAAGTTATTGAAAAGAGTTATTGAAATGAGTTGTTGAAATGAGTTATTGAAAAGAGTTATTGAAAAGAGTTATTGAAGAGTAAGTACGTCATTGAATCATGTAGGTCTTTCATTTTGTGACTCAGTAAAATATTTCAGAGTCGAGTCGAGGAAACAGCAGGGGTGCAAAAAACCAAACTTTTTTCAAAATGAAAAGTTGGTTTTTTGGTTTTTTGGTTTTATTTGGTTTTTTGGTTTTGGTTTTTATGTTTTTGAGATTTTCCTATTTCGGATGATAAAACTAAAAAAATGACATAATACCGTTCAAATTAATCAGATGCATATAAATGAAAATTAACTAGAACAGTAGAACCGTAGAATGTCATAAAATGAAGTTAACAAAGACCCTACAACAATTGCCAAGAGACTTGAAGAGACGACATTTTTGGCATTTATAATTTTGAAATTTGTAAAAACCAAAAAACCAAAATTTGGAGATTTTTTGGTTTTTTGGTTTTTTAAAAAAAAAAAAACCAAAAACCAAAAACCAAGCCTTTAACAGCCCTGGGAAACAGCAATCGACTATAGACTTGTCAAGACAAACGATCGACTTGTAAGTCGACGATTTTTCGATCAACTCGACTTGACCGAGTTGTGATATTACGAGTAGGCCTAGGCCTATTTCGATATTAAGATGTTACTAAAATCAACGTTACCAGTAAATTCACTTTCTTTCAGTTAATTGACAAACTCTAATTCGCACAAAAATCTCTAGCAGTTAGAAACCAGTTCTGGTCTGAAATAGGTTACAGTTTCTTTAATGGCGAAATTTAAAAAAATTATCGTAGTTGATGGTGGTATAAATAAAATGTCCTTTTCTTGCAGTGAAGAGCGGACTACTAAAATTTTGAGTACCAAACACTTGTTTTCTGCCATAATTAGTATGACCTAGAATCTTTACAATCAAACATAAGATCGCGCCACTGTATTCTACCATAACAACTTCATAATGAGCGTAATCTATATATCGATATGTTATCCGCGGCCAAAAATTCTGTATCAGCGAATCTGCTGAATGGTTTATATAACGCCTTCAGAAAGAGAGTGGATGGTCTGTCGTTGTTGCGTGAGATTTCGTGTTCGGAATATGGATAAATTCAGTTGATAACAGAGAGAGAATTCATTCTTTGTGATGATGAAAGTCAGCATACTGTTTAGACGGGGAATCTGCGCTTCATTTGGTCTCGGTCGAGTTAAAATACAGGGTACGGCGTAAAATTATATTTAGCCGGTGTGCAGAAACAAACTTGCCATGCACTTGTTTGGAATTGCTGGATTAACCAAAAAGTTGAAATGGACTGTTGGCACTAGTCTTGGCAATTGTTGAAAGAGCACCCATTTAATGTGTGGATGGCAGCACTGTGGTTGTGCTGCAGTTTGTAGGCCCTGGGCACCAGCCAATTGGGTGCAACTCTGAGCAATTTTATGCCAAGGTAACAAAGAAAACAGCAGGATGAAGACCTAATGTGCCAAATACTTAATACGCTATTGCCATGCGCTTAGCTTTAGTAGCGCTTTAGCATTTCCATATTAAGATTTTACTAAAATCTTTGCCATAATTAGTATATTAGCAGTTGTAATAGAAAATGTGTGAAGTGTAAATTTATTTTCTGCCCTAAATTGAAATACAGGTTAAATGAATCAAAATCCATTCCAGTTTACAACTGTAATTTATTGACTAAATCAGGTGTAATCGTGGCCCTGTAAAAATGTGACTTTAAATTACCATAGAGTGGCATGATGTGGGTGAAGTTGGCAACTCGTAATCGTAATCAAGCATTTATATAGTGCCACTCAAATCAGAGGCGCTCGTGACCCGGGCCAGTGTCTTTACTGGTAAAGAGAGAGGTTTTCAGGCGCTTGTGGCACTGACAAAAAAAACAAAGAAAAGGACGGCCCTGAGGGACTGAGGTAACTGGTTCCAGCTATTGGGACCAACAATAGCGAAACTCCTAGACTGGGCCTAAGAAGTACGCACCCGCGGAACAACCTAGTAACCACGGGCCGAGGACTGATTGCAGGAAGAGAAGATACTGGCCCTTTACTGGATACAATATGCCCTAAGATAGTGAGGAGCAGAGCCACCAAGACAGTTTTGAATGAGAGAGCAAACTTTGAATTGGATATGCTTACGGATGGGGAGCCATTGAAGGCAACTATACTATACAGACACTAGACCACAGCCTCCTCTTTCTGACTAATCCCAATTTAATTATTTTTCTGTAACATTTATTTATTATTTTGTAACTGGATACGGTATGTCAGCAAGAGCTCAATAAACGAATATATGATACTAACCTTGCATATACTTTGGCAGGCAAACAGAAAAAGAAAAAAAGTTGCAGTATGTTGTAAATTTTCGCTAATTACATGTAGAGGTTGAAATTATTATTAAATCAGGAAAAATATTAGATTACACAAAGCTGCTACTATATCTGACAGATATGACTGAAAAAGGGAGTAATTTCACTAATTGTTGATAAGAAATTTAGCAGAAAGTTGGCATGTACATCAGTCAGCTAAGTTACACTCTGTTCCCCGATAGATAACAATAGATAAACTCCATCTGGACTGGAGAACGTTCCATGACCAAATGGATAGAGGCAGAAAATTGCCTTGACCAAAATGAACGCTTTCCAGCTATCTTTTTTGCTTTTAAACAGTGGTGTCCCAAGTCGTATGCTGCGTGCTCCTACATGGAACACTTTGCCGAAACCAAAGTATCTAAGCACAGGGTTTGGTTGTATGTTTACATTGCGTGTTGTCATGTCAGAAATGTATGAACTATGTTTTGCAGAAACTCCAGAGGTTTGAAGAGACCAGTTGGATGCCCTCGCCATGTGTGGACTTGAGGGAGCATGTGCTCAGTAAATTTTATGGTATGCAAGGCTTGTAGCCAAACCCAAATTAGCATTGGCTGGCAATGTGTTGTGGAAATGACTTACCTGCTTTCCTTTAAAGGGAGACTAGGTGAAAATCTGGTACTTAACCTTTTGAAGCTTCTACAGTCAGTGGATTCTACCGTAATGTAGAGCCTTTCCTACTTTGACATACCATATCAGAAATATAGCAACTGAGTAAAGAGAAAGAAAAATAAATATTTTAAGTGAACCTGAACTAACATGCATGTGATTTCAATAAGTTGTTGAATAAAGTGAATGTTTATTTTTAGGTATTAAAATGAATCATATCAGGGATGAAATAAAAACTCATGTTCTGGCAAATGCACAGCAGACGCGCCAATTTACGGTAAATGTTTTGTATAGTATGGATGTTTTGTGGCCAGTTTAAATTGTCTCTGTAGTAATAATGAATATAATAATGATGCTAGTTGTTATGAAAGTAAAGGTAAATGTAGCATATGTATATCTATATATACAATCTGCTATGAAAACTACTAGTATTGTCTTGGGTTTGCTGAAGCACAAATGCTGCATCAGTCCAGAAGTGCCTTTTAGCAGGTCATTTTGGTTCAATATTCTTACAATCCCCATAAGGACGGAGTGTTAAGTGGGCGTGCATGGCCAGGTATTCTTTGGATGGTCACTTGGTCATTTAGTATCAGCAGGTACTAGCAGTGCCTTCATATTGTTATGCTTCCTTTTGTAATACCTGGTTGTGCTTAAAAAGTATAATGTTCACAGACCAAAAAAAACACTGACAACGTCTTAGATCGTGAGTGCAATTTTTACTCTTTCAAAATTTCAAGGGTTATGAGTTTTATCTGATAAAGTCATAAGATATAAATTATAAAGCTTATAATTATCATCAATGTTATTGATATGCTATTTTAGTTTTTTATCATTTCTTTTCTCTCTAGCTTTCAAGCGCTAGGATTTTGTAAGGTGTCAGTGTGATGGTAAAAATGTTTTCAGTCTTTTAGTCATGAAGAACCTTTGAAATAACTGTCCATGTTTCTGATCACAGGTGTCCATTGAAGGCAACATAGCTAGTGGCAAGACTTATCTTCTGGATTACTACAGCGAAAAAGCAGAAAATGGATTAGAGGTTATTTGTTTTCAGAAAAGGCCTAGCAGTCTGATCCTAATAAATTACTGTGTAGTATGGAATACTAGTTGCAACTGGCATGTTTGTATCCACCATAGCTGTCTCTTGGATTTTCGTGATATCTTGCAGATTAAATTAGTAATACTGGGCATATTTTCTCGGACTGAGAATTATAGATGTACTGAAATTAATACTTCTTAGTTCTAGATTTGTATCAACATTAAAAATTTTAGACTTTGGTAGATGACTGGCATGGTACAAACATGCTCCATCTAGATGCATTGGAGGCATTCGGACATTGTCAGTTGTTCACTTGTACTTGACAGACTTGTTGATAATAACTGGAAATGTTTTAAGTGATATTTTTAAATAAGGAAGTGGTTTAATTTTGTCATATATTTTATTATGTTAGTCTGTTACTATTGGTAGTTTTCTGATTTTGTTGTGTCATGAATCTACTCTATTATTACATGGCATATGTTATTTGTTATATGATGCACTAAAGTTTGAAATTATTTTTGTACTTTTATAATGTATGATGACAGTAGACAATCATGTTTGAGATTATAGCTCGTCAACACAGTATACTGCAATTACCAATATGTGTTTTGTGATGAAGAGTTTATTTTCTTCATGTGTTAGGTGATTAAGGAACCAGTTGACAAGTGGCGAAACGTGAATGGTCAAAATTTGCTTGGTCTGCTGTATGAGAATCCAGAGAGATGGTCCACTTTACTTCAGTCGTACATTCAGCTAACATTTGCACAGATATACACTCAACCTCAGGTACATACAGAACAGAACTCAGTAGTCTTGTGTTTTGGAGCAGGCTTTCATGTAAACTGTGTTATTTTGTGTCTGTGTAAACAAATTTTGGAGTTTGTTATTTTATTTTTCTTTGGGCATTATTGTTGTATTTTGCTAAGTGCAATTATAATAATAATAATATTTGTTTATTGATAAATCACTGGGTTGGCACAATGTAACCCATTACAGAAAACAGTAATGCTAGTTATAAATTAGTTGAATTAATAGATTTAAATCACTATTCCGACAAGGGGCAACATTAGACTCCTAAATAATATCCTCGGGATGAAATTTTTGTCATCTTTAAGCGTCATTTGAAAATTTTGTAATAGGTACCAGGAAAACCTGTTCGACTGCTTGAGAGGTCAATCTTCAGTGCTCGATATTGCTTTGTGGAAAATCTGTTTAAAAGGTTTGTACACAAAAAGATGTATATAAAATATTAACTGCTCATTGTCAGAAGTTATTTCCTGAGAATACACTTTAAAGCATAAAGTTAATGAGGCTTGGGGTCTTCTGTTAATAGTTTTAGATGAATTAAACTTTGTGTGTTAGAAATATTTAAAAATATTGAAGGTGTTTTAATAAATCAGAGTTTGTTTTGTTTTAGTGGTAAAATGTCTGAGGTTGAGTACAGCATCCTGAATGAATGGTTCATTTGGTTATCTAGCCACTGTAACACAAAGATAGACTTAATTGGTAAGAATTATTTGACAATTTATAAAGTTTTTCAATTCAATTTCAATTCAATTTGTTTATTGGTCCCAATAAGAAAAAGCAAAACAAGTAATATTTAACAGTAGTTAGACACAAAGCATAATCATTTGATATACAATTATCACAGAATAAACAAGGGAGCAATAGGCTCACCCGAAGGGAATAATCCCGCTGAATGGGGGCCTAGTTGCAAAATAATATCAACAAATCTTAGTAGTGACAAGTACTTAACACAGTGGCAGTAGCTTGGGAGTCCAGAAATAAATTGCGTTGAGGTAGTTTTCCTCCGCCTTAAGGTAAAACAAAAGACAATAAAAACCAAAAAAGAACTGAATAATTGCAATGTTATTTAACATTTTTTATTTAACATTTTTTATTGTGTGTGCACGGATTTGAATTTTAAATGAGGCTAGACTCATGGCTGCACGAACACGTTCTGGTATGCTATTCCATATGAGGGGACCCTGGTACTTGATAGAAAACTTTCGGGTATTTGTTCTGGCAAATGTGCTTATGTAGACTCTATTATTTCTAATGGCCTTGTCGAGTAAGTTTGGTTTGAAGTAGGCTGAGAAAGCTTGTGGGAGGAGGTTATTCTCATATTGGTACATAAATATACTAGTTTGAACAAATTTAATCTGAGATATTTTCAGGAGGTTAAGTTGCAAATACAGTGGGTCAGTGTGGGTGTTGATAGGAGATTTGGTAATGATTCTTATGGCTTTTTTCTGTAGTATGTTTAGTTTTAGTAAGTGAGTGTCATATGTAGAAGTCCAGACAAAATTGCAGTAGTTTAAATAAGGATGTATAAGTGTAAAATAAAGATTTTTGAGTATGTGTGTTGGAAGCAGATAGGATAACCTGCGAATTATTCCAGTGTTTTTAGAGATTTTTTAGCAATTTCGGCAATATGTATGTCCCACTTTAAGTGTTGGTCAATGTAAACCCCTAGGAATTTAGATGAAGAGACTTGAGGAATTAACTTATTATCAATTGTCAGAGCATTGTCAGGAGTTGGAACAGGTTTTTTGTTAGACCTGAAGATGATGTAATTTGTTTTAGATAGGTTAAGCGAGAGTTTGTTGGCTTTAAACTTTTTTTAATTCCTTATGGTCACGTATGCTTTTAAAATACATAAATCAACATAATCATGTTTCATTGTCACTATAATACAAAGAAAGTAGTATATTTTATAAGACAAAATCAGGAAATCATGTAGAGGTTAAAATTAAAATTATTTTACTTTACTGCTAAAAACTAGTTCTTGGCAGCAATGGCACCAGATTGGTTACGCAGTGGCAGATTGCTTTCACCTCCATATCTAAAGTTCATATAATGCATCATTTCAAATAAATTTGCAATTCATCAAGCTGTGTAACCCATAAACAAGGCTTATTTGGTTGTGGGATTGGTACTGATATGTTTGCACTTTAGCAGTATTATTTTTTTCTTCAGAATTACGTCGATGCCTTTAAAGATTGGTGATCAAGTAGTGTAATGATTTAGCGATTATCGTGTCTTGCCATAATGTACCTTGGTGCATTGGCATCATACTTGCTCAAGTAAGTTGCAATGCTGATCTTGTAGTCTATCTGCAAACTCGGCCAGAAACTGTGCTTCAGCGAATCAGGCAGAGAGGAAGACAGGAAGAAATGTCCATACCACTCGTAAGTTGGAAAGTCTGCAAATTGATAGACAAATTTGGGGTGCAGTTATAATTTTGAAAAGCTCTCTGAAATATTGTGACTGAAGTCTAATGAATGCATTATTCTTTATCATGTTATAAAGATCATCAGCTACAGATGGTTGAACACTTGCCTTAAGTTCAGGTGTCGCCTGAGGTGATTGCTTTGTATCGAATGTAGAGCAAGTAATTTACCCACATTTGCTAAGTGCAGCTATCTGATTACTTAATTATTCAGTTGTGCTATAAACTTAGACATCAATAAATTGTGTCTCTTGATATCTAAGTCTTAAGATAGATCAGATAGTAGGTATATAAAATTGAGGATGAGTACTTCATACTCTTAATACAACTGGCTATTTTTCTCTGCCTGTCTCATAGTTTTCATTTTGTGTACTTGTTTTACGCAGAGTTATTTAGAATCTCTACACGAACTTCATGAAGACTGGTTGATCCGAAGAACGAACAGCAGCTTTGTGTTGCCAGCACCAGTGCTGGTGAGTGGGAATAAAACAACTACATAATTATGCAGAGCTTGGCTCATTTATTGGTCTCTTAAATGTGCTGTTTTATGGCTAAATGAGTTTTAATGGGCATTGTTTATTCGTTTATTAATGTTTAATGGAAGATGGTGACAGGAGGACGTGACAAATAGACACAGTGTGTCAGAGACAGTATGCAGAAGACTGTCAGTTGAGTTGTTAAACTTTGAACTCTAAAGACCACAACCAGGGGCAAGATATCTATTAAGTCTAGACAGCCTGCTCTTTTGTCTTCTCTCACCTCGATTTTGCCAACTATCTTTCTGAAAGTATCTCAGATCTTGAAGTCAACAGGCTTCAATGCATCCAAAATGCTCTGCTGCGTGGTGCACTGGTGCTACGTGTATGTACTCGTACAAACTCTTGACCCTGATTGGTCAGCCATAAGCTGCCTCTCTGTCTCTTACGGACCTTCTGATCTTCTGGATGTTGACCTGATTATGGCTTGGTTTTGGTGTGCCATTGGTTGATACCTTGTGCAGTAGACACCGGCACAATAGAAGTTGCTAATTATTATTACAATTGGTGTCCTGTAGAATTAAGAATAAGATTTAAACTGACCTGTCTGACCTATAAAACCCATGCAACTGCACTCCTACCTAGCTTCAACCACTCGTATTCTAGTGGTCTTCGGGTATCTGTCTTTTAGTTGAGCTTTGTCATAGGCTCTCATGCATTCTGTGTTGCTGTGCAAGGAATGGAATCATCTACCAATGTCTATTTGATGCTCAAAGTCTTTCTCTTCCTTTGAGAAACGTCTGAAACTGACTATGTCACTGGTGTTCAAGCAATTGGATATCTAACGGCTCTTTACATGGCGACTGATTAACCATGCTTCAGATTCACATTTCTGCATGACTGCGCGTTAAAAGTTTGTAGTAAGGATGAAGTTCTGCAGCTTTTTAAAGTGGCCTAGACATTTGAAATGAATGGACAGAATGAATGAAGTTTTATTGTGTACCTATAATTGATGTAATTTATTGGAAGGTTTTGTTATATTTGCTCATTTTTAAATGTAATTTAACTATTCTGTAATGTTTTAAATACAGGTTCTGGATGCAGATCAGGATCTCAACAGCATGATCTCTTTGTATGATCAGCATCATAAAGAGATACTGCACAACTTTGCCTGCTGAACATGGTTTCAGAAGAATTGTGTTCTTTAGTGTAGCTGTTTAGTGACAATGCCAGACTTGCACCTCATTGTTTAGCCTTATCTAAAAACTGTTGCAATGTGTTTGCAAGGTTTATATTTTGTACATGTAGTTTTTCAACAGCTCTGACGTTCACAGGTCTGAACAGATGCTGGTCGTTTACATTAAAGTTGTAAGAGACAGTTTCCAATTTGATATTAGACCAACTAAATGTGTTGTCATGTTAGTCAAAGAGAATTTAGTCTAGTAACTTGCATTTTAGAAGCCAAACGTCTGCTGTTTGTTTAGTCATCTTGTAACTCATTCCATCAACTGCCAAAAATGCATTATGTCATGGACTTTACATCGAATCATGAACACACTACATGATTGACAAAGCATCAAACATCAATTGCTGTCTTATTTGGAGTAATTTTATTGTATTGTATTGTATTGTATTGTATCTATCAATTTGTATAGCGCCTCTCACAGTGCACACCAATCAGAGGCGCTCCCAGTGCGAAAGACCCAGAGAAAAGAAAGAAGTCTTGAGACAACGAAAAGAGGCACTTGGCCCACCAATTAATAAACAAGAACGAGTCAAAGGAGGAAGCTGGTTCCATAGTGCAGGGCCAATGAAGGCAAAGGCTCGCGTTTTAGCCATAGAAGTTCTCGCTCGCAGGACAAAGAGATCATGCCGGTTTAATGAGCGTAGCGGGCGAAGAGAAGTAGCCGAGGCCGGCAGCCGGATAAGGTCACACAGATACTTGGGAGCTTGGCCAGTACACGACCGGTAGATTAAAGAAAGTATCTTGAGCTGAGCACGAGCAATAAGAGGGAGCCAATGAAGGTGGTCAAACATGAAAGCAGATATGTGGGATGAGCGAGGAAGTCGAGCTATTAGTCTGGCCGCAGAATTTAGAACAGACTGAAGAGGAGAGAGACGAACCTTTGGGAGACCAACCAAGAGAGAATTACAGTAATCAATCCGAGAGCAGACGAAGGCATGGACAATAGAGGTAAAGACAGAGGAGGAGACAGAGCGTCGAATTGCTCTAAGTCGCCTCAGGTGGAAGTAAGAAGAACGTGTAAGATTAGCAATATGTTCAGAAAAGGTAAGGGTGCTGTCCAGGACCACGCCAAGATCTCGTACACTGGAGTTAAAAGTGAAGGACGGGAATCTCTCTGCGATGGTCTGTTTATTTCCAAAAGGTCAGTCATTTTGCTGTTTTTTCACAAGAGCCAGGCTGAAATTGATATTACAGTGTATGATAGTAACAAAAGATTCAGCCTAAATCAACTTGGCATGTAAAGTGTATGCATAAGTGAGGTGGTTGTTCGAGTCCTTTAATGGCTTTTTCAGAGGGAAGGGGATGGGATTAGCGGATTGATGCTTCCCAATGACCACATTGAGTTTCTGCTAATGGAATCAGGTGCTTCAAAATGTTTGATAGTTTGTA
This sequence comes from Aporrectodea caliginosa, assembly GCA_020284085.1. NCBI lineage: Eukaryota > Metazoa > Annelida > Clitellata > Crassiclitellata > Lumbricidae > Aporrectodea > Aporrectodea caliginosa. The sequence goes on along the minus strand of JACEVL010000164.1, from coordinate 798,019 downwards.
TTTGAAATGGATTCAGTGTATAGGAGGAAAGGAAATAAAATGAGTGAAATAGTTGTATTTTGCTTGAAACTAGTATCTGCCTGAAACTTGTTGAAGCAGCAACTGATGATGAAGTATTCAGACAAATTTATGCAGATCTTCTAAAGATTTCCCAGATATAGGAGGGAACTAATCTAATAGCAGTTTTTTTATGATGTATAAGCCAACTGAATCGAGCAGTTAATTCTAATCGAGGAATTGGTCGGCTTTTCTATTCATGTTTCTTAACGTAATAAAGGGAAACTATGGTCTGTTGCTGTAATATTCCATACACCCAGTCTAAAACATGAGCCTTAAAAGTTTTGGATGGCCAGTAATTGTTTTATCTTTATTACACAGGTTTTAGTTTTTTAAATAGTTCGTAAATGGTTTGTATTTTTTGTGTTCACTGTTTATAATGTTGTTCAAGAGATGTAAATGTGCAGAAGATTATACGTGTAGCATCTTAACATGTAATAATTTTTGACGATACAGTTGGGAATTGTGTTTCAGATTACAATATTGTCTTGTTCTCTTGACGTACTCTGACACTGCACAGTTGCACAGCTTTTGGCTAGTTTTCTGTGCAAGACACTTCAAGAAACAAAATAATGGTCAGCTATTTGCATCAGGTTCATCTGAACAGCCTGGTGAAATAGCGGCAAATCTGCTGACATAGCCAAATGAAACTTGCACTCTTGCAATAAAAAATGTAACATAAAATTTGTTGTTTACTGTGTGTGGCGTTAGGACTAGCTACATCTATGATTGATAGTGAATCAAACTTTACTTTAAGAGGTACTGTATTCACCAAGACATTAGTCTTTAGACAGTTTAAGGAGTTATTAACCAGCTACATGTATATTGCAACATAGTTATACTCAGAACTTGATAGCCAAAGTAATTTATTTAGTCCCAAACAAGTTGACTTCAATGAATCACCCACCGCAGTTGACCGATTCTTCAACTTTCTTAATGTCTACGAACGTTCATTTCCCACAAAATAGTCCACTCTGAATTTGCTTTCGATGTAGCCTCGTGACTTCCCATAGCAACCACTTTCATCACCATCTCCGTTATCGTTGTATTTAATTCAAATAATAGACTTACCCGGTATGCCTATGGTGCCGAATTATACTCAAAAAGTTTAATTCATTATTTTAATTATATGATAAAATACTTAAATAAAAAAATTATTTGAATGGAGTGAAATCACTACACTGTAAGATATATTTTAATCACAATGTGAAACTACACGAGTTTAACAGATCAACACAACTGAAGATATGTATTATGAAATGCTAAATAAGAACAAAGTAACAGATTCACATTACTTCATTTGTTTGTGCCATTTATAAGCAAAGACAATTTTTGATACATTCTGTTTATGCGTAACTTTCACGTTCTACAGTCACTTAACCAAAAGTCTACACAATCTGGCATCCTACCTATCTGACAATCAATTGACATGAGAAAGCACTTAAAACTGCAATCCTTCAAGCAAATCCTCATGTCTGTTACAGCCCAGGCGTAGAAGGACCATAAAACTAAAATAACATAATAATTATTGTTATAGTATTCATAATCATAAATTTATATAGCACAGTACACAGCGGATTATAATTTATAATCTGCTGAGTACTGTGCACACAGCAGATTCTTTTACATAAAAATGTTAGTTTCTTTCTTTCTGTCTTAAACTTACTATCAGTGGATCAAATGAGGAAGTATTGTATCACAAGTGCTGCCATTTTAAAGACTGTTGACAGCCAAGAATTGCATTTTATGAGTTTTGCTGAATCTGCTTCTTAGAAATTATTATAAATTAACCAGCTTCTGTCGCTTATCTCAAAGCAACGATGGACTTCGCTAATACATCAAATGGAGTAAGTGGCCACACTAACAGATTTCCTTAAACCCAGAACACAGATTTTGTTCAAGTCAACATCAGAGATACAATTAGAAACCAAGTCACTTTGAAAGTAAAAGGTTTTGTAATCGTTCAATAATTACAATAGTAGATTACCACAGATGTAATTTGTTTCTGAGGTCAGTTGGCCGTTAGTGTTGTCAATTCCTAATGCAACGAAATTGGCATCCAGCTGAAATGCTGTAAAAAGCATTCAATTCAAATCGAAAATGATGTCTTTTTATTACAAGAATTACATAATCCATGTTTATAAGACTAACAAGACGTTAAAGACTTATAAATTCACAGAAAATCACAAGGTTGCAGACGAATTTTAACAACGCGCGAAAACAGTAAACAGAATTGTTGCTGTACAGCCTACAGGTATATGGTTTGTTCACCGTTGTTAACTCCACTTGTCTTAACTCCACTTGTCTTACTCATAAAGTAAACACATGGACTAATTCCTATGAAAAACTGGTGTTAAAAGACTGAAGGAGAATGCCAGTGCTTGCTGGAGGTGCAGGACACATGATAATCGTAATCGTAAATTCGATACTTCTACAGCGCCCACAAAAGCGAAGTCGCGGGAACCAGCTTATTCACAGGCGCTCAATCAAAACAAAATCGATAGGCAGGGGGTGCATATTTACTATAGTAAATATTAGTAATATTTCTTTTTAAAGTGAAATCCACTCTGTAGTAACTGGCAATATTTAGTTTTTAAAGTGAATTCCAAAATTTATATATTTTCCAGTTTATACTGAAACCAATGATCAATGACAAATCAACCTAAATGCATACTGGTATTCAGTATTTATCTATTTTAGTTCTTCACTTTGTGCGAACAGATACAACACGATAAAGTGAACACATACTGATAGCAAAACACCTTTTCATCACACCAACTTGAACATACTCGTAAACACAAAGTCCTTTACCGTCATGCAAAATTCACTTAATCAGGTATCATCTGGATACTATGTAGTACTGTAGTAGCTTTGGACAGGCAGCACCATTAAAGTAAAATCAGTGAAAGATGCTAGTTCTGCCTTATCTACCTTAACAGTGTTAACACTAGACAGGCTACTGACAGATGTCGAGCAAAATCACCTGTTCCAGAAACAGACAATACAACCATTTCAAATTTAAAAAACATACTACCTTTTAATCCTAACTTATTCATTTTATATATTTGATCTCTGCTATTGTACTTTGCACTTAACAGCGGTAGATTCTGTTTAAACCGCAACAATTTCTGTGACAGATCTTACTTAGTTACGAGAATGCACCCTTCCCATTTTCAGTTTATGTAGTTTGCTAAGAGAAGTGCCACTAAAGTATTAACGTTCTTAGACCAAAATCATAGCTGACACAAAACTGAGCAGCATAAAAGCTACCTATAAGCACAAATGAAATTGCATAGATGGTTCTTGCTGGTCATGTTTCTTTAGGTTTGCAAGCACCAACACATAAGACATGAAAATTTTCTAGGCTCCTTCTAAGTATCAAGGTATCTCTTTTCGGGTAATTACCGGATTTTGAAATAACAATACATATTATCACGCATAAAACCTAATACTTATTGATCATTAACTCCATCACATTAACCACATAACATGTACTTGAAACCATCACAATTGCACTACTACTTCTATCTGGAATAAAAACTAGAGACGAGTCATGGCTGACAACATTCTAAATAGACAGAAGGTTACATGTACAACAAAATGAAGTTATATTCAACACAACCATTTCAGACATCAAACAAACCTTGAAAACAACTCTTAAATCTTAAGTTCTTACTTTTCAAAAATAAAATGACATATTTACAACAGTATTGTAAATTCAGCCTTTTATCATAATAAATTAAACACCTCATAGCTCTACTCAAAGATAAGCCATAAGATCATGAGGGCAAATTCTAGCAAGTCAGATAATTCAACTGCAGGAGATCTCCAGTCTTACCTTCATTTTCACAGGTTCAACTCTCATGCCAGGAGTAACAGACATTATATGAATTTAACGAAGTCACACAATACTAGGAAAGGCATCAGTTGTGAAGTACAGGGCTTCACAGCTCAGCACAGGGCTTCACAGCACAGGCCACGTTGATGCTTGTTAGCCAGTGGGAGAACTGCCTTTCTCGACAGAGTGGGAGAACTGCCTTTCTCACACCTGATTAACAGATGCTCATAGGAAATTCTTGCACATTACTGCTTCATAGTTCTCTGTTTCTTAACATACGACTGTTGTTGGTTTTCGATCAATTACACCTAAATTATGCCTCATCAACAAAGAAATAAATACTGAAATATAACAAGCAATATGTCGTCCAGGTATTCACTGTGAGATCATGTCCAACAACAAGCTACTGACTTTCCTCCACCTTAGTGCGGAATGTTACATCAACCAGAATCTATCCTGGCACTCACTCTCAACAAGTCCGTTCACTACCAATGCCAAAGGTAAATGTTTAACACAACGTATCACAACAGATTATGCAATGAGTGTCTAGTATCATTTTATCATTTAAACAAAGAGAGCAGAAGATAGTGGTCAAAGTTAAACCTGCTGTGTTTTGCTCTCAATGATTTTATCTAAAATTGTCTAACACATGCATGACACATAGATACTGCCATAACTGGTAGGTAAATGTTAAATATTGCTAAAATCTATTATTATATCTCATTAAAATAGCAATACTTTCAAGTTGGTGCTGATAATTCAACTGCATGAGATCTCCAGTCTTACCATCATTCTCACAGGTTCAATAATACGTATGCTTAATTGCTCACAGCACCTTGTAAAGTAATAATTTAACAGCAGAATAAATTTACTCAACAAGTCAGTTTCCCATGTTTGTTACAAATACTCTGCACAGGTTTCAGATTCACATGAACAAAGCAATGGTCAGCAAAAACAAGAAAGTGACGAGGTTCAACAACCCAAAACAAAGAATAACTCAAACTATTATCGCAGGTCATGTGATGCAACACGTATAATTGTATATGCAAAATAAAATGACAGCAAACTGGTCCACATCTGGTTTGTAAGTAAGTCACTGCAGTGTACTGGTGCACAACAACCAGTGCTCCATCACTGCAGCAAGATAAAAGAACATTGCACTTGAGCTGCGAACTACAGTGAGTGTCAGATTTTGACAGGGCAAGAGTCTTCTAGCCACTCTCAGCTTTTAACTTCTGACGACACTCCTGTCGAAGACGCTCTATGACAGACCGAGGAAACGATCCTGGTTCCTTGAAAATGCTCTACATAATCACAAAGAAGCAGCTCTGAATATTCACACATGAATGAAGGTAACCTACAGTACATGTTTCTGAAGAGTTATTACATTTATTTATCAAATCAAAATAACATGTAGGCCTATACTATTACTAAACTGATAGCACAAGATAACAATCAGGATATCAAATCAGTCTAAACAGAATAAGCCTTGGTAGGGAACTGCAATGAAAAAGCTTGGCAGGCCAGATGAAAACTGTCAGGTTGTGACCTGCAAGCTGTACAATGGACAAGCCTGATTTAATGGAACTCTACTGTAAATGTTATATATTCATTCATTCATTCATGAATTTATATAGCGCCCCTTCCAGGAAACTACCGTACTCAGAGGCACTCCCAACTCCAACGCGCCAAAAAAGAACAGTTTTAAGTTTAGTGCGGAAATTTTCAAGCAGAGTTCCAGAGTGCAGCTCTAAAGAAAGACCATTCCAGATCACTGGGCCTACCACAGAAAAAGTTTGATTCCAAATTAATAGAGATAGGTATGCATTTCTGTTTAGGGGTCGTCCATTAATTATGTCAACAAAATAGGGGGGAGGGGTTTGGAAAAGTTTGACAGTTGTTGACAAGGGGGAGGGGGTTCGGTACAAGTTGACGTCAACAAATTTTTTTCCAATGAATCAACACAGATCCTTCAAAATGGTAGCGAAAACATTAAGTAATGCTAAAAATTTATAAAGTGCTTAATGTTTAATACTACTAAAAAGCTGGTAATAAACTAAACTCATATATTTTGAAATTCGAGATTGCATTTCTTCACCTTGTCACCTTGTGCCGTCGATTCGCTGAATCCTAGCGACCGCCATAGTCAGCCCTCTCCATGCATTCCGATCTCTCGACGCCTCTCTCAGTTCCGGAAGGTTCATCCTCATTGTCTCGTGTATCTCCTCCATCCATCTCTTTCTTGGTCGTCCCCTTCCTCGTCTTCCCTCACTTGCATTTCTTAGTGTAAAACAATTTGAAAAAATGTTTCTACATGTATTGAGCCATTGTGTTTCTTTTTGTAGGGGGGTTCTGGGATTGTTGACATAATTTTTTAGGGGTCCATCAATGTTTGACAGTTATTGACAAGAGGGGGGGGGGTCAAAATGGCCTAAAATTTGTTGACATAATTAATGGACGACCCCTTAATAACACGAAGTCACAAAAAGATGATTAGCATTGCCCAAGGCTTGGAACAGGCATCACCTGATCATAGCAGAGGCGGAGTTACAAAGTACAGCAACGAGAAATAATTAAACACCTAACTGATTCTTTTATAGTGAAATTTCTACTGAAAATACATAAAGCTCATATCTCTTACTTGCATAAATTCATGGCAGTGAACAACCAGAGGGTCAGTAACCATTCCACGAAAAACGTCCATCACTTCTGGAAAGCTTCGACATTTCAGAATCTTGTCCGAGTTCAACTTGACTAAAGTAATTCCAACTCGGAAAAGGATTTTGTCTCCCTCATAGAAGAGGCAATCCCATATTCGCAGAACAGTCTTAAATTAAAACACAACAACATGACAACCAGATGCAACAATATGTAATGGGAAATTACATGCACCAGTACATAAACAGCTCTGATAGAAAGACATGACCTTAAAGACTTAGAAACTGAACCTTGGCAGTGATCGGAATACTGCACGCATCACTACAGCGGAAATATACACTTATACAGGCATACAATGCAGATCGTTGGCTCAAAGACTTTGAATGCTTGGTCACTTTGCTTGCTGCAATTGATTCCAGGACTAAACACAGAACCCTCACACTCAATTCCTCAAAGACCTGTAACAGACTGGTTGGCATCCAAGACCTGCACATTGGAGGCGGATGCCAACCTGCCGAACTTTTACACGTACAGTCCATAACCTTCGTGCAAAAATACTTTAACATCGTGCATATGATATATGTAGAAGTATAAAAACTCTTTTACATGCAGATAAAATAGGGATATTGTCACATTTGCCAATGCACACACATAGCAAGAAATTAAAGCAGAAATGAGAATGTGTTGGTAACCATACAGTACGACCTAGATGATGTACCAGTATTAGTTCAACGCAACAGCATATTGTTTGTGTGAAAGTTGAATTTACCTTATAAGTTACTCAGGCTAATCTGATAAGTAATGATAACCCTCTGTAGTCAAATCTATATTTTTTACAGTTACTTTTTAAGACAATTTGGCTGTGATTTGACGTCACTGTGATAACGCCTATGGTATATACATAGCAAGTTGCAAAGGGATGTTTATTTTGTCAAACAGCTGCAGTTGGTGATCACTTTGAGCATATTTGGTCTAAACTTCCACACCTTACATGCAGCTTGGTTGAGAAATCAAACAGCCAGAACAGTTTTGTTTACTTTATCTGTGACCTCTGAGAGCCAGATTTATGCCAGGTTATGACTTTGCAGTTGGTAAAGAGTAGTTAGTGTGCCACTCTTCCTGAGAATGGTGTGCTGATAAGTAAGCTGGCAAGAGGGTTACAAAGGCCACTGCAGCAATTCAGGCTACTGATTAGCATCGTATCAAGAAGCTGAATACGTTGATTCTAATGAATTCAATGCTAAAAATCTGATTGCTTGTCTCTAGATATATAACCCTAGTCTTGGCTCTAGATGAAGCTATAGCATAAATAGTATATATATACAAAGCTGAATGAGGTCTTTAAATTGAGTGATTTAAGTAAACTGTAAACTAATGTGCACAACATTATAATGCATCCAGGGGTCCACAACATACTGTATGTCACTGAATTCACTTTATCAGAGCTCAGAGAGCTCAGAGTTTTGTTGCAGTGGCTCAAATGTTATGTTGTCAATCATAGTGATACAACAAGTGAATGTATGGATCTAGGCAAGACCAGAAAATGGCTGTTCACAAAAAATCTAAGGTGATTCAAACTCTTCCACAAACATCAAACACCTATTTGCAGAATATGAAGAGGACGTTGACTAAGCGGCACATTGCTGAACTCTACCACATCTGTAGTCGCTGGTCCAGTTCTAAGCTTGGTATTGCGCTGAAACTGTACTGCTTGTTGCAGGCAAATACGTTGTTATCAGCTCATCGTATCGGCGTTTTACATATGAAATATGACTCATGACATCACAAAATAGACACTTTATCAGATATGCTAGTAACTGATGAAAAAAATGAGACATAATCCGATATTTCAACCATAATATTATGACCTTGATAGGCTTTCCTGTATGGCTAAATATTTGAATGCTCTACACAATTGTCCACATGCCTTTCCAGGTCATGGAAAGCCACCTTAACTTCAGTCCAACGTTTTAGATTTACGACTATGAATCCAATTAGTGAAGTGAATAACTATGCTAGAGAACTGTAAGGACTCCACCTAAAGTAGCAATATGGAAATAATTGCTGGAAGAGTTTGATGGCTAGTGGCTTTACTTTACAGAAACTAGTCATCGCATTGGATAAATTGCAAAGCAATATTTGCACAGCAGCATGTTGGGCACACCACATATCTAAAATTATGTTAGCAGTGCAAACTGGTGAGGTACTCAATGTAGAATTGAGAGGTACTCAGTGCACACTCGAAAGGAACCATGAAAATGGAGAGATGCACTCATAGTGACATTGTTTAAAAACGGAGATAAAAGCGAACTGCATAACTACAGACCAGTCAGTTTAATCAGCGTTACGTGCAATGTCATGGGCGAGAATCATTAATTTATAAATTTCTAGGGGATACAATTTAACTATTATTCCAAAGGTCCAGTCTAATTACTTACAGTCTTAACCATATTTAAAAGAAACTGAGTATGACCTACTTCAACTGGAATGACATCCACAAATAGGCAAATAAACCATTTCGTAGCGACAATAGACCAAGCACAACCACAGCTCTCTGCCAATGTATAGACATCTGGACATTTCATCCTACAAATGCAACACCAGCTGTTACCCACTACCCGCCATAATTTAAATGTCATGAAACATAATGCAGAAATTTAAAGATTACCGCATACCAAAACCACCCAAAGTAGTGTAGTAAAGAAATATAAGCACGACTATTAAGATGGAAAGTGAGCAATGAAGGCATTACATAACACACAAATAAAAATATCAGGTTAGTTTTATTATCTACAATACAAGTCCTCTCTAAGCACAGAATTCAGACACAGAATCAACTATTTCAGACAAAGATTTAAAACTGAACATCCGACTTTATTATAAAGTGGAAATAAAAAAATCTGATAATCCTGATGACCCATACATAAAACTAAGAATATTAACCCATAGCCATGCCAGGATAAATTGATACTTTTTTGTGCTGACCTGATTAACTCTCCAAGAACTTCACAGTCAACTTTCACACCGAGCATGTCAATGGCATAATAATCTGTGACAAATTTAGAGTAAGCTATTTGAAACAAAATTTATTCACAATATACAAAACATTTGATTAAAATCAAACTCTAATAATTCTATGCAAAAGGCAAAGTCAGAATGCTTCTGTCTGGGTCTGCAACATCATCAAAACAGACACTTCTTTTCAAAAAGCTGACAAATGCATATTCAACAAATTATTACACTAGCATCCACTCATATCAGTACATAAACTCAAATTTACCTCACACGACATCAACCTTATTGGCCATTAAACTGACAGTGATTCAGCTCAACAAACACAAACTGTTTTCCTCAATTCACACCTGTATAAATCAGTAAGATAGCTGTGCTAGAGAGGTGTTAAAAGGTGCTATATAAATGTTGTGTAACATCACAATACATTATAAGGATTTTTATAATGCACAAGAAAGTGAAACTCACCATTTAAAATGAAATAGCCTCTACCTACAGAGATATCTCACCTGGAAGGATAACATTCAGCAGGGTGTCCATTAACCAAAACACTTTATCTTCATCTCTGACAATCAGTAGCAGCAAACCAGCTATGAAGTTAAGACCCTGATCATAAAAACAACCAGCAGACTCTAAGCACACAGAGAAAGAGAAGGTAAGTTCCCAAAGCCAACTCTAAGAGGCATCAGTAGGCATCACACATTACTGAATTAATTTTCTCAGCCTTGAAAGTTGAGACACAAGGGCATGTAGCCACTGCACAATAGAAAAGAAAACTTGAAACAAATTTCTGGGATTTGAAGCTCTGACCTCTTTCCTAAAAGTTCGGCTAATACGGTCATGAAAATAGAAAACATTCATTTAAATAAAGCACAAAGCTGCACAACAGAACAGAAACAAAAACTGCAAACTTACGGAAGTGGCAATGGAAAAGTGTAACAGATATTTCAACAATTATAGATAATTACTAACATAACATCAACAATGGACATATTGTGCAGAATGACGATATACATCATACATCTGCAGTAATTATGACAATATCAACCTGTCAAATATAGATTATAAGTTGCAAAACAAAACATAGTGCAGAGTTGAACCAAGCCAAGTCGCTTGAAGGCCTTCCTCATAACTGCTATGGCTACAACAGGCAGGGATAATTGACCTCAGTTTGATCAAAAACATCATTGACATTTTAGTCTTGATCGTCTTTGGGACAAAATGCCCAGCAGTCTGTCTAACTATCAGTCACTCTAAAGTTCCTCTCTGTCTGTCTCCATCTGTCTATCTTGAGCACTTGATGCCACAGAGACCTGTCTATCAGCGACCAGCCAGCTGGCTCACAGAGGATCAGATGAAGCTAGCTTGATAGATACTCCAAGGATAGCAACTGACTGAAGTCACATCACACAACTAAACCTCTGGATAATTCTGGATACAAGCAAGACATCTGCCCTAAAGAAATCAATATTTCTAATGCCAGAATAAACAATGTGCTTAGTGTCTCTGTACACTAAGTCATAAGTGGCAGCATACACTCAAACAAGTATACAAGAGTGCATGGTTCTGTTCCTGCTTAGCTGCTTTCTGATTTATTAATTTACTTAAAACAATTAAGAGTACGCAGTCAGTAAATATGAATCTGAGACATGCCATTGATTGTCAATTTTTGCATTGTGATAGTAGTGCAAATAGAATTTTTATATGAACAGGTTAGGCCACAATTAACCATGACATATTATGTTGCTACCAGGGATCAGTTGGGACCGTAAAACACCGGAGCAGTGTTCCGGTTCTTTTTGATGACCAGAACACCGTACCAGTAAAAATTTCTAGATTAACATGGTGCCTGAAGCCGGCGTTCCGGTTCTTTTTGCTTAGGGCGAGATCACTGGTTGCTACAGACAAGGGCATGCATAAGCTGAACACATTGGATGGTAAGCAAAAGTCTGAACTCACTTGACAGTATCCAATCTGTCGGTTGTTGTGCGCAATGGCAACCAAGACGTTAAAGAGGGCGCCACGCTTGGCATTCGGATCTGATGGAGCATCCTGGAAGTAAATGTTGTCTGGAAAAGTTCTATGAATGTCTGTAAAACACACAGCAGCTTCATACAAACTAACTACATGTGACAGAACTGTAAGTGCAAATAAAATGCCAACAACTCCAAATTAACTAAATCAACATTGGGCTCATTAAATTTGACAGGTCCAAATTTTTCACAGATCTAAATATTCACAAACAAAATTAGAAAAACATTTAAAGCAGTACATCATTGATGATGATGAGTTCTCTGCCCGAAGGCAGGTCCTTTGGTCTTTACACCTCCTGGGGATGAGATGAGTGATGTGGTTTCCCATTGCCTTCCTCAAAGACAAATGTGGGTGAGCAACTTGTTCAGGGTCACTATGCAGTGGCTCAAGATAGATTCGAAAATGCGACCCTCCGGTTACAAGGCTTAGAACATACCGCTACACCACCACGTCCCACAAGTACATCACTACAAGTGCTTAACCCTTCAACAACGAGCTGCCTATGGTTTCCCATACATTTTAGTACACGCTCGTCGTTAAAGGGTTAAATTAAATCACAATTTGGAAGATTATTGGTCATGTTCCGCAGTCAAACGCTTTGTTCAAGGCATGCTTGGTTTTCCCACACTTAATCCAAGAGCCCATGTAGGCAACTCAACATAGAATCCTTGTTAATAAGATGCTGAATAAATTTAAGCAGTCTCAAAATTCAATTTCAGATTTTGTACTACAGATCAACCAACACTATACAGACAGAAATATTTTTATAAAAGGTCAACACAAATATCCTGCTTGAGTATGAGGCCTATACAATACCACAGGGTAAATTCAGTTATCAATTACACTGAAACAAGGCTAATTGCTTTACCCAGTCCATCAAGTACAACCAGTACAAATACAATATTCATGTGACCAGATGAAAACCTGAAACAACCTACACAGTCCTGTAATAGAAGTCGCCAGTATTAAAAATAAACTAAAAAATACCTTGTAGTAATTACCATGTTATCATGCAGCTTAGCAAACATGAATGTATTCCAACAGATTAACACGTGGCCTGCAGCTAAGCAGGATTGCATGCCCTCTAATACTTTTATCTACAGACTGACAGAAAACATCCGATCATCTAAATGAAAAATGGTTCCTGTCATGCAAATTTATAGGTCTGCAAAACAAAAACTCATTGCACTGGATCAGTATAGAACTGCTTGCAAAGTTTTTAACAACAGAGTGTCATAACATAACAAAGAAAATAGCAAAAGCCAGCCCTTCAGCTAAACCAAAGAGGTAGCCATGGGTATGACATGTTACCAACTTCATTTTTCTTCGCCTCAGCATGTGAGGGCAGGTGGCCAGTTCACCTGATCTTCCAACAGCGTAGTCTGCGTAGAGTCGATGTATCACTTTTCTAGATGACTTCACAAAAGGTCAGAAATTTTAACCCACAAACCTCCCAGTCAATATCCCAATGCAATAACCGCTAGAATATCATGCAAGCTAATTCAGGAAATGAACAATTAATATATATCTTTTAGTCCATTTCACTTACCAATTTTAATAACTTCAACTAGATCTTGTTCATGTGGACCTTCCAACAGTTTCTTATAGAGATCTGGGTTCTGCTGGCGTCTCGCCTCTGCTCCACTCATATACATCCAGACCTGCAAAAGTCATCACCAAAATCACCACTTCCACCACCAAAGCCATAGATAAGATACACTGGTCTTAAAAATGGAAAATTCCCATGAAATTTAGTCAATACCCAAGAGCACTGCACAACAGAAAAATAGAACATTTTTGGGTGTCCCACCTAACCTTCTGCATTTTTGCATGGTAATTTTTTCCTCTTAAGTCTTAACACTAGCAATATGTTACATAAAAGTATTAATCAACAACTAATATTCTTAAATTAATTGTAGAAAGTTGCATAAAACATAAATTAGACTCTAATAAGATAAGTACACAGATTAAGTAATGACCAGCTATCTTTATAACCAAAGCTGCATGCACAGAAAGATTATATGAACTGGCAAAATTTAACACTAAATTAAAGCGTGTTTAGGAATGCAGAAAGTCAAAGAGATGACACAACAAAAGTGCCTCAAATAAAAAAACAATGAAGCAATAAAGGTAAACTCACAGTAGCTCTGTGCTCGGATGGAATTCCTTTTCTAACGTAACGTTTTACTAAAACATTGAAGCAATAAAATTACTGATACACAAAAATTAGTACCATAAACTCTTTATAGAAATTATTTTATCATTTCTGTTCACTGAACATCTTTAAAGCACTGTTTTATTGTCATCATCATCATCATCATCATCACCGCCACCATCATCGATAATCATCATCATCACAGTAATTAGCATCATCTTCATTTTCAGTCATCCTGGATAATTCTTTCTATGCATGTCACCATCATCATCAAATCAATTCACAAATTCAACATCCTCAGCAGTACAACCCTAATCATCACAAGCATTAGTCATGAGTCGTCAGTTGTACAGCAGTGCAACAGCTGGGAAAGTCAGCTGCTGTTCTATTAGCTCACATGTGTGCTATGAAAAGTTAATTTGGCATCTGTGTAGGTCACCGCTAGCTAGACTTATAATCGAAATTGTACAGCGAATTTCAGCAAATGCAATTTTTCTTATCTGACTTTTTTTTATCATAGATAAGTCTGCATTATTTAAAAAGATAAAATCACATTCTCATTACTGATGCACCATAATCCTGTCAGAAAGAAAATTTATCAAACCATGTATATAAGATACTGCTTAACACTTTAACGACGAGAGTGTACAAAAAGCTACTGGGAAACCAATGCAGCTCGTGGCTAAAGTGTTAAACAATCGAAGAATTTCTGCACTTCTATCTTCAAATAAATAAACTATGCAAAATAAAAGCCTCATTACTGATGTAACCAGCTGCTTAACGATTAATGAAAGCTCCCTATAAGGTAGTTACTGCCAGAGAGCATTTTAATCAACAAGAATGGGTTTGGTTTCTATAGCAATTCCATGATTTTATAAAACAATACCAACAACTAAAATTTTAACACATCAGGAGGTTGTTTAGCTTTTAACTATGACACAGGCAGACACAATCAAGTTAACCATTTAATGACGAGAGTGTCCTAAAAGTCACAGGGAAAAACCAGTGCAGTCCGTCGTTAAAAGAGTTAAGCAAAACTGAGCCAGATTAATTAGTAGTTTAATGAATGACCAGCCATGGAATTACCATGCCCCTGGCACCCACTCAGCCCTCCATCAGAAATGACTACAAATCTAAGGTGGAAGAGTAAAGAGCTGCCCTTTCTTGAATTGCCTTAGTTGTATCTGTGCTTCAGTCGAAACCTCTTTTGACCTCAGGACCACGACTCTGCGGAGTCACACAGAAGCATGGAAACAAGCGGGTCACCTTTACATTTTACATTGATCAACAAACTATTTAGCTGCATCTAGCATCTAATAAATTAATGAATAAATTTATATCACATTACTTTAAAATGATACAACTTAGCACTGGAATGGGACAGTATAACTGTAAATCCCCTTTTAAGTATTGTCCTATCATAATTAATTGTACCTAACAAAATTTAGAAAAAATACAGCCCGTAAAAACAAAGTTTTTTACTATATCCATCTAGTATCCTATAATGCGTCTTATGAAGCAGTTACCTCTACAAATATATAGTCCACGTTCATTTTACAACATAGCGTCCGTTTAATCAAGCACCGCACCCGTTTCTGTTGCAGCCAATGGCAACGCTGGCCAATCACAACGCTCCGTGTCGGAAAAGGGGATTCCCGATTCGAAAAGTTGAGTCCCGATTCTATAAGCTAGCCTTTTTGGGGAGAGCTGAAATTTTGATAGAATGAAGTGTGTGCGAGGGCGAGTCTGTCTGCCAAGTTTCACGACGATTGAATGATTGTAAGTGATCGAACTAGTCGTCGCAAGATTTGACTTTTTAGCCTGTGGCTCAATCAATCAAGCAAGCAAGCAATCAAGATTCCCGCAAGTTAAACTAGATGGATAAAAAGGGTCAATCTGACAGCAGAAATACATTCCATGTTTACATGAATGCCCGCAATGATTCTTATTCAGGCTTGATTAACTATTTACAAATGAGCCTGAATCAGTGTTTTGAACACAATGACTAAGCAGTGAGCACATGACCTATCATAGACCAAAGTAGGCCTATATTTAACCACCGGTGCCAATCTGTCTCAGTAAATCATAGGCTCATAGCAGCGGTCCGATAAAACTTACATTTACGAGATCTTGATACGGATGATTTCTGGCCATCTAGCAATGACGACCACTGCTGAGCACGATGCGTCAGGACAGAGAGATAGTGTGACATAAATTCCTCATATGTCTGAAAGTCATAATCCTCCGGACGCTCAAACCCATACGGATCAACCGTGCTGTAACAGGATTCATACAAATAAAGCAAAGCCAGTAAGTAACAACACTAAACAGCATGAGCTAGCAATGAATCAAACCGCTATGCTTAGCTGTAAACAGTTTAGATCACTACAAAGCTCAATGATATCGAATATCTGGTGTCAGAGCACAGTCACTGTTCCTGCTGCCATATAATTTTGTCTCATATTTTAAAAGGCCACAGTATTGAATGTAATGTAATGATCCATAATCTGTGTGACTTGACATCAGAAAGTTTGCCCAAACACACTGGTGACACTGGTGTCTGCCTTAAGCAGACATTACCTTAAAGAGCATATTACTCACCCTGCTAGAATGCCCCAAAACATTTTAAAGCAGCCTAGATGGGTCCAATATGAGAAAATGGCCCAACGTGTGCCTTCTGGTACTAGTAGGAAACAGGAAACACAATGAGCATGTCAAATGACAGAATACATGCAATTTGACAATTACAGTAGGTGTTTCAGCTCTCTGTCGTCATGCACTTGATGCAGTCCAACAGCAGAGACAATGTACCTGTGTTCATCTGCAGTGTCCCAATTCTTCGAAGTGCAGCAAGTCAATATGCATGTCACTTTACAATCAAATACCAGCATAATGCAAGAAGTCAAATCAAGAGAAGCCACAGTACAACAGCAGCTGATGAAAAAGTCTAATTAGTAACAATTTGTACTCTGGTGGAAAACTGAACCCATGACCTTTGAGGCTTTTAACCATGCATGGATACCTCCTCTTCTCCATACCTTTCACAAAGTCCCATCCCCAAACACCATCTACCCTATGGGGAATGGATGGTGTTTGGAGTTGTCTACGTCTCTGACCTTTTGAGCTTAAATTGAACCTGACCTTAAATACTTGTCTAAATGGTATTCATTTGACTGAGCATCTGTGAATAGGGTGGCTCCTATGACTGAGCTTGTATGGGCACTGATGAAATCCAAAGATTACAATTATGGATATTTGCTCTCTTAGCAGGTAGAGGCACAGCAAAGGTGAATCCAAAAAGGAACAAGACACCATAACAGAACTCAACACATTCATGGAAATAAAACAAAAGAGCCAGTTACAAATATGCGAAAGCAACAGAATAATGAGACAGCAAGAAAAAACACAGGCAGACAAGACCGGAAAACAAAAATTATACCACAGATTTAATTACATTTACACATACTATAAAAACACCAAATCCCCAACATAATTATGCACTCACAACAAAGCCACATGATAGGCAACCCTAACAGAACAGCTAGACAAGCACTACATTATGACTTAGTGGGAAATAGAGTACTGATAACAGACTAATTGGTAGAGAAAACAGAAGCAAATAACACAACACACTCGTTTAATAGTCGCACTGTGATGGAACCGTGTATTGTCTGAAGGCTAACAATTCCCTGTCAACTCTGCATTATCATCATTGTCAACAGTTCCTACCAACAGCCATTGGACAGCAACAGGTGCCAATAAATGACCTCCATATTCCTCGGTCATTTGTCAAGTCCAGTGCTCCTTCCAATGTTAGTCCACGTCTTTTTATGGCCTCATTTATATTTTCTATCCAATGAAGTCTTGGTCTTCATTTGTTTCTCTTTCCTTCAAACACCTTGCACGAAGTGCATTTATATTTTGTGTGGGATTTCATCAACTGGCATTCTCTCCAAACCATTGGCGTCACTGACTGACACTGTTTAACAGAGTTGTTTGGATGCCTAACAACTGCAGCCATTTTATCATCAGATCTACTCTCCTGTATAGTCTTGAAATTCCAGCAATTTTCTGCAGGCAACTCAATTTTGGTCTGAGAATTCTTCTCTCATCTTGCTTTCACATTGCCCAGTATTCTGATCTACACAGGCAAATGGATTGTATCATCAATTCATATGTTCTTGGTTTTCTTTGTTATTTTTCTGCTTATCCATATCCTGTTAATTTTTCCAGATGCTTACAAGTGAGATGCATCCGATTCTCCTTTGTTTCCCTTTTAGCTGTGTCAACTCTGCACCATGGTTAACACAGCTTTTTTTAGTGTGCAGTTCTACACAAAAAGAGCAGTTCTAAACAAATTTGTGCAGCTGTAGAAGCATTTTTGTGCAGTTAAAAATAGTTTTAAATGTTCACTGTCATAATTTACCATGGCTTTTTATGGGGTTGTGCAGTTCTAAAAATTTCCTTTAAAAATCCCTGAAGGTTGAAATTAAGTTACAAATGCATCAGGTGAACATGAATATATGTCTAGCAGTGGAGCTTGAAAGGAACGGTCTTTTATTGCTTTTGCTAAGTGTGTGCATTAGCTAAACAAGAACTTTATCCCAAAAGATAGTGATTTCAGAATACAGTTTTGCTTAGATTGATGCTCATGCACTGTGATAACAGCATCATAGAGGTTTCCATATACGATCGATCGACTGCAGTTGACAGAAGCAAGGAATAAATGAGCAATTACTCAATTTCACCTTGCCTTACAGAAGAGAATAATCAGATGACATTACACTGCATTCTACATTGAGGAAGCATGTCTATAGTGTTGCATGTGTACCTTGCCCTCATGCCCTGTCATAAAACACAACTGTTCAGCAAAGTGATAATGCAGCTAGAGACCAGTCAATATCCAGATGACGCTAAAAAACCGATAAATCAATAGACGAGACTTTAGGACATCTCCTTCAACATCAGCATCAATCGTTTGCCAATGATTTTCCTGCATCGTGAACACAGTCTCTGATTCCACAATAAAGAAATCTAATGAAATACGTCACTCAATCAGACAGATGTTGGCCAGCAGATGGTTCCGCTCTGTGCCTGTCAGTCTATGTGTCTGCCTATGTGTCTGCCTATCTGTCTATCTGTCTGTCTATCTATCTGTCTGCCTATCTGTCTGTCTGTATGTCTGCCTATCTATCTGTCTGCCTATCTGTCTGTCTGCCTATCTGTATGTCTATCTGCCTATCTGTATGTCTATCTGTCTGTCTGTCTGTCTATCTGTCTGCCTATCTGTCTGTCTATCTGCCTATCTGTATGTCTATCTGTCTGTCTGTCTATCTGTCTGTCTGCCTATCTGTATGTCTATCTGTCTGTCTATCTGTCTATCTGTATGTCTATCTGACTGTTTATCTGTCTGTTTATCTGTCTGTCTGTCTGTCTGTCCATCTGTCTTGTGGTGTGCCGGATGGGATTAGCTGTGCTCAAATGGAGCAAACCTATGGAGCAAGATGTATGAGACATTAGCCACTATCACTTCAAAGCCTTAATCAGATGCTGCACAGATGCAGAGTTCACTATTTGTGACCTGCCATGACAAAAGAAGGCTTTCTCCTAAAAGAAAATCAGATTTTGTCATTTGCATTATTAGAACCAATATTTACCCATGATTCTATCATATTCTTGTACAAAGTCATTCCAAAATACAACAAATGTACATTAAATCTTTGGCACTTCAACAAAAGTTCCATCATAACTCAGTTTTATATTTTTTAAATTAAAAATTTTCTCTGTTGTTTCAAGTTTCATCACTCACGTCACAGCTTTGCAGAACAGTTCACGTCTTTGTCAATAAGCTACATAGGCATGGCACACGGTAATGAATTATACTAGAAACAGAAAGCCTATGACATTATTGACATATGCACAAATAATGCTCCTTCTGTTATGAATTTGCTGTAATTACTGTTGAGACATTACAGTCAATAAGCTTGACAGCTTTCAGTCCTATGCAAGAAGAATGGGCTAATTAATTCATAAGGTAAGAAACTGAATTCATAAAAATTGTACAAATAGTCTGCAGTAAAAAATCAATCATCAGTGACAAGTGTGAGAACTTTTGCTATGCTATTTGATTAAACTCTTAGTAAAATGCTGAATAAAAACTGTACATTTGATAAAACAGCCAGTTCATAGTGAAAAGAATGATTACCGTAATAATTATAGAGATTGTAACCGTCATAAAAAATATATATAGCAACACTTGTAGAGGCACTCATCAGCAAATGTTTGGCATTATTGGGCATTCAAGTGCATGTACTTCCTCTTCTCCTTGATTCTTCCTCTTCCTCTTCTTCCTTTTTAAGTTTAGATGGTGAGGATGAGGAAGAGGGGAGGAAGCGGAGGAGGAATAAGGTGATGATGAGCATGAAGATGACGAGGAGGAGGAGGGGAGAAGGATGAAAAGGAGAAGAAGGAGGTGGTAGAATCAAATGCTGAGGAGTGGAATTGGACAGTAAGGAAGATAAGCAAACCTACACTCTCCATAGTTTGGCATTAAGGCAGATTGATATAAAAGAACTGACAGAATGCAAGGAACTGGCTTCAGACTAGTTACTGAGAATGCCTGAGAGGTCAACACTGCTCTGATGCAAGGCCCAACTATAGAAAAATACATACACTTGCGACAACATGCACAACAGGACACAATCCTGTAGGAGTCTCTTCACCTAAAAGAGACTAGATGATGCAATAACTAAAGGGATAAATGATGCCATGGGTAATAACTTACCCACCCACCGATGCCTAAATGCCAGTGTGGGGAGACCAGATGAACCAGGAGCTGACCAATAGTGTAAAACTTTTGTAGGAGAGAAATCACACAAGTGATTGCCTAAATATACTTCAGTTATGCTCTGCTTTTAAACATCATGAACTGCTAAAAAAATCTTAGACAGCATCACTTTCAAGCAGAGATGGGCATGATTACTTAAACTGTTAATCAATTCGAATTAGAATTAGGATCAGGTGACAGCTAATGGATTCTAACTAAAATTAGCTATTTGTCTAATCAATTAGCTAATCTATTAGAATCTAATCGATTAGTTATACATCTCTGCTGAGTCTGCTCTCAAGGTACCACAATTCTGGCATTCTTTCTGGAAGATTACTGGGCCAAAGATTGCAACTGACGTAACCGTTTTGGGGCAGCTCCTCTGAGACCTCAGAACAATCAATGCTAAGACTGATCGTTAAATGTACATGCCATCGCCATTGGGCATACGAATTTAGCTGTGCTCATTACTCTGGATAACTGTTCGGAATTGAGATTGATGCACAAGGATATTGTAAAGTGTCAAAGGTTAAAATATTTTAAAATATAGTGTATCTGCAATAAGGAACTAAATTCATGTGCCCAACTGCTAACATAATATATAAACGAAAAGTCGAACCTCCTGTGATATCTTTCTATTTTAGCTTTAAACACTTGTAAGCCATTCTCCAAAACTACAGTACATCGTCCATACCATCAAAACAAGATTTACAGCAATATGCTAATAAATATTATCAAACAACAATCGCAAATGAAAGTACAGCTGTAATGCAAACATTTACAATGTCAAATTCAAATTTATGTTCACAGCAACATTGTCTTGCTTGCCTTTAAATAGCCATACACATTCCAGCAGAGATCATCATGACAGATGTCAAAATGTTAGTAAAATACAGCCTGGGTACCGGGGCCTACACTGAGCAGGTATCTAAATATCCATCACTTTGTTGGATCTAATTAATGCTGAATATGACCCACCAGACATGCCATTTCAGGTCGGAATATTAATAAATGTGCATGTACTAGCGAATGCAAAGTCACCTACAGTATGTATACCACCCAAAGTAATCAAAAATACCCAATATTGAAATATAGAGCATCACAATTAAAACAGGTAACTTAATGCTCAGTTTATAATTTAAAGGTTTATTTGAACTGAAAATATGTCCCACAGTAAATAATTTCATAATATTCATCAACCTTGTCATCACTGGAGACTAATCCACATCACCTGTTCACAGCAACAATATCAACTGCACGCCAGAGCAAAATTAATACGCCAATATGTGCTGAAGGGACCAGAAATTCGCTAGCATTACCAAGATAAATTAGGATAAGGCATGCCCGCATGCCACAGCCGCACGTAGCCTAGCCAAGCTCAGCCGTTGCATGGGCAGCGATGACAACTGCATGCTGGTGTTCAATGCTGCTGGCTCCTAGCTCCTTCACACTCAGAAGTAATACCTAGAAATAGCCGGATATCAGGCGTTGCATTTTTTGCACTCGAACAGCACTTTGAGTGGGTACCATAGCCTCCGGTGCACGTTGATAAGCCTAATCTTCTAAAAACTTTATTTACATGATACAGAAATTGAAGAAGCAACGTAGTACAGACTATGGTGTTAGTGAATGTTGCAAGTAAGAAGAATTTAACACTGGAATCGGCTCACATTATCACATTTATATAAGCCAATAAAAAACCATCTAACAATGCCTACATGGCGAGTTACGTACATAGAGGCTTCAAGCTGCACATTTTCCATCACCAGCTGGGGCTTAACCAGGCAGCCATCTTCACACTATTAATACTCTAACTACAGTCACCATCATTACAATTACAACAATCACTCATAAAACTGATAATGGTAATACACTAAATCAAGCATAATATAATTGCTTCTCTCTACTCTTACTAATTACCACTTAGTTCCTAGAGTTAGACATCTTCTTGGAGATTTTTCAGAACACTATACAAATGCTCAGCTGACGAGAAGGATTAATAATATGACAGCATAACTCATGCTTTCTCTTTTGAACTTTTGTTTCCCGGAAACAGTAATTAACCTTGTGTTGCGATGTGTGCTTTACAAATTACCAGATGAATAAGCACATTTTGTTTTAAAGATTGTCAACTGTTGCATAGAAAGGTTAACCAGATTTTATTCAATAAAGGTATATTGTGAGATTTGAATATATATTTTGTAATTAATAATGATAATGAAGAAATAGAATATGACAAGAAAAATGCTAAGTGGGGTGGGATAATTAAGTCAAACTAGCCACCATGGATGATGGCTAAGAACAAGCAGCAAG
This sequence comes from Aporrectodea caliginosa, assembly GCA_020284085.1. Lineage (NCBI taxonomy): Eukaryota > Metazoa > Annelida > Clitellata > Crassiclitellata > Lumbricidae > Aporrectodea > Aporrectodea caliginosa. Next base: position 775,126 of record JACEVL010000164.1, on the reverse strand, counting down.
CATGGTAATGCTTCATTACGCCTACAGTATTTAGCAGTTCAGTACTTCACCGAGAAGTTGGTGAGAGACAAGAGCGGTCCTTTGAGATCACCCTGAGAGATAGCCACCAAGACTTCCTACCCGGGTCTGGGACATTCCCCCCGGACATGGCCCCCCCGGACATTTCCCCTCTAAGTAATAGAAGTTGGATTGATGAAAGAAATTCTTTTCCTTAACCTCTTTAACGTGGAATTAAATTTTTCTTAACTCTCACCCAGCGTGGAATTATTTTCAAAAATTTTTTGTCCTAATATTTTGGTATTTAACATTATTAAGGTCAAGGAATCGATTTATCGTAGTTGCGATAGTATCGAATGTGACTATCCAAGATGGCGGCCAATTTTGGCGCCAAAACAGAAAACAGTATATATCAGGTCATAGGTAAGCTACAATCACAAATAAAGTATTAAATTTAACATTATCAAGGTCAAGGAATCGATTTATCGTAGTGGCGATAGTGTCGGAATCTTACTATCCAAGATGGCGGCCAATATGGCCGCCAAAACACAAAAATATGTATATTTCAGGTCAGAGGTAAGATACAATTACAGTTGCAGTGTCAAATATAGTATTTTCAAGGTCAAGAAATCGATTCATCGTAGTGGCGATAGTATCGGAATGTGACTATCCAAGATGGCGGCCAAATTTGGCGCCAAAACAGAAAACAGTATATATCAGGTCATAGGTAAGCTACAATCACAAATAAAGTATTAAATTTAACATTATCAAGGTCAAGGAATCGATTTATCGTAGTGGCGATAGTGTCGGAATGTTACTATCCAATATGGTGGCCAATATGGCCGCCAAAACACGAAAATATGTATATTTCAGGTCAGAGGTAAGCTACAATTACAGTTGCAGTATCGAATATAATATTTTCAAGGTCAAGGAATCGATTTATCGTATTGGCCGCCATCTTGGATAGTAACATTCAGTCACTATCGCCACTACGATAAATCGAATCCTTGACCTTGAAAATATTATATTCGACACTGCAACTGTAATTGTAGCTTACCTCTGACCTGAAATATACTGTTTTCTGTTTTGGCGCCAATATTGGCCGCCATCTTGGATAGTAACATTCCGTCACTATCGCCTCTACGATAAATCGAATCCTTGACCTTGAAAATATCATATTCGACACTGCAACTGTAATTGTAGCTTACCTCTGACCTGAAATATACTGTTTTCTTTTTTGGCGCCAATATTGGCCGCCATCTTGGATAGTAACATTCCGACACTATCGCCACTACGATAAATCGAATCATTGACCTTGAAAATATTATTTTCGACACTGCAACTGTAATTGTAGCTTACCTCTGACCTGAAATATACTGTTTTCTGTTTTGGCGCCAATATTGGCCGCCATCTTGGATAGTAACATTCAGTCACTATCGCCACTACGATAAATCGAATCCTTGACCTTGAAAATATTATATTCGACACTGCAACTGTAATTGTAGCTTACCTCTGACCTGAAATATACTGTTTTCTGTTTTGGCGCCAATATTGGCCGCCATTTTGGATAGTAACATTCCGACACTATCGCCACTACGATAGATCGATTCCTTGACCTTGATAATGTTAAATTTAGTACTTCATTTGTTATTGTAGCTTACCTGTAACCTGATATATACTGTTTTCTGTGTTGGCGCCAATATTGTCCGCCATCTTGGTTTAAAATGCCTTTTGGGGGGTGATCACGTGGTCGGATTTTGTCGGATTTTGGATATGTTATTCAGCAATGGAAACCGAGCAGGAAACCGTTTAAAAAGCTTCGGAAGCAATATTGCCCAGGTCTAACTGCAAGTTGCCTGGACTAACTATCGTAGCCCGAGTTAACTCGGGCTCCACGGTATGAGAACGGATTACGCAGCCCGAGTTAACTCGGGCTCCACGGTAAAGGGGTTAAATAGAAGCTGGATTGATGAAACAGATTCTATGCTTACCTAGAAGTTAGATTGATGAAAGAAATTTGATGCTTAAATAGAAGCTGGATTTATGAAAGAAATTCTTTGCTTAAATAGAAATTGGATTGATGAAGGAAATTTTTGCTAAAACAGAAGTTGGATTGATGAAAGAAGGTCTTTGCTTCAATAGAAGTTGGATTAATGGCAAGCATTTAGTATCGGGGTGCGCAAGTTTACGGGCATCGGACGGTATCTTTTGGCATGCTGCGCGGAAGGTACGATGTTTTCTATTGACGACACTAACCCTAACCCTGACCCTAACCGACCCTCACGACGCGTAACCTGACCCTAACCGACTCTCAGGACGCCTAAAATTACGGGAGAAAATACACGCACCCCGATACTAAATGCTTGCCGGATTTAATGACAGTTATCATGTACAATGGTAGAGTTACCTACTTACTGTTTGGGGGGATGTCCGGGGGGAATGTTCGGATACCTTTCTACCCATGGCTGCCTCATGGAATTAGCTTAAAACACATGGCAAGAGGAGGGACCTGTTCTGCTGGGAGGTACAAAATGAAAAAAGAGAATTGTCATAGAGCATGGCGTCAGCTCGAGAAAGCGAAGTTTGAATAAGTTCAAGAGGCTTAAATTAATTCAAGTGGATTCCAGGTCTTGGAATGGACATCAGAGGTAGCGATGATAGAGGCATAATCATGCGATTATGTGCATACTTTTCATCCAAAAGCTTAGCACGAGTAGCTGTAAACGTCTACAAGAATATCGGCTACATAACCATTGCAATGCATTGAAAACAGTAATGAACTCCTACCCTGTACTGGATTTGGCCATGTTTCGTTTAAATTAGTGGCTGTCCGCTAGAGCAATCATGATCCGACAAACACCCACCACTCGACAATTCATATCAGTCCACTCGCAAAAACAAATCAACGTTATTTTCACGGCAGTCGCATTTTAACGGAATGGCAAAGACCCGGCTCTGTACGCATCAGACAGCACTCACTCGACCACATGCGCCACACAGCGTCCGCCAACAGCAGTCGTCGCCAGATAATTGGCTTATTAGGCTACACGTCAAGTTCGTGACTATTATCACAGTATAAATTATTTATACTGTGCTATTATATAACGTGACAAACGTCGAACCAGTAGTGCTTAATCCCATAAATAGGCTACCAGTGCTATATCCGCTAAATAAGTCAGTTATTTTTTAAGCAGCGGTACCGTCGTTACGTTCTTGTTCCTTGAAACTGCCACCGTTTCTTCAAACAATAAGCAGTAATGTGGTCCGGACCGAGAGAGATTTAAGGTCATAATGGATTGTGGTTAGTTATGAAAGTGCAGAGCACAATGTCTGCATGTTAGGCTTCTTTTTCTTGTCCCCGAGGCCGAGAGCCGATATTAAATTTAATTCGGGCCCGGAGACCATGGAAAATTACAGCTGACAGATCATGCGTTTCTTCGGTATGAATGAAATGCTGACCAGTGACTTAGCAGAAGTTAGGAAGCCTATACCCTCACGCACACGTAGGGAATTCACTAAATAATATTGGTATGTTTGTGTTACGGAGATAAAAGGCATCAGGAGCACCACTGCTACTATGTGTGGACCAGGTTAAATCAATCCAAGACCTCTTTCGACAATTAAGTTACACTAAAATAATTATGCTTACTTTCATTTAGATTAGCAAGCACTAGCTCCTTTTACACAACCCCTTTAACTCGAATTCTTTATTTTCATGATCGTGTGTTCTTTGCACTCCTGAAGTCTCACAGAATTTGATGAATCTCCGATGAGGAACGCATCCCTCAATCATTTCGCACACCTGTATAGGCCTATCCTCATCAATTTCGGCTGCTTCTACACCCAGTGCATTTCCAGAGGCAATGACCTCGTGACCTTACAAATACATGTAGTAGGCTTATAGTGATAATGTGCAAATCCCATCATTCAATTCGTTTGCGCAGTGGACAAATAGCTCATCATTCTGTTGCCTCTACCTCAAGCGCTTATGCCAAATTTAGCGGCATGGTAAGTTTAATACAATCCAACAAAAGGCTAACTGTTGTCCAATTGGTTTCATTAACTATCAACCAAATCGTGCTTCTGCATGTCTTAAGAAACAAATTTTCTGAATCTATCATGTTAATACCATAATTAAGTTTTGTATTCAACTACAGGTGTACAACATACATTTGTACTAGAACTGTTACACCAATTTATTGCCAATGATGACTGACTGCCTCAAACAAAATATTGTTTTGAGTATTGCATCATTACTCCAAACTACAGCATCTTATAGCCATCGATGGCTACAATAAGCCACCCATCCATACCTCAAAAATAGAATGACGCATTTGACTGCATCAATTCTAATCCTTGCACATCACTTAAAATGGACAATTTGTTCCAACTGTTCTCAGGAAGGAAGTATTCGATTTGGAGTCATCCATAAAGGACTTACATGAGGGGAATCCTCCCAATGCAGACAATAGGGATCGAGGGTAAGATGGCAGACAGACTGAACAGCATTGGAAGAGTAATGGTCTGTCGCTCAATAACCATTTCATTAGTGTCCACAGGACTGTAGAATAGCAAAAAGAAAATTACATTAAAAATTGGATTCAAATTTAGCATGCAAAAAGCAGTAGAAAGGAAGCCAGTTGATGGGCAAGCAAGTCTGTGCTGCCACAAACACTGCAGCAGTCTTGTAGCAAGTCCTCGAATGCAGATGTTCACAAAGGGAGGGAGGAGTCTAACTTAGGTCATTTTGCATGTGTCCTTTATATACGACCCTTGTAGAAATCTAGTGTTTAGAACTAGGTCATAGGCCGTAATCAAGTCATCACGTTTTTATATTGACTGGGGTGCAAAAAAATTTGCTTTGCTTGACTTTTAGTTTACAAAAAAGAGGACAATCAACACTCATGGCATACATTTTAAAATATGCTATACAAGTGGCACGATTTCCACAACATGCATACACATACAAAGGACAAAAAGGATTGGCATGTTCAAAATTAATATCCACAACTCTAATTCATCCCAAACATTAAGACTGAAAAACTGAAACACAGATTTATATACATATTTATGTATTTTATTTTTCCTCATGTCACTGAACATCCGGTCCTTAAACTGTTGGATGTAGTACATATTGTTTTTGTTTGACTACACTTTACTCCTTCTCAGTTGCCTTGCCCGTCACCTGCTTTGTACCACGCAGACGACCAGTACGCCTGGCAGCAATGAGACCAACCTATACAACAAAAATTGCACCACAGTGAGCAAAATATTTAACAGTACATACAATATAGCTAAGAAACACTGAAATATGAATATCTTTTTAAATATCTTATAAGAGCTATACAATACAAAAGGGCAGAAAAGTCCAAACAGTTAAGTGAACACCCTTTACTAAATATTTTAACAAAATTAACATACAACAACATGCAGATAAAACTAAGGCTTGTGGCAAGTGTTCCACCATCAGATATGTGCTTGGTTGAGTCATCACAGGTGACGTAAGTCACCTATAAATCAGTTCTCTCATCATGAAGAACACTGATGATGCCACTAAAGTTTGTCTGCTATATCAGTTTCACATCACCAGCCAGTAAAATAACTAAGTAAGAAGAAAATATCATGTTAAATTTTTACTTCCAATGGTAGCCAAATATTACAACCAACAGGTAGCAAAAGAGTAATCTTACCTTTCTACCAGCACTCTTGTCGCGAGCAACAGTCGATGCTTTACCAATGTGCTGATGATTACCACCACCATGGGGATGCTCAACAGGCTACAGTAACAAAAGCATCTTGGATAAGAACGAGCATCATATGTTGTTGTTACCTAAGATTTAAGCCTATTCCAAACAATCATATATACTACTTTAATAGCTTTAAACAGAATTTAGATTTCAAAGTTATTTCCAAGTTTGTTAGCTCAGACTTTTGAAACTCAACATTTCATAGTACAGAGAGGGCAAGTTTATCATCACTGCTAACAGTTTTTAAGCAGTAACAGAACATTCAAAATATTAACAAAACATTCAAAATATTAATAATCATCTTTAACATATATATGCAGTGTACTTACTTTACTTACAAATTTACTTCATAGCTTACAAAACTTGTGTCCCAAAAAAGACAATAAGAAACTATTAACAAAAACCCAATAATTTTTGCGTATTCTGTTGTTCCAAGAGTTACCATCAGCTCAGTCATTTTAAAACAGCACGGTTTGTTTCAGAGAGGGCAAGTTTATCATCATTGCTGATGGAAATCATTTATCAGTTATCAGCACGCAATCCAACTGAACAAGGGTGTAGATTGTGAATTATCTAGATGTCTGAAAATTGGAGTATTTGTATAAGCATCTCAGTAAAAACTTTTTGTAAAGCAATGCTTTGCAATAGCAATGATAGGCATTAAAAAGATATTTATTTGTAACAGTATTTATTTTTATATGACAACAGAAGTTGACATTCATTACTTACTTTCGATTACCAAATGATCTCATAAATGGAAAACATGCATCAGTCTAGGTAACCATGATATTAGCATAACAGCCACAGGTGGGTAGAAGTCATGTTAACTGCTTCAAAGGTTTGTTAGCTCAGAACACAAAATCATCAAAGGATCAGAGAGGGCAAGTGTATCATCACTGCTAACTTAAAACCTGCATGTATAAGATAAATCTTCTACCAGCCAGAAGAAACTTTGATAGAAAAAACTCCTTAAAGCTTACGTTCATGGCAACACCACGGACTTTAGGCCAGCAGTTTCTCTTGGCCTTGTACTTGTGGTAAGCTCTGCCAGCCTTCAGCATTGGCTTGTCAATACGACCACCACCGGCAACAATACCTTAAACAATAGATATCAAATTTCACGAGGTTTTGACATTTATTATTGCAATTGTAATTACGACAATTTATATAGCATTGTCAGCAGCAAGCTACTTCTAGGATGCTTTACACACTGTCTACTGTCAGTGCAAATGCTAATGCTCAGAGTTAACTAGCAAGTACATTTTAACTCTTTAAAAACATAAAGGCTTTTGGCTTCATGAATATGTGCAGCAATTCCAAGCAAGTGGGCCAGTGTCCCGAAAGGCCTGATCACCCGGTTTTAGCTGCTGGCACAAATACGTGAATGGACTTTGATGATTACAGCCATGACCTATTTAATTAGGATAGCGGCCTGATGTCTGTTAGGTACTGTGGTGTACAGCTGTAGAACCATTTATACACCAGGATTTATTATGAAACTAGCAAATAAATAGTGTAGCTGCTGACATAAATGTATATGCTACATTGTCTTAATACTAATGTTTAACATATAATTTTAAACACAACTTCCAAAGCCCGAATATACTTGTGAACCAGACATAATAAGCTCAGGAAATGTTCAAACATCATTAGGTTCAGGTCAAAGTGAAGAAATAGTTTTAGTCATCATTGCTTACTCGACTGTCTGACTCCATTTTACGATGCCTAAGACTTTCACATAAGAAACAATTTTAAAATGCAATAGCCTGCAAGAAGCTTTTACAAAAGGCTGTTGTTTTAATGCTGCATCACACCGGATCAACAGTGCAGTTACTTACCAACCATGGCACGGTTGTTTGATGGAATAGTTGTCTTGGTGCCAGACGGCAACTTAATTTTCGTTTTCTTGGTTTCAACGTTGTGTGCAATAACGGTTGCATAGTTGCCAGATGTGCGTGCCAGACGCCCACGATCTCCTGTCTTCTCTTCAACACAGCAGATCACAGTACCTTCTGGCATCGACCCAATTGGCAGAACATTTCCCACCTGGAGGTTGGCTACAGGAAAAATTCACACCACAAACAAAGTTAGCACACGTGTGTTACATCTCAAAATCCAAGCTCAATCAACTTCTTCATATATATTATCGCACGTTTTAAAGTAATTCCCAAAAAATTACTGCAATGCATATTATTCAGGATATATAAACAAATTAAACATTAAGTCAATTTGACAACTATACACAAATTCAGTTACTATTATCCCTACAAAAATCCAGATAATCAGACTGCAGTTCAGAATTTTTTTTCTCAACCAGGTAATTCAGGTCAAAGTGAAGAAAATTTTTAATCATCATAACACAGTCTGCCTTATATAATACACTTGCACCTTTACAATTCACAACTGAAATTATATTGGGTATGTAGATGATGAATTTGTGTGTGATGAATTTTGGAACTGTTTGCTAATACAACACAGGGTTATAGTTAAAAACTTACCCTTCTTTCCACAGTACAGAAACTGTCCAGTGTGCATTCCTTCTGCAGCAATGAACGTTTCAGTCCTCAGCTTATACCGGTATGGGTCACGGAAAACAACTTTGGCCAATGGAGCACCACGACCTGGATCATGGACAATATCCTAACACCAAATGAATTAACCAATAAAACAAATGTTACTGACCTTGTAAATTAGTCGTACATAATAAAATGTATAAAAAACCTAAACAGCACAGTTGTTAGCTCAGAAATACCACTTAAAAGCCATCAAATAAAAAAATCAGGCACATAATATATCATCACAGCTAACAACTTCCTTTGCACATGTGTAGTTCAATATCATTCTTCAATATTTACCACGGTAGCATTATGATTACATGGTCGTTGTTTACATTAGTATTGTATTTATTATTCATGCACACTACACAAGACTTGGCAACACATGTTTTAAAAATTCTTAATAAAGTATGTCTAACTTGATTAACAATGGGAGACCACACAAGACTGGTTTGGTTAGTTTTGTGGCTGTTTATTAGCATCTTACAGACTTTTAGACTGACTGTGGCAATTTGACATTCCACATTTACTTTCATTAACTTTTAACATGGCAAAAGGTTGCAGAAACTATTTGTTGTGTTTGGTTGTTGTGCTTGCTGATGATAAGCAATCGTAACATTATGAACAAGACTCACCTTCACAACACCCTTAATGAACCCATGGCGTTCAGCAAAGTCAACAGCTCGCAACTTGGCGGCACCCTTCCTGTTTTTGGTGTGGGCCTTGAAGATTCCACCCGCTCCCTTACGCTGACTCCTGATAACTCGACCCATTTTCCTAAACAATTTGTTTTATAACATTATACTTGTATATTTACACAGAACATCAATCGCCATCATGCATTCGTCATTCTCCATTCATAAAACAGAGCAGGTTTGTTCAAATTCAATGAATTTCGGAAACTTCTAACACTCACTAAACCCAGCTTATCACTCTAATCATTTGCAATCATTTCAGCACAGTAGCACTCTGGAAAACGTCATTTAAAATTTATTAAAACATATCGAATATAATACCACTATTTTCAATCAAAATGTACTTTTATTTTTACGAATACAAGAACTTAATCAATAAACACATGCACGGTGTTGCGATAACTCACACGCAGGACTAGAAATCCAACATGGCAAAATAACAGCAAATAACACCCTTAATAATTATAAATTTCCAGCCTAACACAACGAGAGATTTAGATTTAGTGAAAATTCGGTATGGATGGAAATGATTACTTATGGAATTTTACGGATTTATTTAGATCGTATGAACGAACAACTCACTTGGTCCTTATCACGCAAGCAAAGGAAGACACAGATCAAGACTTAGCAGCAAGAGCCGCTGCAAGTTATCACTCGGTTGCTGATGTTATAGCGCATTTCTTGTAGTGCGTAGTAAAAAGAAAACTGTAATAGAATTGTTCGCTGCTCACACATACACGACAAATTTTTTTTAATATTGTAAATTCTTCAGTTTCTCATTTCTCCAACCAAAACATTGAGAGAGCTTTCCACTTTCTGACACCACGTACACATCGGTCTTCACAACTCTTTCTCGTGTAATCTGGACCCTCGCATAACATACTCTTGATGTCATCATCACACCTACATATGTGTTCTTCAAAAACCTCTCTTCCTCCTCCCCAGCCTCTCAGATGACTCTCTGATCAGTTTTTGCATCAATAGACAAACTGCATAATCAACTCGTGATGTTGTGAATCATAGATGTTTCAAAAATTTCAAACTGGATGCATTCGCCCAGGATCTCCTAGCCACTTAACTCTTACATAAATTATAGCCTACACCTCAACCTTCGCCAGACCATGGACCTTGAGATCTCTGCGATTTCACACTGCAAGACCTATTGGATCGTCATGCTCCTCGCGATCTGCTTACCACCAACAAGAGCAGGATGTCCGTGGTTTGACGGGGATCGATGATCACAGTCAAAGTCACTGAAACTTCTAGCTTGACCTGTCCGAATATAAACCTAGCTTTCACTACAAATACTCAGGACTTCCTGGACTTGAATCTTGCGAATTTAATTTGACTAAAATTAGTAAACATGGCGGTGCAAAATTAATAGCGCTAGATAATATAGTTGCAATTCGTAATAATGGCGGCGGTCTTAAAGAAACGGGCTGTAGCGGAATTTACGCAGGTTCTTCAGGTCCGCCAATATAAACTTCTGTTGTCAATAATTGTGTCAACTATTTAATTGTTTAGAATACTATTTGAACATTATAATGTGTTCTTTAGGAGTTTGAAACATGCGTAGATGACTACTGTTACTTTAGGTTACCGGGGCTACACCCCCACTGTAGGGCTGCCAACCGCCCCGAATTTTCCGGGACAGTCCCGAAATCGGCCTTGTGCGTCCCGTGTCCCGGAATGGCAAAATCAAAAGTTGACAGCCTTACCCTACTGTCGCATCATTTATGATTTTGTAAATGTTATGATCTGGAGAGGTATAAATGTCGCATCCAATGGATTTTATATTGTACTTGATTTAAGGCCAACTACGTGGCGAAGCAATTTGCATAATTTCATCACGGATAGGTGACACGACAGACGACTTAGCTACAACCCTAAGAGCGTAGGCTGCGTCTCATGCGCCTGTATGAAAGAGAGTATGCGGATCGCGGTTCGCTTCCCGATGGCATTTACCCAAATCCCAACCCGTATAGCAGTTCATAAATATTTAAAACATATTTTAGGAATGTTTTTATCGCTCATCCAACTTCTACTTCTACTCTAACATATTTCCACCCCTCATCCAACTTCTACTGCTACTATAAATATTTTAATTGCTCATCCAACTTCTAGTTTTACCGCAATAATTGATTATCAAAATAATTTTTTCATTGCTCATCCAGCTTCTATTTCTGCTGTAAATAGTGTTGGGGCATACTCAGTGGCACCCCAAACAACTTTGATTGGGACATGTCCCCAATATTAGCAGTAACATCTCTGAAGTGGCTGATAAGGAGTGTTTACAAGATGTGTCCATAAAGTAAGTGGCCACATGAGATCGTGCCATAGTTGGCATAAAATCATGCAAAGAATGGACGACCTTAGTGGACTATACACTTTAGACCACCCACAAGGTACTGACGATGCTGATCGCTGTATTAAATTTTGCTGTGTTATTTTAGGAGGAAGAGAAACAACAACCTCCACTAAAGAAACTTCGATTGACTTACAGGCCGAAGAATGCTGAGCTACAGTTGGATCTCAGTAAATGCTCCTCTGCCAGAGAAGCTTTTCAGGTCAGTTCAACAATGTATTGTTAGTTGTCAGTGTTTTTGGCACTGTATAGTGAAATAGTTCTGTTTAAGCGCCAGTTTATTTCAAGTCGATTTGTGCAGACTCATTTACACAATACACATGGTCCTTGGAAGTCATCCCTAAAAGTAACAGACAAGGGCACAAGTACCGTAATTTATCATAGTTCCAACTGCTACCAGGTGTAGGGAGTGGAGACATGTATAGTAGGCTGACCAGATATTGGAAACTAAAAACCGGGACACTTCAATCACAAAATAAATTTGTGATGTTGTCAATAATTAATATAATATAACTTGCACAAATATCTATTTTATGCTTATTAGGCCTATATTGGTATAAGACTATAAGACTAAGTGAAAGGTCTTATTCAAATCATGCTTTTAAATTTAAAATAAAATTCTAAATTTCTCAAGTCAGTTACTCAAATTTGGCACCTGAATGTATGCTTCTTAAAAGTTTTTTTGTCTGCTATAATTTCGTTTATTGAAAATAGAAAGTTGACAGACCGCAACTTCTCACATAGAAGAAAAAAGAGGGAAAATAGCTATAATTATTAGTGTTATCGTCAGATGTCAGTACGGCAGTGAACCGATGGATTGGATTAAGTTACGAACAGTTCTATCTCTTTGATATTGACTTAAAGAGCACACGAGGGATGAAGCTACGATCGTCTTTATTTGGCAATTCAAAGTCATGAGGTCTTTGGCGCAGTGCATAGCTACGTCGGACTGTCGGTGGAAAAAGGCTACGCAGAACATGACTTGAGTTCCATATGACTGCCTGAAAAAGCTGATTGTCTGCCTTTTCCATCATACAGACTACATCAGGCTGCTGAGGCGGGAGGTAGCCCATTCGCTTGACTCGTTGTAAAAACCTTTGCTAACATTCTATCATAACAAATCTTGCTTTTAAATTTAAATTTAATTATTCTAAATTTATCAAATCAGTCACTCATATTTGGCGCTTGAATGTATGCTTCTTAAAAGTTTTTTGTCTGCTAATATTATGTCATAAAATTCAACACATGTTTCTTCCATATTCACTTTCACTATATATCATAACAGCTTCAAGAGGTTCTTCTGCTACTCGACTTTTTTGATCTGAACAATAAAGATCATCAGTGAGAAAACTCGCTCAACTGGAGCATTAGTTCCAGGAATTGCTATCAAAATTATTATTTATGAAAATGTCTTTTAACAGAATATTATTACTACGACAATATGACGTTTAGAACCGGAAGAGGTATTACCGTATTATGCATGGTAATAAATAAAAGTGAGATTAAAAATTAATTTACTCGCCAGATGCCAGTAGTAAAATCAAGGATGTAATATAATGTAATGTAACAAAACGTTGATAAAGTAAGTATATCCTTTATTTGATCACATGACAAACGCACATGAAATGCATCATATCATATGTAAGATCGGAAAGTCAGGTCAGTTTTAAAAAACCGGGACATTTTTAGAGTTTGGCCTACCTTTCCCGGCAGCCGGGACAGCTAGCAGAAAATCGGGACTGTCCCGGGAAAACCGGGACGTCTGGTCAGCCTAATGTATAGCTATATTAATTTCATCTGCTCTGGAACTGTACTGGCTCTGCTTGGCTTTAACTCCAGCTGCAGCTTGTGACTTGCCACATATTCAGGCTGCTGTGCAAAGCTGAAATGGACTTCTACACAGGTAGTTCCTGTGCTACATGTTAAAACATTTTGCTTGTTAAATAGATATAATTGGTAAGCATGACATAACCGCTCTTTAAGCGGATTTAGGATCCATGTGTAAACGAGCTGCACATGAACAGGTGTTTACTTTGCAGCTAATTATAGAATGATCATTACTAGTGTAGTAGCTTGGTGTTGTTGACGTGACACTGGTTAGAATAGCCAGCTAAGCAATGTCGTTAGTGATTATTTTGTGGATGCTTAACTGTGGAATAATGACCATTTGAGCCTAAACATTCCCATTGTAATTTGTAAACAGGATTTAAATATTAAAAGCACAAGTGTTGGACATACTGGCAATAGTGTGTAAAATATTGTTGTTGAGTCATTTTATGTAATTCTATACTGTGAAAATGTTTCTTCAAGGTGTTACAAGCCTTTGAAGAAACCTTGCCTCTGGCTGCAGAGCGAGTTCAGCCAACCGTTGGCATTCTGCTCGAGCATTTCCGCAAAGAGTCGGAGTCATGTGTTCGGGCTAAGATTGCAAATCTGCTGAGCAAGTTGTGCAGGGCACCAGTTTTCAATGCAGCAAGTCTTGTTGATGATGTAAAGAATCTACTGAAAAATGAAAGTAGGTATAAAATCTAAATGCTGTACCAAATTTGCTCTTTATGCAATTGTTAATGCAAATTCTTGGCTAAATTTGTGCACTGAAGTTATTAAAGACAATGATATGGGATCCTAATTTAACGTAATTTAGATAAACTCCTTGGAGTGGATGTCTGTTAAAACAGGATTTTTGAGTATATTTGAGTTTGGGTGTTTTATAAAGTGTATACTTTGCACACATCTATCTCTACAGACAAATTTACATTATAATATAGTTTGCTAAAGGGGTAATAAACCCTAGCGTCATTTAGGCTAGGGAGAAGCACCTTTCAGGAAGTACTTAGAATGGACTAGCTAACATCATTACTCACTAACTATCAGAGGCTAACTAAAGGTAACTGTTTAATTTCTCTGCTGCTTTGGTTGCCTAGAATTGTCTTTTGTTGCACTTTTGTAGAATCAGATGTTGTGAGGTCTCAGCTTATGGCTACTTTGACTTCAATAGGCCAGGCACAATGTGCTAACAACAGGCTTAATAAACTTCTGGTTGAATGTGCTGTAAACGTGAGTATTATTGATATTGATAGGCTTTCAGTAATGTTTAGTTTTTATTATGGAGACATGTCCTCAGTTCATTCAAATGTTCATTGTCTTCACAGCGACAAACTTGATTGCTGGGCTCTAAAACTGGCAACTCTGGTAGATTTTCTAAGATTTTGATTGGTTTAAAGCAACAGTATGTAGCAATATCTACGACTAATCTAGGCAATCTAATCTAATCTGAAACATGTCACAGAACTATATTTGCTAAATTTGGTTGGCAGAATCTCTTCGTCTCGTGGTGTCAGACTGTCAGTCAATTCTGACTTTGATGTTGTGTAATGAAACAACTAGATGTTCATACCTGTCTTTACACGGCTAATGTATCATTCCCGCTTGATTTGCATAGTTAGCCCTGCCTTCAGATGACGTGCTTTGTCTGCTATTCACACCGGCTTTGCCAGGTCCGCCTTCGTTGTGTAAATTTCTTGTCACCCTAGCAAATGGACTTGCAGCCAAGGGACTGGAGCGTCATTTCTAATGAGATTTAATGTAAACTTCAAATGTCCATATTTTGGAATTTAAATGACATATCGAGCTGAAAATAGTTGCTTTGATCTAGAAATTCACAGGAGAGCGTTGTGTAAAAATTTCCCATCGCTAGAGCCTTGCATTCATGAGTTTTTAGTGGGACAGATAGATAATTATATAGTTTAGATTAGTTGTTTATTTTTTGTTGTCAATTAGCATAATTTGCAAAGATAGTGCCTAACAGGATTCCAATCTGGGCTGTTTTTAGCACCTCGATGACTGCAGCCACCTTGTGAGATGGAAAAGCCTGGAATTGATTGGTTTGCTTGGATCATCTGACCATCTGATTACTGGTCCGAAAAATTCAAAGACTTCTGTGCTTTCCATCCTCGAATCTTTTACTGATGAGCCAGATTGCCGTGTTCGAATGCATGCCTTTCAGTCTATGGTTAGTGATTTCTGTTGGAGTTAAATGGATTTTATAGGTTTAATAAAAAAAATTATTTTAATGCCAATAAATATTTGTGCTAAATGCCCTGTGTTTATTCATAAACTGAGTTGTTAGACCATAGGGGTTTAAGTAAAGTGTTGTGAATGGGAAAAATTGTGAGTATTATAATACAGCAAAGCAAAACCATTTATGGTGCGATGTGATGATGCTTGAAAGTATAGAAGAGCCATTTAAGGAATGAACTAACGTTCAAAGGACTCAACTGAAGAACTGCTTTTGACAGACCTTACTCATTTTTATCTCATTAAAATCCTTTTTTAAGAGGTAAGTTTTTGTTGTTTAGTTGATGTGGCACCAAAGAGGACTTCAGCTTGGTCAGTCTGTATATGGCCAGGCGTGTCTTGCCCTGACTGATGACTTTGAGGGTGTTCGACTGACCGCTGTTAAACTCGTCTGGGTTCTTGGTCAACTGTATCCAAATGCGTAAGCAATGCATAGAATCAACTTGATCCCTCTTGTAAAATAAAATAAAACTAAAGATTTAGATTATCCTTCATGTAACAAATAAGATACTCAGAAGTAAAGGATCCTCTATATTAAATATAAGAGTACTCAAAGTATGAAGGATCCGCCTTTTAACAAATAAGAAAACATGTAATTAAAATTCCTATTCTAGCATAAAATACTTCAATACTTGAAATCTAAACGATACTTCTTGTCACAAATAAGGTAAAATGTAAAAGATTTTGTAAAGTTTCTATTATAGCATGATAGCAATTATGGATATCTCAAAACTAGCTGAATAAAAAATAACTACTGGTATATACTCAAATTTAAATGGTCTCTGTTGTTGGAAGGATATTCAGACTCTAAATGAACCCATTATAATATAACATCATGCTTTTTGATCGGAAGCTCTTCCTAGACATAAATTTGCTGATTTCTGTCGTAGGACGGTGAATCTCCCGGAATCGAGTGAACCAATTCGCTTGGTTGATGATGGCTTTGCTAATATTTGCAATATGGTCAATGACATTTCAATGACTGTTCGTGCAGAATCTGCTCGACTTCTGGTATGCAACAAGATTTCTCATTAACTCTAAACGTTGGGTTGTAGGCCCATTTGGAATCAGTTGTACAATTGAAATTAGCTAATTTTTAAAACATCTCTTAGAGTTGAGGTGCTGTTTAGCTATAGAAGAGGTTATGTAAGTTAAATATGAAATTGATTTGCATAATTGATGGTGTGATTGACTTTGTTGGTAGGGGTCCCTTCATACTGTCAGTCCAAGATTTTTGGAGCAGACACTGGACAAGAAACTTATGTCTAATATGAGGGTAAGACAACATGTTTCTAACACCTTCTGAACTGTTTATTATGTTTGATGTTGGAAAAGTCTTTCAAACCAATTGAAATATGTGGCTGAGACCTCACTATTGTTTGTTAATTTTCAACCTGTGATTTTGAAAGATATGCAACGATCATGCCTTTTGTTCTGATGCAGGATTGGGGTGGTCTCTTTCTTGGTATGTTTTACGAATAACTTAAAATTCTTGGCTATAACCTTTATGATGTCTTTGGATCCGTATTAGTTCAGCATAATTGTTTGTATCCCCACTTAAGTGTTGTGCATTCATATGCCTTTAATGATGTTTACTACTGATGTTCATGTGAAGCGCAAACGAAGTGCACACGAGCGCCAGAAGGAGTTCTTTGAGTCTGGTGAATGGTCATCCGGTCAGAAGTGGGGAGATGACGCACCAAAAGAAGACCTTGACCCAGATAACGTCAGCCTCATTTCCAGTGGAGCATGCGGAGCCTTTGTGCATGGACTCGAAGATGAATATCTTGGTTAGTATGACCTTCCATCGTGTGTCAGCATATTCTTATGAAATTAATAATTAGAAAATAGAATATTGTGTGAGAAATATCTAAATTCTTTTAAATTTTGAGAATATTGGAGATCTTAGTATTAAGATCTTGGTGTTGAAATGAGCTGAAATTGAACAATATTATAATCTTACATCTCTGATTCTCAATAGTGATTTTAATTTTTGATTTACAGAGGTTCGTAATGCTACAGTTGATTCGCTATGCGAGTTGGCGTCTCATTCTCCAGGCTTTGCAAAGTTGTCGCAGGATTTCCTTGTCGATATGTTTAACGATGAGATCGAGAGCGTTCGCCTGAATGCGATCAACAGTCTACGCAAAATCTGCCATCATTTCCTACTGCGTGAAGACCAGCTTGAGATCATACTCAGTGTTCTTAAAGTAAATCATCTTGGCATGATTGTCTAGATTTATGTTATTGTAATTACAACAATTTTTATAACATCGTCCAAAGCAGGCTACTTCTATGATGCTTTATACTGTCAATTGTCAGCACAATTGCTAAGAGTTACATAGTAATTAAATTTTTAACTGTTTTTTTAAAACATTTTTTTCGCCCTGAATAGATGCAGGAAAGTTATTCCATGCATGCAGACCAGCGACCCAAAAAGGCCCATTTTAGTCTTAGTTGTTGGAACTAAACGAATCATCGGAATTCTTATCTCTATTTGTTCATTTGACAGAGTCTGGTAAATATGGAATGATCTGCAATTGCTTCTTGTTTGACATTTGTAAAGTCTTGACCATGTATCATAGTCATCTGCACTTAAAATAGTGAGTTTTGCACATTGTGAAAGGAAGGAATTATACAAGCAGAAAGCCAGATGAGTGGGCAGACATGTTATCTTGCTCAGTCCAGTCTGTACACCTTTCTGCCAGTGCGAGTTCAGTCAACTGATTCTGGAAAGTCTTGCATCACTATGCCATATCTTCTCCATGTAGTTTCATAATCTGTAAGTTCACTTTTTTATTGCAGCTCTTGGAGTTTGTGTTGAATGGTTTTTGTGAGTAGCCATGATCACTTTGAAACTTGCTCTTTGAATTATGTATGACAACTTGTTAGAGCTGGATTAACAGTTGTTGAACTGCTGTTCTGTTATTTCAACAGGATTTTAACTTTGAAATTCGTGAGGCTGTTCGTGACATGCTCTCAAGTTGTCGTCTAAGTACCAAGGCTTGTCTCAATATTATTGTTACAACCCTGCTAGACAACATGAACAGATATTCTGAGGACAAGCAGTCCATCTGGAAGTAGGTCATTGAATTTCTGTTGGTAAATTTAATCTGTCCAACTATCATTTTAGGCATGAAATTTAATTATTTAAGTTACCTTTGAGTTTTTGAATTGTTGGGACAAATTTCTGTTTTCTTCAGAGTAATGTTAGCAAAAAGTTATGACTATCGTGTTGAAATATAGTTGAATGCTGTGAAACAAGGAACTTACAGTCTGTCACTATATTAAGTCAGTAAATAATCAGCCAGTTTTTGTATCATATTTCATAATTTAAAGAAGCCTGTAGTGGTTTATTCACATGATTGGCTAACAGAAAGACAGCACTGGTAATTTTTTATCCTACATGCTGTCTCTGTTTCTCTCCCTGTCTGTCTGTATGTCTCTCACTCCTTCAGGCTTGAATTCATTTCTCCCAGCAGAGTGGTCAACCACATGGATCCTTGTTTTCCACTTGTTTCTGTCACCAGTATCTTCTTTCTTCAATTCGAGAAACAGGTCTTGTTGTATCATGTATCCTCATCTCTTCTTCTGTCATCCGAACCTGCGGCATCCGATGACCTCTGCTCTCAGTTGTTTTCATGCAGCTTTCATCCTCTCATGCAGGCCCTTAGCCAGAAATAAAAAGTTGCCCGTCCAAAAGCCCCACCGTTTCAGTCTGACGGCAATGCCCTTACCCTACACTGAATGACCTATAACATTTATGCCCCTCCAAACTAATTTCCACCCATCCTTTAGACAGGTGGCTGGCTAAGGGTCTGGGTTTCATTGATTGACAACTGTGAACGGCTGTGAAAAGGAAGGGCCTTAACAACCCAATTGAATAGCCTATTGTAAAAGTTTCCAATTACATCAAAGACTTAACCCTTCTGCAGTTTCCAATGTAATTAAATGGCCCTTGGAGATAGAGAAATTGGAGCAGTAGGCCTAGGACCTAGGTTAATTGAACTGTGACTGCTGTCTGGATTATAATCTGCCCAAATAGACAGACATCATTTAACAATTTATGCCCGTCCAAAATCATTTCCACCCGTCCAAAGGACGGGTGGACGGGTGGCTGGCTAAGGGCCTGCTCTCATGCTTTCTGTTGTCTGTAAAATTAAGTAGCCTGATCGTTGTAAAGAAAGAAATAGTTGTGGTGTATTGTTTAATGTGTTTATAGAGCAGTAGAGTGTTGTTAATGACAGCATTCAGGTTACTGCAGAGCATATATTTGCTTGTGTCGGTTGAGGTGTCTGTGTTTAGCCATTGTGGTAGACGGGTGTTTGTTGTAATGACAGGTGTATGATGAACATTGGAAAGCATCATTCGTCGCTTGTCCTGTCGATGGCTCCAGATCTTCTCAGCACTCATCCATTCTTTGAGAGCATTGAACCAGACATCAATGATCCAGCCTGTATCCTTCAAATTTCACAATTCACCTAAGCAAAATACTGAATCTAACGTGATTAGACCATTCTCTACCTATGATTATATAATAATATAATAAATTGTTCATTGTTCGCCAGTAGAAGATAGGATGCCATGGTTGATTGAACTCTTGCCTTGTGATGCTTATGCAGTTCAGGCTTTTGCCATAACTCCATCCATAACTCATAATTAAAGCCATTGGCAATGAATTGCCAGTGTCTAATGATTTATACTAAGTTATGAGAAATACAGTTGAGGAAGAATGGAGTGCCTTGAGTTACCCTCTAGAGCCACTCTGCCTCCTCTCAGGCGCTCTGCCTCCTCTTTCTGGTCTCTCGGGCAACCGGGCTTGGACATCTACTGGATCGATCTGTGGACAACCCCTTTGTTGTGATGTATAAGCTGGTGCTGTATGCTTAGCTTTAGAGTAGTACTTTAGAAATTTAGAGTTGATGATTATGACCCTGGGAGGTAGCCATGGGTATGAAGTGTTAGCAACTTAATTCACAGCCTGATCTCCCCATTCATAGTGTATGGTCTGTATACTTATTATAGCTGAGTTTGTTAGAAGTGCAAGTGGAGCCGAATTTGGTAACAAATGTCTGCTCTGGCCGGGATTTGAACTGTGTCCTTTGATTGACAGCCTAGTAGTAGTCAGTGTTTCCGTTAACGCCCAAATGGCCGTTTTTACGTCCGTAAAAACGTCAAAAACGTCCAAGTTTTTCGATGTCATAGCCGAAATACATGAACTACGTCCAAAAAATTCTAGGTCAAGGCGTAAATACGTCCTCTTTTTCTAGGCTAACGGAAACACTGGTTGTAGTATACTAACCAGTAGACTATACATGTACCCAAGATATAAAATAATTGTAATGGAATAAGGCAGTTTTATTGCATTGTAAAATTCAATTTCTATCCATTGAAAGCATGCAATTTTAAAAGCTGGATAGATGATCTTGTGAAATTTTGTCAGAGATTCTTGACATTCATGCTAGATACAAGCATCCTGGTGTTGATCTTTAATGCGGCAATTGATTGTCCGACGATGACGCCATTGTTTCCCGACTACCTTACACGACATTACACTTACCTTAGAGACATTCTACCAGATCTTGTGCCTTGTCTTAAGGTCAGCGGATGTTTCAGTTTTGTTTTTTCCTGTTAGAATATAAATTAAGAACAATGAATTTTGCATGTGGAATGTTTAACTTGAACATTCTGTCCTTTGTTTATTATTATCTGGTGTTTACTTACCAACTATTGATTTAACTATCCTTTAGAAGCGGTAAGCTGAAGGTGGCTTTTATCAAGAGCTACCAGTAGATTGTCAAGGTAATAGTTCAATTCTGTTGCAGTTTTGTGTTTACAGCAAAACTTTGGTATTTCCTTTTTTTTGGTTCATACAAAAAAGCTGTCTTGTTTGCAGGTGAAGGTTACCCACCTTCAGAATGTAGGGTTTGGCCTATAATAATCAATGTGTCCCCTGGATATTACATTAAATTTGTTTTTCAATAGTTTGCTGGTCCTGCAGCACAGGACATTGGATCAGTGGTACGGTTGTCATCTGGATCTGGTGAGACAACGTTATTGTCTCAGATACTCAGCCGACTAGAAGGCCTTGAGTTCATGGATTGTGCTTCTGCAGTTCAGCTTATGAAGATTGCTATAAGGTTGGTTTCATACTTTATTTTATTTTTGGGCATGGAAGCCAGTTTATTAGAGTGATCGGCTTGTTACATGGGGAGTGTGGGTTTGGGCCTCCCAAGGCAGTTGCTGTGTGGGGACCTTGAGCCAGTCAGTCCTTTGTGCACAATTGCTTTGAACCTCTGATTTAGATTCATTGACCTTGCATGTGTAATAAATGCAATATGATATCTATTATATAATACAAGAGAAATGTTCTGAAGTGAACTTTTCTGTTACAGTATTATAGACTCATTTAGTTTCAGTTGGTTGCACTGCTAAAATCGTTTGCATTATGTAGGTTGTAATAAATTGGACTCATTTCATTTCAGTAGGTGGCATAGCTATTGCACTACATGCTAAAACATGGCGACCTATGGATGTTGACTCATTTCATTTCAGTAGGTGGCACTACTCTTAAGGATCCTGAGTGGCCGAGTGGGTTGGTGCCCGCTCTCCGCGCCGGCGCCCCGTTCGCTTCCCGGTCGGGTCGGATTATCAGAGATTAATTTCTCGGATCTTTACTGCGGGTGGCTCGGTCGCATTATAAACGTGGAGTACAATACAACACACAATACAACACATCACAATACAACTGGGGCGCGGTGGTGTAGGGGTATGTTCGGTGCCTTGCAGCTGGAGGGTTGCGGGTTCGGATCCACCTCAAAGTCACCGCCAGTAGGGACCCTGGGCAAGTCCTTCACTCGCAATTGCTCATGCGCTTGGGCGTGAAACTCCGACTCAGCGTCCGCGCAGTAGTCGGGAGCGCCTCTGAATGGGAAATCTGGTTGGGGCGCTATAACAAGTGTTCAACTACAATACAATACAATACTCTTGCACTACGTGCTAACCGTCTTGTAGATTTGTCTTCAGTATATGCCCGTATAGTTTGAAGGAATCATATGTAAGCATTTGCAGTGGGCTAGATGTTGATTGTTAAATTTCAGAGACTTGAGACAAGTTGATCATTTGGAACCAGAATTATCAGCATCAGCGCAGTGCATAGTACTGCACTTAAAGTGCCAACTCTACTTAGAAAAGGTAAAGAATTTTATTTATGAAATTCATGATCTCCATTCAGTGGAGTGTCTTACGATGAGCTTACTGGGTTTATGACTAAAGATTTATGATTGTGATTAGAAATTATAATAACCTCTGTCTTATATCTCTTAAAATATGGGTTCTTGGTGTTATTCAGTTACTTTAAAAAAATTATAAACTATTAATGTATTTATATCCTTATTATCTATAGTGAGACTTTGTTAGCTGCGGATATTGGCCATAAAAAGACAAAGATGCCAGTCCTCCTCCATTGTGTGTATACACTTGTAATACATGTAAAATTCACAATTTCTATTTTATTGGTAGAGCATCCTAGCATAAATATACTAACTCAAAAAAATCAGATAATAACAAATTCAATACCAGATTCGCATTCTAAACTGATGTAGAGCTGAAAGCTTTTGTGATTATGTGTTATGGTGTAAGGTATGATAAGATATTGATTGATCTTTTATTTTTTGAGTTGTTTGTAATCTTCTAATCATTTGATGTCCTTGTGTCCTCAAAGATATCCCTGGCAAACACTTTGGTCTCCAGTCACATTGATTACTGTAACTCACTTGTTACTAGTATCACTAAGCCAGGTGTGCAAAAACTGCTGAGTTCAGAACTCTGACTAGAGCCATAACTCATATGTCCAAATGTTAACATATAACCTGTGTACATACTTCTTCACATTGGCTTCCGGTTCAGCAAAGGAGTTGTTTAAAATTTGGGTTTATATTTTACAAAACATACTCTGGCGAACATAATCCTCAGTCACTTGATTGTCTTTCACTTGTTGTGCCAAGAACTAAAACCGTTCTTGCCAGATGAGCTTTTCAGTTGCTAAACCTAAAATGTTTAGTGTTCCTGTGTCTGTTCATTCAGTCAAGTCTGTTGGGTCATTTTGGTCTTGACTTACAGCTCACTTTTTGCAGTTGGTTTCTCTACCATAGGCTGCCTCTGTTTCAACAGACTTACTTTCTGGGTATTGACTTGACTGTGGGTTGATTTTGTGGTTTAGAAAATGCTGAAATTGGAAAGAAGCAGTTTATGTGTTGTTGACTGGTGATTTGTTTTCAGGCGATAATGAAAAGCAGAAGCATCTGTAGTGTTCTGAGGTTGCAACACGACAAAGCATTATTGACAACACTCGTCCAGAATGTAGGTTTCTGCTGTTTTGCGACTTTGTTTGATTGTTTGTGTGACTTTGTGGTGTTGGCAAAAGAATGGCAGCTGGCACTTGACATGTGGGCAGCCGAGTGCAAAAATATGGCTGAGGATATGCAAGCCCAAGATCCGAGTAAGACCAATTATCCCAAGGTGCCAGTTACTGAAATTCGATTTTAAGTGGGTTTAATCAAAAGAAGAGAGCTGGCATTTTGACAGGAAGCATACTGCAGAAAAATGGCCAAGAATAGTTTAATGTTGTTGAAAATTTACATGGCACCTTACAAGAGGCTCCAACAAGCACATAATACATGGTCTCAGTTAGATGAACAATGATGTATTAGTAGTATTTAACACACAGTAAAAAAAGTGAACACGAGGAGCTGCCATTAACAAAAAGTACCAGTTATGCTTAAAAAGAAACTGCTGCACATGTATGATGCAAGATATTGCTAATGCATTTGCCTTTCACTTCTGTGTCTGGGGTACAAAATCTTGATTTTATTCTCAAGCTTTGCAACTCAAATAGAAGGATTGTATGGCTTTGGATTGCTGGACAGTGGACATCAGTTGTATCTCTGACGAGTGTCTGTTGAAGTGGCACTATATAAATTTGTGAATACAGGTATAATTTAATCTCGGTCTAATGCTGGTTCTATTCTAACTTGTAATGTTGATTTGTTTATGCAAAAGGTCTTGGACTTGACAGCTCGAATGGAGCATCAGTTCCTGGGCCTTGGCCTTGCAGATTTAGTGCAGATAAGGCAGCTGTGTCTTATGGCAATGACTCTTCAGCTCTTGTGCCAGCTACAGGATAGTACAACAGAGAATAAGGCAGCAGTCTGCACACAGTATCTTCAATATCTCAGCAGATTGCAACAGTGAGTTCCAACTACCTCATCACAATGCATAAATTGTTTTACTGCATACTAAATTGTTGTAAATCTCAGATATTAGAGGCAGAAGTCTTGTGATAAATTTCTTAAATTAAATAAGCCGGATGAAGAGTGCAGATTGTAATCTTAGCCTTCTGGTTGTCGAACAAGTAACTGTTTCATCAGAATACTCTTTGCAACGCAATTACATAGTGATACAAATGCATTTATTGGTTACCATTAGAACAGTTAGTTTTCAGCAACTTCATTGATCACCAAAATTTAAAAGTTATACCAAACCAATGATATACAGACCTACAGTCAATATTTTAACCCAAAGGAACAACATGCCAATACCATAAATTATATTGTATGTTACCAGTTACCAAAGTGGGTCTTCAGCATTGCTAAAATATACTATTGTCCTCTACAATTGTTGCTATAACAGACTTATCTCAAGGTGTGGTTCAACAACCAACGCATTTACGGATTCTTTGTTGTCGGAACTACCAATCCTGAAATCATGTGAGCCAGAAAGGTATCCCCAGATCCTGATGTCTTCTCTGGGTCTGAACAAACCTTCATTACTGAGGTTGTCCAATCATCTATGCAAAGCACACATCGAGCTTATTGAACCATCAAGTAAGCTCTAGCTGATCAGTAATCACGTAATAAGCAAACGTGTGCTCTGCCGTGTTAAAAATACAACAGAAATGCTATTTTATGTTTCGATATGGATATCGTATTGCATGTACAGATACACTGTACAATGCAATTGACTGCAGTTTATTTATTTAATTGGTGTGAAATGTCTTGATTTCATGATCGATTCCGTTTAACCTCACAACGTGGCCTGTGACCTCCTAACCTGTACTGTGGGAAGCCCAGCATAAAGAGCAATGCAGAGGTCAATCCTATTGCTGGTAGAGTGGCTCTGGCTGTCAAAGAAACTGTTTAAGAAATTGCACGAAGCTGTTTTGGTTCTTGGCCAGAAACTGCTTCTTAGAGTTGGACAATTTCTTTATGTTTTTGAAAGTTGTACAATCTCTTTATGTGCTGTAAAGGGAAGGTGACAAAATACAACCACCAAAAATTATTTACCAGGCCAAGTGTTTGTACAGTGTACACTGTACATGATGCTCTTGAATATGGCATGGAACAAAAACTTGTCATGAAGCTGTTAAGGAACACAGTTGCTATTTGTGAGAAATTTTTATTACTGTAATGCTATTCATACATCTGATCATAATTTCAGCTATGTCTAAAATTGCATTTAGGTACATCAGACTTCACTGTGAAGTTCATTGCTGGATTGGCTGCTCCTCTTAACGTTGTTGCATTTGTAAACAACGTTACACATTTAGACAGATTACGCATCCAAGTAAGTTACAGCATTATTGACATTTGCACCTTCTAAGAACATTTAAGAACCATTAACTTGTACTATATAATTATTTAAATACTGCAAGTAACTTCAAAATTCAGATTCTCAAGTGACTGGAAAGTTTGGTAAGGCAAGGTATGCGCTGCAAACCTGGGTTTGACATTGAACAATGGCCAAGCCAAAAACATGACCTTTTCCTAACCAGAGGATAAGGCTTGACCATGAATTATTTTAATAATTTGCTCATGACAAACCAGGATTCTAACAAGGGGCCGTCCATAAATGACGTCACGCAATTTTGGCCGATTTTGAACCCCCCCTCGTCACACTTCGTCACAAAAAGTAACACCCCCTTGAAAAATGATGTCACAAAGCTCAAAGCCCCTCCCTAAAACCAAATTTCCATGGCGTAGCAAAATGCTCTTTCGTGGAACAAATAGGGAGAGCATGCATATTTTAAAATCTAACGGTGACCAAATATTGAAATAATTAGAAAATTATTAATAATGGTGCCCGTATACACTAAAATAATTCAAAAATAATGAAAATTTAATACTTACAATTAGTGCTGTTATTGTTAAAATTAAATTGTTGTTATTTCTATTAAAAATAACATATAGACCTGGTGTGACGTCACACCTCTCAGACCCCCCGCCACCCCCATGTCACACATCATCACAAATTTCCGACCCCTCGCCCCTAGGTGCGTGACGTCATTTATGGACGGCCCCCAACCAGTTATTATGCAACTAAAATGCCTTGAAAAACTGGCAGACATATTAAGCTTTGACAAGACAGTAATCATTAAATGTCCAAATAAAATCTCAGGATGTGAATGACTGTGGCTACATCTGGTGCTACATTTCAAAGTATAAATTCCTGTTTAGGTATGCTTAACATGCTCCCAAATTAAGTCCCCGTGTAACTTGAATGAGTTTACTTCAATCTTGTAAGACAGTAGTCCTGGTAAACCAAGGTGACATCAGTGGGAATTTTATGGACTGAAATGTTAATATGAATAAATGGGTGGTCTTGCTTGGCATGGCATTTTGTTAGAAATGTTGCAGCTACAAGATAGAACTCATTGTTTGCAGGTTAAATATCCTGACCAACAGACTCATCTCATCCTGCCACCTTTGTCCGACTTCCGACAGCTGACAGCATTGCGTCACAAATTGGTTACCAAAGTTCTCCTGTCACACGTTTTATGGTCAGGTAAGCTGGTCACAGAAGATTTTGTTTTAATCATCATACAAGTCATATATAGAGCTTTATATGTAGGAATGTTTAAGGGATTGAAATCTTTGTGATAAAGTAAAGACTCGATTCTAAGCAAAGTGTAGTGGTTTGGCATTTCCCATAGCTCAGATGCTGTGACATTACATATTCATCCTGTGATCCAATACTTAAGTATGCATAACCTTTTCCTGCTGTTGTGCATTTCAGAGCAATGCCCAGTGAAACTGTGTGTAGTCATGCTCTGCTCAAGCGATGATGAAGAAGCATTGTCCGACCAGAAATCAATGTTGTCCGACGCTGCACCACGAGTAATTGAATTATGTAATCCGGTGTCAGTAAACGTGGCACCTACAGCTTGCAAAAAGAACTGAATAGTTGCTTGTGCAGAAGAATGGCACAAACGACCAGAACTGTGTGGACTTTTCTTTTGTACAAAAATTGGCATCTGTAACCATCATGTCACTGGTGGTTATTATAATATTTATTTTGCTCCATTAGTTTAACAATCTTTTACATGATCACAGTCAAAATGTTCATTTTAAAACAGATGCTGCCACATTGTCATTTGATTTCTTGAGCAGCTGATGAAGACGATCTAGTGTTGTTTCTTTACCAAGAATTGTCATGACTTCAGCAACTGATGGACCCTCCTACAAAGCATTAAACAACAAGTTGTTAAATTTTCAAAATACATTTAATAAAATAATTTCATTTGGCAGTTATTTTCTCTTAATCTAAATGCACTGCATGACATGGAGAATTGTAGATCCAAAATCTTAGTCCACAAAATAGTATTTTATGCTTCTGTGTTTGCATGCAAATGTCCATTGTTTAGCATTTAGTTTGTGGGCTGAAACCAAAATATCTTAGTTACTCACATAATTGGAATTTTTACCTTTATGTAATTACAGCAGGAACAGATGTTTCTGCTGTAATCACTGATTTTTTAATCAAACTGAAATACTTTAATTTAAATAAACTTTAAAATGTACTTACAAGACAACCAGTTAATGCTTTGCGTAGAAATTTCATATACTGGCTGTATTTCCATGCTTTATTGTGGCCAACAGAATTCAGAGCTAAGGCAATTGTTTCATGACTGAATTCTGTGCCACCAATGACTGTAATTGATGCCAGGGTTTCTCGTATCATTTCTTTTGCGGTTTCTAAGGTTTCTTCCACATTGTCTAGGTTGATGGATGTAGGGAGTGACCAGAGGAAGTTGTACTGTGGTTGTAGTAAGTCAGATACAAGGCTGATTCGATCCTGTAGCCAAACCAAATTTAATTCTTTAGAGCATTTTTAATTTTCTCATAACATTTTAACACATAGAATGCAAGGTACGAGTTACTTGTATGTCATTTTGAGGGTCAAGACGCGACATAAGAGATGACTCGTACCTCCACCTATTAGCCTTGGGCTGTCACACACTGGCCCAGGGCTGCTGCATACCGGTGCTCTGGTAATAAATGGTCCCACATTCAAAGTGTTAAACTACTTCTTGCATTTAAGATATTCAACTCTATATTCCCTGTTGCTCATGTATTTGCATATCCATTTCAACAACAATCTGAGGCACTGACCCGAGGTTGAAGAATAGTGTGCCTGAAGCATTAACAAAACAGCAGTCAAACAACTGAATAAGCATTCCTTAATGCATTACATGGCTTGACAACTACTCAATTTCACATGTTGCATTGGGATTTGAACTCCAGATGCAGAGCTGAAAGGTTAACTGCAATCTGTCACTATGTTTTACATCTTGCTCCTCCTTAAGTTTAAGTTAACAACCTAACTGATAAATATTAGAGTAGACTACAGGGTGAATGAGTGCACAATTAAGGTCATCCTGTGAAGCACAGCTGCACAGATTAAGGTGTCTGCAAACAGTTCAATTTTCGAGTTAATTTCAAGGATCTTGGAAGCTCAGTTTACCTTGCTCCATTCAAGAACTCTCTTCAAGTAATTGTCATTCAGACTACTTTGCAAATGCTTGATCAGATCATTTTTGGGATTTCTGCAACATAACACATTCAAATAGCACAATCACTCATTACTCAGCTATTACATGAACACCATAAACAGCTTTACAACCACTTCCAGGTTAATACAGTATACTCTTGAAGGTCAGTCTCCATTTTCATGATCGTGCAGTCATTCTGTTGTCTTCTTGTTGCCTGAAGTATTACAGTAGTCACTCTCAGCTTTTAATCTAGATTACGTAGTCTTGTAGATCATCAGTGTTGTAACACACAATGTAATAAAATATGATTGCTTCAAATTGAAATCGTAGTTCAGTCGATAATCCATTGTAATTGTTAAATTATATAGCTCCTCTTCAAGAGAGATTCATCAAGAAAGAAATCAGAATTAAATAGAATGATTTTAAAGTACTTGTGGAACAGAGGTAAAGAAAGACAAAGGAGCTCATGTCATAGGATCTAGGCAACCTATTCCAGAAAGGTGGACGAACTACAGCAAAGTCTCGATCATGCACTATGGAAGTTTGGGTCAGGAGAACAAACAGGTCACTCTGGGCAGCACAGCAAAGAAATATATGTCCAGGAATGGACAAGACTGATAAAAACAACTCCCTTAGATAAGATGGAGCTCACCCCACAAGGCATTTATGCTTAAGCTCTCAAACTCAATGCATTTGTGCATCAGCAACCAGTGCATATTCCTCCTGCATGAAGCTGAATACATACCCAAACCCAGATACACCTCCAGCTGGGGCTGCAGTGTTTAGAACAGACTACAGTTGGTTAATGCAGAGAAGAGTTAAACCAGCATGCAACAATACAATCAACTCTGGTGCACATCCATGAATTCGTGAGGGTCATGGCATCTTCGGTCAAATGGTATATAGTGCTGTTGGATAGGCTATGTCAAAATTCTAAAGAGCAAAGATACCAGATGGTCAGTTTTATCTATATTGCTATAAACTGATTGTGAATACTGGTGCTGTTAATGTGACTTTCGTCTTGAGTGGTTCAATCTGTACAAGCACTAAATCAGTACAAAGCTTGACTAGCAGCAGTATATCCAAGATCAAGATGCAGATGGCTGAATCAAATAACAGCTTTACCCTAATTCGTCAGTCTTACCAGACAAAATTAAACAATTCCTTCAAAATGAATTTACATTTTTTATCAGTGTTAAAAGCAACTTACTCCTGATTTAATTTTTCAAGTACTATTTGTCGGAGTTCTGCGACAAGATTAACATCTCTTCTGATGCAGTTGGAACCAATAACCTGCTTTAGATGAAGTCGGTTGAAGTCGACCAGTTTATCAAAGTCAACCCGGGTTGAGTTGGTGTTGAGCTTACCCAAGTCAAACTGTAATGGTATTAAAATTATTATGAAAAAACTACAAATAAAGCAGCTATATACTGTAGTATTCATGTAATATGGAACAAAAATGAAATCACTTTATATTTCTACAACTCTGGAAACATCTGGCAAGAGACTACAAATAACACCATAAGTTAGGTCTTAGCATAGAAATCTCCACTATCCCAAAAAAAACTCCGATGCTAATATTAATTCTTGTTCTAGGCATTGCCTGTTTTGGTTTTTCAGTGGATTGTTGGTTAGAAACCCATCAGAAATTGCTCAATCTCTAAAGTGAATGCCTTGATTCTTTAGCCTCTGGCTTTCTTAGGCTGGTTGCATCAACCTTACTTAATTCAGTACTTTCACAATAGATCATTATTTCATTTTACACTAAATCACCATACTGCTTCTTTTAGTAGCATTGGTGCAACTGGGCATTAGTCACAGAATCCATGAAGTTTACATTAGGTCAGTCTGACAGGTTGTGCCACTTACATGTTCAATTAGTTGTTGCATATCCATGCCAGCGGTATGTCTTACAGTGAATCCTGATCCCATGTTTGTCAGAAGATTGAGTATTGCTTCTGGAAAGTAACCTGCATTCTGTTGAAAACAACATGACATGTCAATTTTACGGAACTACCTGCCACACTGTAAAGCTATAAGCCAGTGGTTTCCAACCTTTATCAGAGAGCAAGGCACCCTTACTAAAAGTCATTCAGTCAAAGGCCCTGGCCTTAATTTCATTTATTTTTCTTCCAGTTCTTTATTTTCATGACAAGCACATTCCTTGTATGCAACTGCAGTGTTGAGACTATTTCTACACTACTTGGAAGTTTAAAAATTATCACAGGCCTATTTCAGTAACAATAATCATTAGTTTTTCACAGTGTTTGAAAGACAAACCTGCACAAATATTATCCAGTTCTGGCAACTTTAGAGCAGGTTCATGGAACCCACATTGGGAAACACTGCTGCAAACAATACAACTCCAGCTGATAATGCCTTCTTGTACAAAAGTTGGGCAACAGGTAAAAGGTGCTACAAACACCTTGTGCTGCAGCATGAAGAGATGACACTGAAGTACAGAGCTTCTAAGATAGGATGGAGCACAATTGGCATCAGTTGTGCATCAGCAAAAGGATCTTGAACTCCATGTATCTTCACGAGGGCAACCAATGTAGCTTATCCCATATGTAACTGAACTGTGAAACTCATCACTTAACTGATGACAAACTAGTAATAAGTGAGTACTAGTTTACAATACTGCATGAACAACTTGGGTCTAAGGGTGGTTCCTATAGGTCTGTCAGAGGTTACTGCCTCACCTTGTAGTGTTCCACGTGCACATCGTTCTGTCTTTTCGACAACTTCTTGCCATCTCTGTTTTACCAATCAAAATAACTGGTGAAGTCATTAAATGGATCACCAAACATAATCTCCTAGATACTAAATGTCTAGTAGGCTACAGGGCAACCTATGTGACATTATTATTGGCACAGTTATTATTGTTTGACCCCACAGTCAATATTGACCAGTCATCATTAAGAATCTAATATTTAATCAGACAATAGGATCACAAATTGGTCATCTTTAGCAGAGAAAATACATTGTAATGTCTTTCATTTTTATTCATCTTTTCCATTCTGCAGATTATACACTCTGGTAGCCCACATTTTAAAAAGTTTATGCGTAAGTCACTCCGCTCCTTTCAACAAGACACATCTCTAGAACTTCATGCAAAAAGCCACAAGTTAAAGTCTGAAAAGTACGGTAGTAGGACTAGAAGTTAACAGATGACTCACTTATTCTGCAGAAGTGGAAGATGAGCAAATAGTGGAGGACGCCAATCAAAAGCCTTGTACAACAAGATATGTTTAGTTGTAGAGACCTGCCACTCCTGCGGAACAAAGTATCATCAGACACATTGATTGTAGCATTACTGACACTTTCAACACTGAATAACTGCAAAGGAAACTATACTGTGGATACAAATGAACAATGTTTGTCATCACTTTAAAGAGTGGTTCAGCATTTATTGGCAGAAGAACAGCCCCAAAGAGAATCTAAAAATATACTTACAGGTCCAATTGGGGGCTAACAGAACGGCAATACAGAGAAAGCTGCATCAAATGACTTGTTAATGGTGATGCTGTAGCTCATTTTCACCTCCTTGAGTACAAGGCAATCAAATCTCATTCAATCATTCATCTTCCACTTCCATTTTCTAACTTTTTTACAACTTTTTAAAATAATTGGTAGTGTTTGTTTCTTTTAGTCTCTTTAGCACACTACAAACATATGGTTTAGTCTGCATCTGATTTTGAAGGGTTCCATAACAGTTCGGCACCGACAGTTTGGCACAGCGACAACCTCCGCCTCAATCCATCTAAGACGCGAGAGCTAATCATCTTCAGGAAGGGAAAGAGCTGCACAGCTTATCCTCCTCGGATAGTACCCGGTGCAGAGCGAGTCAACTCCATCCGGGTACTGGGAGTGACCATCAGCTCTGACCTCAGCATGACTCCACATCTTACAGAGGTACTCTCGTCCTGCGCGTCATCTATGTACGCTCTCCGAGTCCTGCGATCTCACGGCCTCCCCCCTCCCGCCATCCATGTGGTCGCAAGAATGACCACAGTTGCATCCTTGATGTATGCATCGCCGGCTTGGTGGGGGTTTACCCAGGCACGCGACCGGGCCAAGATCGAGAAACTTCTGGACAGGCTAAAGCGAAACGGGTTTCTTCCTCCAAACACCCCTGCAGCGGAGCAATTGGCCGTCGCGGCCGATGATTCCCTGTTCAGGGCCATAACATCTGACCCGCACCACGTGCTAAGAAGATTTCTTCCCGAGTCTCGAAGTCACAGCTACAACCTACGAACACGGGCCCACGAGTACAAACTACCACCGAAGGACAATAGAAATTTTATACCACGACTCCTGTACAAGAACATGTATTGACAATATTGAATAACACCTGGGCGGGATTGACTGTTTGACCACATGGCTTGTCGACCTAGAACCATCCGAACTCTATGATTATCTGTTTCAGTTTGCGGTTTTGTCAACCTGAATTTCTATTAAACGAATATTTGATGATGACAACTTGGCACAATACATTAGAAATGTAGACGCATGAGCCAACTAAAGTTACAACTCAATCTTCATTGGGACATTTGCAAGATCGAAAAATACACTTACAACTCCACGCAGAACATGTGATATGTTCATAAGGTGATCATCAACTACATTTGCCAGATGGTAAGTCGGATATCCATCAGACTTCAATAAAACCTGAAGCAAAATATTAGTAATTTCAGAAATTTGATTAAATTAAACTTGAGTAACTCAATTATTACATTAAACAGATTAATCAGTGATCTTAATGTAACCTAGCAGCAACAGAGCTTTGATCATTTATACTAGCGGTGAGTAGCAAAGTTAAGTTGGTGAGGGATGACAGAATTACCAATTGATAACTAAACACTAAAATAATAGACATAGTAACAATTAGTACAAGCAGAAAAAAAAATGCAGACGCTACATTGCACCACCAGTAAATATCTTACAAGTGCATTAGACATCGGCACAACATGCATTACTGATTAATTAACCAAGCAATTATCTACTGAGTGTCATCACTAACTACTCCATAAACGTGCCCTTGAAACTGAAAGATTTGCAGGTTGAACAATCCTCACACATAAGTTGCATTTGTATAGTTTGTTAATTAAATAACTTTTACTTTAAAATTACATATAAATATTCAAACCCCAAATCCAAGAGAATTACAAATGGACCAGCATTGAATAACAATTTAAACATGCAAAAGAACTTACAGGATCTCCTTCTATCTTGGCAACATCATAAGAGATTGGACCATACACAAGGTCATGCCATGGCTCTGTGTGAGACTCTAACTGCAACACAATAAATATTGTAGTCAAGAAATTATTAAGCATAGACAATATATCTATAAACCAGTGCACTGGTTTCAAACACTCAACATGTTCTGAAGACACATTCTTAACTTGCTTTCAGGATTCTCCTTTTCTATGTTTTTCTAAAGACATTCCATCTATAGTATTTCTTTTTACCAATAATCCAAGGTTTGACTTATCGTCTCCCTCTTGTTCCATTCTCAGAATCACTCCATCCCTCTGGCTTACTTCCAACTGATCTCCTAGAATAAATCAGCAGTCAATATCCTCCCGAAATGAGTGATAAGTATAGTTCAGTTTTTCCTACAGAGTGCACAAATTCATTTTAAGGTAAAATCTAACTAACACAGAAAATATACAAAGCGTATATAGTCAAGATTTATGGGAACTACCATACTACCACAAGAGATAGAATCATTAAAAGTAGATAAGCAACACTGCCAGCGTGCTGCATAGTGGATCAATACTAAGAATCCATTTCTTAAGCTGCTGACCTTAAATCGAACGACATATGGCAGATTCGAAGCCAGTTTTTCTTCAACATCTGAGCAGCTAAGCTGTCGACATCTGTTGTCGTACTTTGGAACTTCACCTCGTGCAGCTGCTTGCTTTCTTAGCAGGTCCAAGCGTCGCTGAGAACAGAAACAGCGATACGCACTGCCATTCTGAAAAATTCAACCAAAATTCAGATTAAAGTTGTTTCAGTCAATATTTATTGATTGCCATACTAGATTCAAAGAAAGAACTTTAAAATATAATTTTTTCAATTAAATCAAGTATTATTCATAGAGTTTAAAGGAAAATATAATTGTTAAATTCTGATCAATAGCAAACAACTCATGCTAGATCAGGGACCTGCGAATCAGAAAATTGTAGTCAAATCGAATCAGCAGGTACCAGTTTGATATTCATGTAGTGTGTACTTTATAGCACACGTAGTAAAACAGTTATCAATATATCAATGTAGGCCTAATAACTTTTCTGCAGTTCAAAATAAATGAAACTAAAAAATTAAGTTAACAGAATTAAAATAACACAAATATGTTACAAAATATTAAAACCCGCTATACTGTTCTGTTCTGGTGTCATGTTCATTAAATTTAGTCACGCACATTAATGCCTAAATCACACGTTTACTAATTAAACAACCAATCCACGTGCAGTAAACAGTTAGTAAAACAATTAGTTTACAACTTAAAGCATGTCAAGGCTAATAATTTTTTTAATCATGACGTCATTTTCAAATGGAATTGAATACTGCTGTCCAATTCGAAGCTTCGTAGGTCCTTATGCATCAAGACCACACTGAATCTGAGTCTAACTGATAAATAGCACTGTGCAAATATAGCTATCCAAGAAATGGACATACTGTTCATACAGCTCAGAAAAATATCTTCAAAGTTGTAACGTTATGTCTCCTATAATGTATATACAAATGTTGTATAATATGTACATATATATATATATATGTATATATAAGCATTTTATATATTACTTTGCATATCTTACTGATGTACCATATGTAAGCAAGTAAACAATATTTTAATCTATACTCTGAATACTGCCTAAATCTGAAAACATGGGAAAGGTCTTACCTTTAGTAATCTTTCAATGTGATCAGCATAAAATGAAAGACGTTCAGACTGAAAGTATATGCATATTATATTTGAATTCCACATTGAAATTGAGTAACTTTTGTCATATTACAGTAATAACAATGTTAAGTGACAGATGTAACAGTTGATCACTCTGACATTACAGTAGTAGTAGTGTCATGCAACAGAGATAACTTTATCACTTTTTGACATATAATCTACTAAAATTTAGGGCCTAATTCATCACAAGATCACACATCAAAAATCAGCTTCAAATGAGATCAAACTGCAGTCTGTTCATAGGGACAGATGGAAACCCAGAGAAATAAGAAGTGATCAAGAGGAAAACTACTACTCCATTGTCTCGTATCTACTGTGAAGAGTTCTCTATAAGAGAAAATCATTCACAGATACGACATCAACACGTTGTAGCAACTAACTCAGTACACTACATGGCCATTTGACCAACTATCAGCTCGGCAAATTATGAGAAAAGAGATCAACGCAGGGACTCTACCGGTATATAAGCACTGTATATTTTGTTCCATATCTCACATGTGTGCGTAATTAAACTTAGGGATCCATGACCGCAACCAACAGGATCAGCCTGAATTTGCATTATATCGATGCATTTTACAGAGAGGGTCCGGTGTACTTAGAAAAGTGCTCTATAAAGAATCCTGAAACATACATGGATAAACACTACTCAAAGACTATGTTTGCTTCACTTGGATATTTCAACAGATGACATATTTAGATTCTTTCATGACACGAATCTCAACAGTCAGCAATAGCAGTTGCTGTAGCAGTTGTTTTTTTTATGTCTCTAGATAGTCCTGCAACTAAGAGGTAAAGTGAGCTCAAGCTTCATAATTGAGAAAATCGTCTAAAGACAACACTGTTGACAGTCAGCTCAAGTGCAAGTTGTTCCTATAACATGGGTAGTGCGCATGTCAGCAGCCATGTTGGCTGCTGGCATGTCGTCTCTGTCGTTTTGGCAGATAACATTGTCGGAACGCAGCATTTGTTCGATAGGTCCCGCACTTTTGGATAATTACTGCTTGCCGAGTCGGCGTGGCGGATTTCTCTATTAACTCTGCCATGGATATACTGCGTTTCGAACGGTTTTGGTTGTGAGTCTCAACTTCTCCATGGCTGGAACGGTCCACCTACAGCCCGAGGGGAACAGGTTTCATCCAACTGACCTACTTACGCCGGCATCGTCAACACGGAGGAATAATGGCGGAACGGGTCGTTGGAGAGAAGCCACTGTTGTCAATCGATGATACAATATCAACCGCTCAACGACCAACCGATGCCGTTGCTGTGCGCGGAACTATCCGGGGTGGACCTAGTGATCTCCGAACGAAAATATCATCATCCGACATACCATCATCCGGGCTGCAGAAATTTCTGAACTGATGGGATCAATAAACTAGTTGGGAATCTGGTGGTTGGGCTTAGCGTGATTGCGCGAGCCTGCCACTGGTGACTCTTCTAGTGAGCGATGTTATCATCCGACAAAGTACTCTGTACAAAACGACATTTAACATCTTGAGACTACACTACGCGCTCTCGTGCAAGACTTTGTCTTGTTAAAGCGCGTTACAAATGTCTAATTGTATTGTATTGTATTATGGCAACTGAGAATAGTGATTAAACAATAGCAAGCTCTTGGTATACTCTTACCTGAATGTATGGCCCATAGCTACCTCCCTGAGATGGACCTGAAAGTAAGGTATTAAAGAGTGACAGAAACTTACAAGAGCAAACAGGTATCTTATTAGGAGTGAGACACTTTCACAACAAGAGCACTTTACAAGTTTGCCAATTTTCTACATATCTGAGCACAGCACAGCTTTGCTGGCAGAAATATCAATGGCAACTTTTTAAAATGGGTAGGTACACTTTAAAAAGTTATTTCAACAGCAGTGGAATCTGTAGAGTTAATGCACAACACGTGTTTAGTTTCATGATTTCATTAATTTCAGAATACTGCGGAAATAATTTAAAAGAAGTCCTGTATAAAAAAATTAAATTAAAAAATTAAATACTGTATATATAAAATTGAAGAAATTATTTCTTTAGTTTATAGATTATCTAACCTTCATCAATTTCGATGCCAGTCCACTGTAACATCTCCATTAACTGCTGCACAGCTCCAGGTACTAATCGACTCTGAAGCAACAATTCCAATCAGAGTAAACAATTTCATTAGAGCTCTAAGAGATATGCCAAATATTAGCAGTCTTCACTAAAAATGGATGTTATCAAGAATGAATTCAACAAATGATTGCCAGGGATATATAATATCTACAGTAATGTACTTCTCTGAAAGGTAGGTTCCGATTACACATTTAGAATTATACAATGTAGCACACATGATCACACCAGTAATAATGATCATAGTCGTTCTTTGTCAAGCTATTTATGTTTGATCATTGAAAAGATATAAATTTCTGATTATTGATACCACAAATTTCCCAGACTTGTCATCATTCATTATCATCCAGATTGTCTTTCTCTGGTCATAATTAAGACTATAACTGTTTTTGGTTAATGAGCTTTTAGGTTGCTGGACCTACATTTTGGAACTCTCTCTTTGTATCTGTTCGTTCTGCTCAATTGCTTAAGTCACTTCATTCTGAACTACTAACTTTTACCAAACTGCTTATCCACCATAGGCTGCCTCTCTGTCTTATTGGACTGATCTTTTGGATATAGATCTGATTACAGCTTGGTTTTGGTGTGCCATCAGTTGATGCCTTCTGCATTAGACAATGGCATGATAGAAGTAACTAATAAATAATTATCACTAATGAACTAAACTTCAAAAGCACTTGCTTAATTTAAAAATCTTAGCCAGTACTCTATTAAACAGATTTCTACTTTGTTTTACATACCCAGAAGGAGATAGTTGTCCCAGTGCAGACTATTAAGTACTGACAAAATAAGGGTTTTGATTCATACATACATTGCATATAGTCAATATCAAGCCAGGCAAAGCTAGACGCACTTTTAATGATTCCACAGTCCAAAACCATATAAGCCAGTTCATTTAAACTTTGAAAACCTCTAAACCCAGAAAATATTGTCAGTTCAAAGAAGTTGAGGTGCCACACCTGATCTGTGTCTTCTATTCGAAGGATGAACTTCCCTTTCTGTGAGCGACTGAACAGGTAGTTGTACAGTGCTGTCCTTAGGCCACCTAGGTGTAAGTGACCGGTAGGGCTTGGTGCAAACCTCACACGTACCTCTCTGCCAGAGTGACATCTTCTACGCCAAATGGTGCAGCTAGCGGCCTGTACAAGAGTACGGGAAGAAAGCCACTGCTTCAATGAACCACTAAGCCTCATACTGAGTGGAAGCAGAACGGAAGATGTTGGAATTTGAATATTTGCAGTACCTGAAACTTACCAAAAAAATCATGTATATACATTTAAATCAGATTTTTTTAAAGTTCATTTTAATGGTACTTGATATCAGACAAATCCAGACTAGTGAGGATGACTCCAGTAATAGCTGAAAGAAGTGCGTAGTTTCATTAATGTATGTCTTAGATATGCTTAGACGGCTATGTGTTTTTGATGCTTCACAAATGTTGCAGTCTGTTTTAACATTCAATCAGTCCACTCATGTGACTCACCTACATTCTTCTTCTTCTCCAGACCCATACTTTACAACCCCACATCACAATCTCCTTATAATTCTTGAATTTTTCAATAATTTGGAAAGATAATACCCAGATTCAAATTCTCTGACCATTCTATCAGATCACCAACTCATTTCTATTCACAAATTTCCCTTGGCCTTTCACTCAGAAACCAAATTTTCAGTCTTACAGGGACTTCATGAAACATCCAATTTCCTTTGCAAACGTTAGCTAGTCCATTCCGTGCCTTTGTGGTTTAGTTTTGAATTGGCACCACTGAATAAGCTGGTTTTCTTTGTGTAGTGTTTTTCGGTTATGACGAAAAGCAGTGATAACATTAGTTTTTACAAGAATAAAACAAAGGTCAATATCAATTATGTAAGATTTTTTTAATGACATTTAAGCACAGAACAAAGAATGTCCAAAATGCAATTTACTTATTGTAATATTGAGCATTCCCTTCCACACACATAGAGGTCAGCTGTTAAGTATGACCATAATATTTGGCAAGTGGGAACCAGTATAAACAGGCAAAAGCCAGAGTTCATAACAGAAGAACGGTTACGTTTTGTGTGGGACATGCCATGGTTAGTTGCAGTTTAACGACACTGTGTCATAACAAAGATGATTAGCGTCGCCCTCCTCCTTTCTCAGGCTTGGGACTGGCACTGTAAGACTACGAGCGGTGGCGGAGTTAGGAAATGCCATGGCTTCTGAATAGCCCTTATAAAGACAATTACTGACAATGCATTACGCAGTTTATTACCACGTTTCAGCCAAGCAAGGGCAACTTTACAACCACAAAGCGGCTTTTTATTTATTATATTTGTTATTGCACAGAAATAAAATACAATTATTAGTCAATAACTTTAAAATTTAGATTTCGTTATAAAAATAGCCTTCGGGCACGTGTGTCCATAGACTAAAATTTTATGTGTCTTCAAAATTTTCATTCTCATGTAAAACTGAAGGAGGAGCGCCATCAAGTGACTGCTTGAATTCATACGAGAAGAGAAGTCCTTTCGTTTTAAATTGTCTCGGCAAATAAGTGCGATCGAGTGGCCAGCTCTCTCCTTCACCATCTGACCTTCCAACAGACAATCTACGGTCGGTGTGCTATTCATTCAAGCGAGTCGGCTAGGGCATAGGGGAGCAAGTGGAGCTGAAATCTTGAAAAATGTCTATCCTAGGCCATGAAAAGTCGACCTCTCGATTTGACAGTCCGGCAGCACGTTAACCACTAGATTATCGAGCACCGATTCATAAGAAAACCTGACTAGATATTCTACCGTTAATTAATTACGCAAGTAAGTAAGTATAGCCTTTATGTGCATCTGCCAAGCGCACATGCATTGCATGTAATGATTACATGATTATGTTTTGTAATAAACTATAGGAGGAGTAGATTAAAAGGTCACTCATACTGCTTTTGTAGGTTTGAATTAAATCAATTAATAAAGAATAAAATTATTATTTATGCACAACTAAATATGACTAATGTTTACATAATAGTAGCCAGACCCTAATGTCACAGAAGTCCAGTTAGTAAAAACGCAATGGTTTTAATATTATTATTGTTCACCCAGAGCAAAAAGATTATTGAAGAACCCAGAGAAGATTCAGAGGTGATGGAACTAAATTTTTTGTAAATATAAAACCTAAGCCTACTGGAGCAATCTATTACCGAAGGTAAGAGGACGAGGAGGAATTATGATAGGATGAGCGAAAACTAGCAGTGTTTTTAGTTTGAGTGAAAGACCTGTGGAGAGAAGCTGACAGCAAGAGGTGAGGTATACGTGTATTGCTGTTAAAGTTTAGTACTTTGCGAACTTTATGCGCACGTGAATAAGTTGATTCTCAGAATTTACGATTACCTTACGAGTGTGATTAAGAGGCGGAATCGTGACGCACCGAGTTTTGGACAGCCTTCTACTGAATATATCCGTCTGTGGCCATGATGTATTGTCTGTGCGGTGGTCGCTTGTGCCCCCTGTGAGCAGACTGCAGAGCTTGGCTTCGTGCTTGGGTGGAGTGTTCGCCATTATCCTTTTAGCCGTCGGTGTTCGACGGTTCAGCCACCAACAACGACCAAACTGGGATTTTATCGTCTGTCGTGTCGATGCTGTTGTCGGTTTCCCACATTCGTCGTTAAAATATGTTTGTAAATGAATATCGTTTGTCGTCTGAAGCGTAGACATTTCATCGGCGGAAGAGGTTTGTAAGGTTTCTGGCTGTGTGGTTTTTTTATTCGCGTATTAGTTTTAATGGTAGACGAATGATGATTATTGCCAGTGATAAATTGGTTGAATGCAGAACGAACGGCAGCTGGGACTGCTGCTGGAAGGTTTT
The DNA here is from genome assembly GCA_020284085.1 of Aporrectodea caliginosa. Classification (NCBI taxonomy): domain Eukaryota; kingdom Metazoa; phylum Annelida; class Clitellata; order Crassiclitellata; family Lumbricidae; genus Aporrectodea; species Aporrectodea caliginosa. Next base: position 732,948 of record JACEVL010000164.1, on the reverse strand, counting down.
TATGATCAAAAGACTGGTTTCCTTTGGTCTCAGTCGTGTGATGACAGAGCAGTGTTCTGGTGGAGTGGTGGCGTCAGCGACAACGAAAGACAAGAGAACACACGACAGAAACCACCTCCGTACGGTTACGTTGTCAGGCCATGTCACGAATGCTGCGTGGGCTTGGAATAGTCACTGAAGTGACACACACAAAGTCAGTTAAGCCATCCATATGCCACTTCCGCAAGGGGGAAACTTGGCACACGAGGACCAAGAGATTTCGAGAATTCAATAGCAAGCAGATGTAAGGTTGAACACTTTGATACGAGAATTAGGTGCAACTGACTGTACAGAGAATGTCTAAAGAATTGGAAGCAAGGCTGTTGACGTTTATGTGGTGTCTATGAAGCTGTGTAAAGAACACAAGTATCTGCCAGTGTTCCTCTAGGCTGCACAGACTGTATATAGAATACAATACAAATGAAAATTTATAGCGCACTGTAGCGGGACAGGCCTTGCACGAGAGTGCGTTTCGCTATGTACATTCTTAGTCATAGTGCAAGGTGAACAGATGAGTTTTTAATTTTGTTTTAAACTGAGCAACAGATGTGCACTGTCGAACTGAAGTTGGAAGACTGCTCCATTCTTAGGGTCCTGAGACAGAGAAAACACGATTTCCAAACTTAGCCTACAGTTTGTGCGAAGTATGGTGAAATCCCCTCATGTCGACGATCGAAGTCCTGTAGTATTGAAAACGGAACATGACGTGACCATTAGGGTGGCCCAAAACAAAAAAAGGTGGAAATGTTTGGCTCCACAAGGCTGCCCTTGTTACACATGACAATATAACACTGTGTGCAAAATTTTGGACAGATTGAACTATATTTAGAGGTCGCGCCTTTTGCAGACTTTTAAACTATATAGTATGAAACGTCAAAAGACATGTATCACTTTGAATTTCAAGGCAGTTTTTATTTTGAACAATGAACAGCTAATAAAAAATATACAATGCAGTGCTACTGCTGACAGTACTCAGTCAGAATGCATTAAATGAGATCTATTTGCAATTCTATATAGTTTTGGATAATAAAAGTAGTTATCAAGTATTCATAAATCTTCGTCATAAAAGTGACGCAAAGCCCGCAATCTGCAATTATTTCATTGTCTTAAGGGTTGCCTTTGTTGGAATAGGAAACATTTTCCGATGATTGGAAACAAGCTGCAGCAAGTATTGTTTCTGACACTCATCCTTAGTTAGTACATCATTGTAAGATTGGATTAGAGCCACTCCACGTTCTGCACAGTCATTGACGACCTTTAGCAGTTTGACATTAGCCTTCATCGACTGGAAAGTAGGATCCAATGGCCACAGAGCAGGAGGCTTTGATAGGAAGTCTTTGGCTTCTTCTTGGCCATTGGTACTAAGAAGATCAAAAAGCTTTAAAGATCTCCTTGTGACATACGCCTCCAGTGGAGTGTGGTGGTCAAAGGATTTCTTGTCCAGCCGTTTCATGGATAGCGGATTAGGTGGAAGAGTGAGGTTTTTCACCATAGCGACCTTGGTAGCTTCACTGACACGATCATCAAACAAAGCAAGTAGCACGAGTTGCTCGGAGAAATACCAGAGATGACGACTGAATGCCTCCACGGCTGCTTCTCTGATAACACGTTCTGGGTATTCGTGAAGCTGTGCAAGAAGCTTTAAATCATTGAACGGTGCCCGATCGGCAACTGGAGCTTCATGCCAGTAGCGGGCATACACGAGGGAAACGAACAGGCAAATTGATGTCAGTCCAGTTATCTCCTGCGCTGTGAGCCTCACTTGGTCTTGGAATAAATAGATTTTCAGTGAATAGATGGCTTTCGCCATCCACCTTGCGTTGTGCATTGCACCAGGTGCTCGAAAAGTAGCCCCAGCATGAAATGATCCACCAAGAAAAACGAAACTGAGCTGAAGTAGCTCATGGTAGTCGTCCCGCGGAGCTTTGGTCTTGATGGCTTCTGCATAGAACAGCTTCATTTCTTCACGTGAACCACTTGGCATGTGAGCGAACACATCTTCACTAGGGATCTTGAACCGAGCCTTGTTGATGGAAGGCCAGAGTTTCTGGAAGCGCTTAAACAGTCCAATCTCAGGTCCACTGGTTCGTCCCATTGTGACTTTGAATACATCTGACAACATCACTTCAAACACATGATGGCGACAGGCAATCCATACAAGCTCTCTGTCAAGAGCCTGTTCAAGAAGGGTGCAGGCACCCATCTTCAGTCCAGTGTTGGAAGCCGTTGTGTCAAACACTAATCCCTGAACCAAAGGTTTCAGGCGCCACTCCTCCAGCGCTTGAAGACAGGCGTTGCATTGTTCCTGCCCAGTGCCACGGTCGATTTTTGGAACGGCAAGCAGTTGCTCAGTTTTTCCACCGGTTACAATGATAGCAACGCGGTCTACCAGTTGTTTACTTCCCGTGATGTCTCGAAGTAATTTGCCATCCCAGTGAAGAACAATTGGACCGTTATACGAAAATGCCTTTTGTCCAGCAGTTGACACTACTTTGCGTGTGTTGGTCCGAGCTCTGTGAATTGTATTGCGAGAAAGAGAAATATCTCCGATTTCGACGCCAAGCGACTGAGCCACAGCGCCCACAACAAACATGGCACCGCGGTTGTAGCCTAATAATTAATATATAGCTTTTTAGCTTAGTCGAACTTGGCTGAGAAGGCCTTACGTACGATAAGTGTTGTTGAAAATATTGACACTGGACACATTGTAGTAAATAGATTAAATTAATATTGAAAATATAAGTCAATTCTGTACAACAATTACAGCAAATCCTATCTACCTATAGTGGCGTATTTAATCTACAATAAATAGATTATTATGAGGCTTATCTGATTCCCCATTACAAGTGCACGTGGATCCCATGTCGAAGTTATCGTAGAAGAATTCTTGGATTGGTCTCACGTAGTCGTAGATACTCGAGGTTCAATCGCTGGTCTCGAATACGTATTACATCACTTCTCCGTCTTTGAAAGTCAAGGTAGCGTAGAAATATCCGAATCCACACGTAGGAAGATAGTCTCACGCTTTAAATTCCTCGCAACTAACCGTCCACTTGGCTCGCAGTTGACTCCGAATGACGATCGCTCCCAAACAACCTCGCAACAGTAATTCCAGTTGAATGTTAGTCTTTCCAAGCTTACAACCCGGGTGACTTAGCAATTTTTCCGAAATGTAGTTTGGTCGGTGTGCTATTCATTCAAGCGAGTCGGCTAGGGCATAGGGGAGCAAGTGGAGCTGAAATCTTGAAAAATGTCTATCCTAGGCCATGAAAAGTCGACCTCTCGATTTGACAGTCCGGCAGCACGTTAACCACTAGATTATCGAGCACCGATTCATAAGAAAACCTGACTAGATATTCTACCGTTAATTAATTACGCAAGTAAGTAAGTATAGCCTTTATGTGCATCTGCCAAGCGCACATGCATTGCATGTAATGATTACATGATTATGTTTTGTAATAAACTATAGGAGGAGTAGATTAAAAGGTCACTCATACTGCTTTTGTAGGTTTGAATTAAATCAATTAATAAAGAATAAAATTATTATTTATGCACAACTAAATATGACTAATGTTTACATAATAGTAGCCAGACCCTAATGTCACAGAAGTCCAGTTAGTAAAAACGCAATGGTTTTAATATTATTATTGTTCACCCAGAGCAAAAAGATTATTGAAGAACCCAGAGAAGATTCAGAGGTGATGGAACTAAATTTTTTGTAAATATAAAACCTAAGCCTACTGGAGCAATCTATTACCGAAGGTAAGAGGACGAGGAGGAATTATGATAGGATGAGCGAAAACTAGCAGTGTTTTTAGTTTGAGTGAAAGACCTGTGGAGAGAAGCTGACAGCAAGAGGTGAGGTATACGTGTATTGCTGTTAAAGTTTAGTACTTTGCGAACTTTATGCGCACGTGAATAAGTTGATTCTCAGAATTTACGATTACCTTACGAGTGTGATTAAGAGGCGGAATCGTGACGCACCGAGTTTTGGACAGCCTTCTACTGAATATATCCGTCTGTGGCCATGATGTATTGTCTGTGCGGTGGTCGCTTGTGCCCCCTGTGAGCAGACTGCAGAGCTTGGCTTCGTGCTTGGGTGGAGTGTTCGCCATTATCCTTTTAGCCGTCGGTGTTCGACGGTTCAGCCACCAACAACGACCAAACTGGGATTTTATCGTCTGTCGTGTCGATGCTGTTGTCGGTTTCCCACATTCGTCGTTAAAATATGTTTGTAAATGAATATCGTTTGTCGTCTGAAGCGTAGACATTTCATCGGCGGAAGAGGTTTGTAAGGTTTCTGGCTGTGTGGTTTTTTTATTCGCGTATTAGTTTTAATGGTAGACGAATGATGATTATTGCCAGTGATAAATTGGTTGAATGCAGAACGAACGGCAGCTGGGACTGCTGCTGGAAGGTTTTTATGATCAAAAGACTGGTTTCCTTTGGTCTCAGTCGTGTGATGACAGAGCAGTGTTCTGGTGGAGTGGTGGCGTCAGCGACAACGAAAGACAAGAGAACACACGACAGAAACCACCTCCGTACGGTTACGTTGTCAGGCCATGTCACGAATGCTGCGTGGGCTTGGAATAGTCACTGAAGTGACACACACAAAGTCAGTTAAGCCATCCATATGCCACTTCCGCAAGGGGGAAACTTGGCACACGAGGACCAAGAGATTTCGAGAATTCAATAGCAAGCAGATGTAAGGTTGAACACTTTGATACGAGAATTAGGTGCAACTGACTGTACAGAGAATGTCTAAAGAATTGGAAGCAAGGCTGTTGACGTTTATGTGGTGTCTATGAAGCTGTGTAAAGAACACAAGTATCTGCCAGTGTTCCTCTAGGCTGCACAGACTGTATATAGAATACAATACAAATGAAAATTTATAGCGCACTGTAGCGGGACAGGCCTTGCACGAGAGTGCGTTTCGCTATGTACATTCTTAGTCATAGTGCAAGGTGAACAGATGAGTTTTTAATTTTGTTTTAAACTGAGCAACAGATGTGCACTGTCGAACTGAAGTTGGAAGACTGCTCCATTCTTAGGGTCCTGAGACAGAGAAAACACGATTTCCAAACTTAGCCTACAGTTTGTGCGAAGTATGGTGAAATCCCCTCATGTCGACGATCGAAGTCCTGTAGTATTGAAAACGGAACATGACGTGACCATTAGGGTGGCCCAAAACAAAAAAAGGTGGAAATGTTTGGCTCCACAAGGCTGCCCTTGTTACACATGACAATATAACACTGTGTGCAAAATTTTGGACAGATTGAACTATATTTAGAGGTCGCGCCTTTTGCAGACTTTTAAACTATATAGTATGAAACGTCAAAAGACATGTATCACTTTGAATTTCAAGGCAGTTTTTATTTTGAACAATGAACAGCTAATAAAAAATATACAATGCAGTGCTACTGCTGACAGTACTCAGTCAGAATGCATTAAATGAGATCTATTTGCAATTCTATATAGTTTTGGATAATAAAAGTAGTTATCAAGTATTCATAAATCTTCGTCATAAAAGTGACGCAAAGCCCGCAATCTGCAATTATTTCATTGTCTTAAGGGTTGCCTTTGTTGGAATAGGAAACATTTTCCGATGATTGGAAACAAGCTGCAGCAAGTATTGTTTCTGACACTCATCCTTAGTTAGTACATCATTGTAAGATTGGATTAGAGCCACTCCACGTTCTGCACAGTCATTGACGACCTTTAGCAGTTTGACATTAGCCTTCATCGACTGGAAAGTAGGATCCAATGGCCACAGAGCAGGAGGCTTTGATAGGAAGTCTTTGGCTTCTTCTTGGCCATTGGTACTAAGAAGATCAAAAAGCTTTAAAGATCTCCTTGTGACATACGCCTCCAGTGGAGTGTGGTGGTCAAAGGATTTCTTGTCCAGCCGTTTCATGGATAGCGGATTAGGTGGAAGAGTGAGGTTTTTCACCATAGCGACCTTGGTAGCTTCACTGACACGATCATCAAACAAAGCAAGTAGCACGAGTTGCTCGGAGAAATACCAGAGATGACGACTGAATGCCTCCACGGCTGCTTCTCTGATAACACGTTCTGGGTATTCGTGAAGCTGTGCAAGAAGCTTTAAATCATTGAACGGTGCCCGATCGGCAACTGGAGCTTCATGCCAGTAGCGGGCATACACGAGGGAAACGAACAGGCAAATTGATGTCAGTCCAGTTATCTCCTGCGCTGTGAGCCTCACTTGGTCTTGGAATAAATAGATTTTCAGTGAATAGATGGCTTTCGCCATCCACCTTGCGTTGTGCATTGCACCAGGTGCTCGAAAAGTAGCCCCAGCATGAAATGATCCACCAAGAAAAACGAAACTGAGCTGAAGTAGCTCATGGTAGTCGTCCCGCGGAGCTTTGGTCTTGATGGCTTCTGCATAGAACAGCTTCATTTCTTCACGTGAACCACTTGGCATGTGAGCGAACACATCTTCACTAGGGATCTTGAACCGAGCCTTGTTGATGGAAGGCCAGAGTTTCTGGAAGCGCTTAAACAGTCCAATCTCAGGTCCACTGGTTCGTCCCATTGTGACTTTGAATACATCTGACAACATCACTTCAAACACATGATGGCGACAGGCAATCCATACAAGCTCTCTGTCAAGAGCCTGTTCAAGAAGGGTGCAGGCACCCATCTTCAGTCCAGTGTTGGAAGCCGTTGTGTCAAACACTAATCCCTGAACCAAAGGTTTCAGGCGCCACTCCTCCAGCGCTTGAAGACAGGCGTTGCATTGTTCCTGCCCAGTGCCACGGTCGATTTTTGGAACGGCAAGCAGTTGCTCAGTTTTTCCACCGGTTACAATGATAGCAACGCGGTCTACCAGTTGTTTACTTCCCGTGATGTCTCGAAGTAATTTGCCATCCCAGTGAAGAACAATTGGACCGTTATACGAAAATGCCTTTTGTCCAGCAGTTGACACTACTTTGCGTGTGTTGGTCCGAGCTCTGTGAATTGTATTGCGAGAAAGAGAAATATCTCCGATTTCGACGCCAAGCGACTGAGCCACAGCGCCCACAACAAACATGGCACCGCGGTTGTAGCCTAATAATTAATATATAGCTTTTTAGCTTAGTCGAACTTGGCTGAGAAGGCCTTACGTACGATAAGTGTTGTTGAAAATATTGACACTGGACACATTGTAGTAAATAGATTAAATTAATATTGAAAATATAAGTCAATTCTGTACAACAATTACAGCAAATCCTATCTACCTATAGTGGCGTATTTAATCTACAATAAATAGATTATTATGAGGCTTATCTGATTCCCCATTACAAGTGCACGTGGATCCCATGTCGAAGTTATCGTAGAAGAATTCTTGGATTGGTCTCACGTAGTCGTAGATACTCGAGGTTCAATCGCTGGTCTCGAATACGTACATCACTTCTCCGTCTTTGAAAGTCAAGGTAGCGTAGAAATATCCGAATCCACACGTAGGAAGATAGTCTCACGCTTTAAATTCCTCGCAACTAACCGTCCACTTGGCTCGCAGTTGACTCCGAATGACGATCGCTCCCAAACAACCTCGCAACAGTAATTCCAGTTGAATGTTAGTCTTTCCAAGCTTACGCCGGAACGAATGACTTAGCAATCCCACTGTTTTACTCCGTTACACATCCACTTTCTCTCAACAGTAACTACAGCAGAATGACAGTCTTTCCTAACTTACGCAGGAACGATTGACTTCAAATCTCGCCGTCTTACTTCATCGAATAATGTCGTGGCAACGTTTCACTACCACCGACACTCGCAAGATTAAAGTTCGCTCGAACTCCACTTCGATCGAAACACTTTAAATCCTGGATTCACCGTGATCGCTCCTAATAAAGTCGATCCACGTATATCTCCGCAACTCAAACGATGCTGCCGTTTCCTTCCATTCTCGGCAATTCTTTTCACCACTCTTCTCTCTTGAACTTACAACGTCTCAACTGTTATTACCGGTCTTTAACCGTCCCTGTGTTTCTATCCACCTAGCGTCATTGGTCGCTTAGCAACATAGCACATCACGTGACATTTAAATTACGTTTAAAAGCCTCTTACCTAGTCTAATATTATATTTATTTATCGCCACTACATCTTTTATATATCGCCACTGTAATTGACTAGCTTATACTAGTATTATATTAATTAATTAGTTAAACATGGCATTTGATAAGATTTAATCGCTACAAATAGGCCCCCTCTTAAAAAGACTGTTTACAGGCTTTCTATCTCTAACCTACTTATCAAATGACTTGTCATTCACTAATTTAAACAAGAATACTATTTAAACATACTTACAAACAAACTATCTCATCTAAACTTAACATATTTCTACTTATTCTATATACATCTATATATCTTACTTTCTTACCTATCTTAATAAATCTTAATTCTAAACTGATCCTCTACTCAAATAATCAGATATCACATTGTTACATCCTTTGATATAATTGATTTTGAAGCAATAATTCTGTAATGCAAGACTCCACCTCATCACTCTAGCATTCTTCATTCTCCCTTCCTTCATGTATTGCAATCCGCAATGATCTGTTTCAATCACAAACTGTTTGCCAAATAGATATCTATCAAACTTCTCAATGCCCCACATTATGGCTAAACATTCTCTTTCTTCCACTGAATATCTTCTTTCTCTATCTAGTAACTTCCTACTTGCGTATGCAATAGGGTGATTTACATCTTCGTATTTCTGCATTAACACACAACCTATTCCTATACCAGATGCATCCGTCTGAATCGTAAATTCCTTACTTAAGTCAGGTAACCTCACTATAGGTTTACTTGCTAACGCCTCCTTCAGCTTTACAAATGATTTCTCCAGTATTGGTGTCCAATCTACTACGTTTGGTGACTGTTTCTTAGTCAAGTCAGATAATGGTGCCATTAATTCAGCACAATGAGGAATGAACTTCCTATAATAATTCACTGCGCCTAAGAAACTTCTCACCTGTTTCTTATTCTGTGGCCTCGGCATATCCACTATTTTATCTATCGATTCTACCTTAGGACTTATTTCACTACCTTTGAGTGTGTGCCCCAGAAAATCTACCTTCCCGTACCCTAATGAACATTTCTTTGGTTTCAAAGTAAGTTTAGCCTTCCTTACTCGTTTGAAAAATTCTCTTAACACATTCATGTGATCATCCCATTCCACCGTATGCGCTAGTATGTCATCTACATAACTTTCTAGATTCTTTGTTCCATATAGGACCTTTCTTATCATCCTATTATAACTTGAAGCACTGTTTATTAAGCCGAATGGCATGACTTTGAATTTAAACATTCCATTGGCGCAAATAAAAGTCGTATAATCCTGTGAGTTTTCTGCCATTGGTATTTGCCAGTAACCTTTGCAAAAATCGAATTTACTGTATATTTTGCTCCCACTCAATTTATTAAAAACCTCTTCGTTCGACATCATGGGTTCCGGATCAAATACTGTTATCTTGTTTAACTGTTTGTAGTTACAACAGAGTCTATTCGACCCATCTGATTTCTTCACTACTACTAGTGGTGCAGCATATGCTGATTCAGATCTCACTATTATCCCATTGTTCAACATTAACTCTATCTCTTTATCTATTTCTTTCTGTAAATGATATGGAGTTGGGTATGCTTTTGATCGAGTTGGTTCTGTACTAGTTAACTTAATCTCATGTTCAACAAGATCTGTCTTCCCTGGTACATCAGAAAATATATCGCTATATTCTTCTAATAATCTCATCATATCTCCTTTTTGTTTTTCACTCAAGTCTGGGTTTATATCAACATCCTTATAATTCTCCTTTTGTTTACTGTTATATAACTCTAGGATCTCTTCCTCTCCATCTATTCCTATTTCTCCATCATGTACTACCGCTGACACATAAGCAACTACTTCTGCTTCACCTGTTCTATCTTTTTCAACATTTGCTTTCTCCTCTAACATGTCTCTCCTGTCTATGTATTTCTTTAGCATGTTGATGTGGTATGTCTTAATCCTTCCATTCTTATCTTCAACTCTATAATCATACTCTCCTACTTTGTCTCGTACGATTAATGGACCTTGCCATTGCATAAGTAGTTTGTTGTTGCTGGTCGGCAATAACAATAATACTTTATCTCCAATTTCAAGTTTCCGATTCCTTGATTTCTTATTAGAATGTCCCTTTTTATTTATTTGAGCTCGACTCATCGCTATTTTACTCACAATTCGTTGACACGTGTCACAACTCATTACAAATTGTCTCACATCACTTCTCATTCCTTCCCAATAAAATTCACTCGTTGTCTTATTGAGTGTGTCTCTCGCATTGTTATGTATTGTTAATGATTGACAATGTGTCATCTCCAATACTCGTTTCTTCATAGCTTCTGGAATAACTAATCTCAGTTTGTCTTCCTCTGTTGAGATCCCTTTATCATATTTATATATTAAATCATTTCTTAAGACAAACTCCATTTTGCCTGATTGTCTTTTCTCATCAGTCTCTTGATTTGCTACTTCCCTACATCTCCTCAAACTTTCATCTCCTATTTGTAGTTTCTTTATTTCTTCTTGTGAAACTTTAATGTCTGGCAATTTAATAATTTCCAGAGGCCAACATTTCTCAACCTTAACGCTTGACACTCGCGTTTCCATAGCAGTCGTCATTTGCCGCTGTTTACATATATCAGTGACGTCATTCGCTGTAGTGACATCACTTTCTATGCGTAGATCTGCGTCTCTATTGCTCACTGCATGTGTGCGTATCTCTGAGTATTTGTTTTGACCTGTGTTTGGTTCAATGTCAACCTCGTCTCTATTACACATATCACTCTTCAAATTTACTTCTACCGTTTTATCTTTTCCTAATAAATATTGTACTCCATGTACCTTCCCTATTATAACAGGTTTTACAGGATCTTCCATTACAAGGGCTTCTATTTGTCCGGTGAAATATTCTCCCTCGATTATAACATTTGCTGTGGGAAATAACTTGGTACTTCCATCAATTAGTGTGCATAATGTTTCTTTACCCGTCAATGCTGAATTGTCTATCAGGCTTCTCTTGACAACACAACACGTAGCACCTGAATCGTATAAACACTCTGATTCTATTCCATTCAGTTTGACCCAGTGCTGTGAATTGACATTACTTGACCTATGCAGATCATGACAATCCATATCCATGACAAAAGCACTTGTTACTTTCTCACTTGCTTCACTTGTCCTAATCTGTGGAATCCTCCAATTATCTGATTCTGATCTACACATTACACCACATCTACCTCGACTATTCATTATCTTATGTCTACTGTTCTCAAACACTTGAATAGCTGCAGCTGTATGCTTAACATGTCCTTTGAATTTATTTGGGCAGTTATATGCCTTGTGACCAGCTATTTTACAGACATAACAGACAATTCCCTTCTCATTGCTCTGTGTTCCTTCTTTGTGAAAATCTCTGTTATTTACCCTACTCCTATTGGTTTCACCATGCCATTCATTAGCAGCTTTGAACCTATTTGTTGCATTGGTAAACTTATCCTTGGTTCTTTCTTCAAATACTTTATGTTGGTCTCTGTCAAATGTGAACCTTGGTTTTACTCTCATACTGGTATCACCATGTTTGTACCCGTGAGCTTCAATGTATGCCTCTGCATGAGTTAACATGTCCTTGAGTTTAATCTTACCTTTCTCCTTAATAAAGATCTTCAATTCTGGTGAGCAGGTTGTGAAGAATTGTTCCTTCAATATTAAACTCTCTAACCCTTCAAATGTTTCCTCATATCCTGCTAAGGCCATCCACTGTCTAAGGTATCTCCTCAATCTTTCCAAAAATTGAGAACAATTCTCTCCAATTTCAATTCGACTTTCTCTAAATTTTTGTCTGTAACCGCCTTCTGTCAATCTAAACCTCTTGAGCAATTGTTCTTTAAGACATTCATAATTTTGTGCCTCTCTAGAAGATAATCTCTGGTAGACTTCTAAGGCTTTCCCTTCTAGATGTCTAGCTAGTGTTAAGGATCAAAGTTTTTGCGGAATCTCGTACGCCTCCACTGTCCTTTCAAATCTTAATAAATATGCGTCTAAGCAATCCTTGTTTTCATTAAAATTGGGAAATTTAATGTCTCTCATTCCCCTTCCATTATTTCCACTATTTCCTTCTTCATTATCATTTACAAACATTACATTACTGCCTCCATTTTGTTGACGATCAGCAGTCGCCCTTGCTTCAATCTCTTTGACCTTAAGCTCTATCTCAAGTTTCTTTAATTCTAATTCCATTTGTCTCTTCGCTCGTTCTCCTCATCTATTTCCATTTGTCTCTTCGCTCGTTCCTCCTCAGCTTGTCGCTTGGCTTGCTCATCCTCTAATTGTCTCTTTGCCCTCTCTTCTTCTAATAACTCTCTAGCCTTTTTATCTTCTCTCTCTTTGGCTCTTTCCTCTCTCAGTTCAGCCTGACGCTCCTTCACGAAATTTTTCAGTTCCTCTGTTTCCATCCCCATCTCTTGGCCCATCGTTAACCACTGTTGGTAGTCAGTAACGGACATTTTACTTGCTTACTTTTGTTTCGGCTAAGTAATAAATTAATAGCTTTGTGCTATATAAAATTCTCGAATACTAATGACACTCTATATGTAACCTCTTATTGATATGTACTCTATGGAATTACTACGTCATAAATTTAATATCTAATCGCACCGTTTCGAATGTCCTACAGATGCGTACCGTTATAATTCAAATTAAACTAATCAATCTACTACTATCCTAATGCACATTAACTAACGGTTTACTTAAGCACAATAAAGTCTCTCAAATCCTGGACTATGAGCTCCCAAAGTTGTAGCCTAATAATTAATATATAGCTTTTTAGCTTAGTCGAACTTGGCTGAGAAGGCCTTACGTACGATAAGTGTTGTTGAAAATATTGACACTGGACACATTGTAGTAAATAGATTAAATTAATATTGAAAATATAAGTCAATTCTGTACAACAATTACAGCAAATCCTATCTACCTATAGTGGCGTATTTAATCTACAATAAATAGATTATTATGAGGCTTATCTGATTCCCCATTACAAGTGCACGTGGATCCCATGTCGAAGTTATCGTAGAAGAATTCTTGGATTGGTCTCACGTAGTCGTAGATACTCGAGGTTCAATCGCTGGTCTCGAATACGTACATCACTTCTCCGTCTTTGAAAGTCAAGGTAGCGTAGAAATATCCGAATCCACACGTAGGAAGATAGTCTCACGCTTTAAATTCCTCGCAACTAACCGTCCACTTGGCTCGCAGTTGACTCCGAATGACGATCGCTCCCAAACAACCTCGCAACAGTAATTCCAGTTGAATGTTAGTCTTTCCAAGCTTACGCCGGAACGAATGACTTAGCAATCCCACTGTTTTACTCCGTTACACATCCACTTTCTCTCAACAGTAACTACAGCAGAATGACAGTCTTTCCTAACTTACGCAGGAACGATTGACTTCAAATCTCGCCGTCTTACTTCATCAAATAATGTCGTGGCAACGTTTCACTACCACCGACACTCGCAAGATTAAAGTTCGCTCGAACTCCACTTCGATCGAAACACTTTAAATCCTGGATTCACCGTGATCGCTCCTAATAAAGTCGATCCACGTATATCTCCGCAACTCAAACGATGCTGCCGTTTCCTTCCATTCTCGGCAATTCTTTTCACCACTCTTCTCTCTTGAACTTACAACGTCTCAACTATTATTACCGGTCTTTAACCGTCCCTGTGTTTCTATCCACCTAGCGTCATTGGTCGCTTAGCAACATAGCACATCACGTGACATTTAAATTACGTTTAAAAGCCTCTTACCTAGTCTAATATTATATTTATTTATCGCCACTACATCTTTTATATATCGCCACTGTAATTGACTAGCTTATACTAGTATTATATTAATTAATTAGTTAAACATGGCATTTGATAAGATTTAATCGCTACAGCGGTCAGGCAGCTTGACACGGTCCAGTGAAGCCGCCACTTCTTTGGATACAATGCTTTTCTTCCTCCTTCTCTTTGGTGGAAGTGGACAACACGCTGTTGGTGCTTTAAACTCTCCGTCAGATTCGGACGATGATGACGCACTGGTTGAGCTGAGATTCTGCGTGGCGAGTGTGACAACTCTACTTGCTTGCAGTTGGTCAGCTAAACACTTTTGCTTTCGAACAGCTGCTTGAGCGCTCCTGATATTCTTGCGAGTCTCCTTGTTCGTCAAGAGTTTGTCAACACCAGACATACTTGAACTGGAAGGATCTTCCTGCTGCATTTTTAGAAAGAGCTTGTCTTCTTGATTTGTCATGGAGGTCATTGCATCTTTTCGTGAGATGTCAAAGAGTTCATTTAAATTGACCTTAAACTGTTCCTCTTTGAAACGGCATCCATCTTGACTTTTAAGTCTACTCTTCTTCAGCAGAATGTAATCGTCATGCAACTTCCGGAGCTTGCGAACACCCGAATCCACACGCTGTGCGGGAATTCTCGCCTTCCCCCAAATTACCAAAGCAGCAACTATTGTTGCTTTCGCAGCATCACCAACTGTTAGTCCATTTTGGCGATGAAACATAAAATTCCTCAGGATAGCCCCATTGGTTGGTAGTCCAGACCCAAGAATGTCCTTGTCAGGCATCCCTAACAGCCAACAGCGTGGAGAACTCCTGGTTGATGTCATGACAGCAGCTGCTGCTGTTTTTGTCACTTGTGAACTTTTATTCTACGAAGTGAAAGACATGCGTTGAATTTCATATTCGAGGATTGCTTATAAATAACAAAATCACTTGAATAATACTAAATTAGCAGTGTAAAGAGCAACACTGCATTTGTATGTGAAATGAATTGTAGTGATAAAGACTAATTTTTAGAAGTTATCAACATTTAAATATTACCTCTGATCTGTAGCCGCCTTTTTAAACACAAAGAACTTGAAACAAGCTTTTGGTAAGTAAGGAGCAACACTGAAAAATGCATTTGGATGTGAAACGAATTGTAGTGATAAAGACTAATTTTTAGAAGTTATCAACATTTTAATATTACCTCTAATCTGTAGCCGCCTTTTTAAACACAAAGAACTTGAAACAAGCTTTTGGTAAGTAAGCATGTTATTCTTTGATTTACTTAAATATAGTTGGCATCTTGATTATGAATTAGAATGAACGTGCTTTCCGTTCATGGGTTCTAATTTAAATTATAATGTAGACATTACAACGTCAGATGCGCAATATTTTTTAATTCTACAAAAAGTGTCAAAAAGGCGCGACCTCTAAACATGCTCATATCTCTTAAATTTTTTCACCACATAGTCTTCTTGTCAAGTGGAACAAGGGCAGCCTTGTGGAGCAGCATGTTTCAACAAAAATATTTCCCCCATGTAAGTTTGGGCCACACTAGTGACCATGGATGCCATGTATGAGGGAGAGGTTTCAGAGTGAATGTGATACATGAGGAGGCAGATTTTGAAGACGATGCGGGTGCAGATAGGTAGCCTGTGGAGTTATTGCAGTGTAGACGTGATGTGATCTCTTGGACCAAGATCTTTATTACGCAAGTGGTGGTATGTAGAACTGAGGATAGGGGTTGCAGTGTCAATGAAGGAAGACTGTGTTGCAGTTCTGTAATTCCACACACCACAAACTGTGGTTGAACCTATAAATTGATTCAGTAAAATCTATCTACACATCCAGTTCAGAAGTCAGCATGCTGCATTTTCAGCATTGAGAGAACGTTGGTATCTGCCCATTCGAGCGGTTTCTGCTGAGTCGACTCTAGCTATTGTGTTAGTACAAATGGCAGTAAACGTCATTGCCTAATTTATAGTACCAGGTTACTCGATAGTCTAGTGTTTAGTGTACTGGATTGTCAGTTGATAAGTTGGGGTTAAAATCCCCACCAGAGGAGATATTTGTTGCAAGATTTAAGCTCCACTTGAGCCCCCACCTCAGCCATAATGAGTACCCTGACATCTCAATAGAAACTCCTCAGAAGAAAGTGTAGCATGGCATGAGTTTCTGTGGTTGGTCACTAACGGCACTCATGCTGCTTATATTCTTTGTTTTTGCCAGTGTGTCCACAGTGACAAATGGTGTTCTAATTATCATACATATTAGCCTATATTCGTTCAATTTATGTTAATTAAAAATGTACAATTATTCCGTTTGCTGGCAGTGCTGTTTGGTTTCATTTATGAATCATGACAGAAATTGTGTAGGGTGGAAGGAAGCAAAGAAATGTAGCTGCAGTTTGATTAGAAATAAATTACTGTGTCAGATTTGGAACATATCACTTTCCAACTGTTTAATATAATTGGTAGTAATCATCGTCTTTGGTAAAAATAAATTTTTTTGTTTATTGCTTTTAAATAATTGTAACAAGCCATTACGGTATCACAACTGAATTTATTTTTGCTTTTGACACCGTGTAGGGGTCTATGCATGATATAGAGTAGAGTGATGCTGTCTATTCCAGTGATGCATATAAAACTGTTTAAAAACAGAGTATAGGTTTCTTATGTGTGTATTTTTAACATATATAGTTTTCTTACAGTTGCCAGTTTATAAGTAATTTAAAGGTGAAAGCTGATTTTGTGTTAGCTCATGAATGTAGCTTGTTATATTAGGAATTGGTTGGAATCAGCAGTAATGAATGCATAATTGCATATGGCTGAAATGCAGTATTGTCTCTGTCTTTACACGATTGCTGTCACACAGGCAAAAACTTACAACAGGAAAAAGTTTGAAGTGTTAGTAAGATAATTATGTTGATATTTTGGTTTTACTTGGAACAGGACAGTAAAGTACTTGATTATCAGCCGCACAATAATGGCACAAGGTCGTCCTATCAAATGTGTTGTTGTTGGTGATGGTACTGTTGGAAAGACATGCATGCTCATTTCGTACACGACAGACAGCTTCCCTGGAGAATATGTTCCAACTGTGTAAGAGATTTTTCAACTTCATATCTCAATGTTACAGTAATTTTTCTCATTCTGTTTCCTAGAGTTTTCTCTACTTTGCATTTTAAAAGTGAATCGCTATATGTTGAACATTTGTGTTGT
The DNA here is from genome assembly GCA_020284085.1 of Aporrectodea caliginosa. Lineage (NCBI taxonomy): Eukaryota > Metazoa > Annelida > Clitellata > Crassiclitellata > Lumbricidae > Aporrectodea > Aporrectodea caliginosa. The sequence continues at coordinate 715,826 of JACEVL010000164.1, read as the reverse complement.
AAGAGGAAAGAAAAGGTTATATGTCACAAAGATGTTTTTGTTTGATTTTAAAACTACTTCAGTACCTGAAAAAGGATTCCAGTAGGTGTAGGTTTTGTATGGAGGCATTTCAGTGAAATTTTTAGACATAATTGGGGACTATGATGGTGGACAACAGAGGTGTTTGGTGTACAGGTATCAACTTTACTCTGTCGATTGTGACCATGTAGCAAAAATAGCTTTCCCTTGCACAAAATTAGCTATGTTCATAGTTTTCGCCTTTTCGTTGGTGGAAACATTGTATTCGTAGACAATTCTCTGAATGGGTTTGTGAAATGGTTTAATAAAGTTATAATACAACTTTAGACGATGTGTATGGCAAACATTTATGTCCAGCTATTTAAAATTCATTTAGTTACATTGCTTCACAGCAACTTCTCTGTACTCTAATCTTAAGGATTTGCTTTTATATGGAATGATAATTGTGAAAGTCACCAAAAGAACAACAGAACTGCCATAGAACTTCAGACTGAGCTCTAAAGTCTGTATGTATTGCCAGTTGTGTGTTGTGTGCTGATAATTTGTAAAGCCATGTAAGCACTGAGCGAAAAACTTGATGGCTTTGATATGTGAAAATTCCATACATATCTAATGTCAGCAAGTGGGGTTATAAAGAGGACAATGGTTATACCAGCTTCTGCTACTGTCTTTGGTTCAGTGGGTTGCACTTTTAGGTGTCAAGTACTCTTGACATGTTAAGAAAATGAAAATGCCAAGAGTTCCAATGGTAGTAATAAATAAGGATTCAAAGGATTGGAGCAGACTGATCATTTATCATGTAAACCAGAGTTTTGAAGTTAGGGATGTGAACCGTTGAATGTTGGCCTGCACTTGTTGGTGAGGTGATTAGTAAAGAGGACGATGCAGTGCATCATCATCTTGAACATCTCTACTCTTTTTTGTGCGTTTGTTACCAGTCACAGAATTGACACGCACACTTGAATGTAAAAATAGATTGACGTATTTGAAGGGCGTTACTTGCACTGATTGGCAGACCCAGTTTATGTTTGCTTCTTTCGTGATTTGTTTTACTAAGTACTGTGAATGCTACCTCTGAGTGGAATGACTTTTTAATTTAGTTTTGACAACTACACAAGTTCAATGATGGTTGATGGAGTATCGGTCAACTTAGGATTATGGGATACTGCTGGACAAGAAGATTACGATCGTCTCAGACCACTGTCCTACCCTCAGGTCGTAACTTCATTGCATTTTTACGTCCTATTGTGTTGTATTTAGTTATCTGGGGTATATGATCCGATACTACGATTGCATTTCTACATCTAATTGTGTTGTATTTAGTTACCTGGGGTATATGATCTGATGCTACTATTGTATTTCTACATCTAATTGTGTTATATTTAGTTACCTGGGGTATATGATCTGATGCTACAATTGCATGGATGTGTAATATGTATGAACATATGAATGAACATTATGAACTGAACATTTCTATAGCACCTCTTGTAAAGACCTCTCAAATACAATCTTCGTAGTATTAATTACATTTAGAACAAGAAGTTCTTCTGTAAGGAGGTAATACAAAAGTACATATAGCTGGCATATAGTCACAGGCACTCTGGCACTTAGTTAAAACACAACCAACGGAAGCAAGATCATCGAAGTTTCACCACTGATTCCATGTTCAGAGTTTCGGATTGTGTTGCATTGAGGATGCGGACTGATGATGGCCAGCTGTAGAAGCATTTGCAACACATGGTTATGCTAAGCAACTGCATCTCCGTAGGCTAGTCGTAGAAGGTGCTGTATCCAGATATTATCTTGTTTCTGTCTTAATATGTTGTCTTTGCTCTGCAGAATGGATGCAATAGTTGTTGCTTTACATTTCAAATGGCAGCGAAAAAATTACATCCATGGGAAATAATGAAAGTGATGGTAAATTTACCTTGGTATTAATCCTACCAACTGCAGCACCTGCAAAGAAATTGTGCTAGCCTGTAAGAAACTGATGTCTTGCTTTCATGCAAAACATTAACAAAATCAGTTCTGCCCTAGGCAGAACTAAATGGAACTAAATTGCTGAGGCCAAAGTAATTATAAGTCTACAGGAAGATCATATGTGGGAGAACTAAAAGAGGTTAAGTGATGGAATTACAGACTCTTTGTTTTATGATTCTGCCTATAATTATAATGATGAACTTATTGTTACTTGTTCCAGACGGATGTATTTCTGATATGCTTCAGCGTCGTTAGTCCTTCATCATTTGAAAATATCAACACAAAATGGTGTCCTGAAATTAAGCACCATTGTCCCGACGCTGTTGTTCTGCTTGTTGGTGCGTGTATGTTTATGATCAATCAGTCAACTTTCATTTTGCATTATTGTTCATTAATAGCTATTTGCTGCTCAGTGCTGTATCTGTATTTTAGCTGTTGAAATGCTTTGCTGCTACCTAGGTCCTGCTGCTGCTTTGTAGATTGGTACCCTACTGCCAGACCAGGGCATTCTTTTGGTTTTTTACAAGACAAATGCTCCCCCTCCAGATATAGATGTGCATATTCAGTTGTTCACTTGTCAGATGCAAATAAAGGATACTTACTTATATGGATTGAGGTTACCTACTATAAGATCCTGGTACTCAAATGTTGCAGCTTGGCTGGTAGTGCACCAGACCTTAGAGAGCTGTGTCCTTGTTTTATTTTTTCGCACATATAGCAGCCTGATGTTACGTTTTGGACTTCCTCTAGAAAGGGGGGGAGCTTTGCCCATCAATCTGAAGTGGCTGCTTAATAATTTGACTTAAGAAAGTTAATAGTCTTCCTCTGCTTCATTCTGTCATTGGTAGTTAATGGTTTTGAAGAGGTAATTCTTTTATGTAGGGTTTTATAATAGTTATCATTACAATTTATCTTAGAAGGGATAACAGTTGGTTTTACAATAAATGAACTTCTGAAGTATTAAGAATAGTATTCAGCTGGATATGAAAAGTTTTTCTGATATGCTAGTGATGCCAGAAAATTAAATTAGAAAATTGGGTGTTGACTTTAACTTAATGTTGTGGTTGTTGATAACTTTGTGGTCAGGCACTAAAATCGATTTGCGAGAGGACAAAGATGTCGTTGGCCAACTGGCAGGAAATGGTTTGGCACCGGTCAAAAGAGAACAAGGCATCAAAATGGCTTCCAAGATCAGGGCGGTCAAGTATCTGGAATGTTCTGCATTGACTCAGCGAGGCCTTAAACAGGTAAAGCTGTCATTTTTATTTCTAGTACAATTTAATTTGTTTGAGAAATCGTACGGGTCCCTAGAATTAGAAGGTTCTAGTCCACTTTTTTTAAAATCAACCTAACGCTATATTCTTTATCAGCATGACATGGGCTGTGTCCTGAATAGTCCAGCTTGACTGGAGACGCTTTCTTAAGCTCTGTCTGTGAGTGCTATATAGTTCTATGTCCAGCGCAAAAGATTTTCTTTCTTCAGCAAATCTTAAAAATCGTTTTTCTTGGTTTCGCAAAATGTGGACATAGAACCTTATAGTTCTAGGGGTACAAAATTGCTTTCTATGCTTGCCTAGTAAAGATTTTAAGGTAAAGATTGGTGCTCTTTGGAATTGGTAGTAACGATGGTATGCTGCAATGAAAATGATGGCTAATGCAGAGTTCGTGATGCTTTGCAAATTATGATTGGACAGAAAGTTGTATTATGTGACTTAATATAATGATATATAATTTTAGTTCCATTTATAGGGGAATAAATAAAATTTAAAAAAAGTAATGACAAATTTAGTGGAGCATAATACCATTTCTTATCATGGATATTAAATGACTTCAGTAATTATAGCCAGCGTTCCAATAGTCATTACTCCTTTAACGAACAGAAGTATTGTTTTCGCAGTAGCTTTAGGGCCTCCTCATTTGTAAAGAGTTGGACAAAGTTTGTGCAGTTTCTGTGTAATAATATTATTGGATGACTAAAGCTTTTAACTGTAGGACAGCTACTTGCTGTTCAATATAAGTCTGATAATACCTTCAGAACCACAGAGAAAACATTGAAAAAGATCAATAATAAAATGATCTACACTTATGAAATTGGTGTCTTGTAGGTATTCGACGAGGCAGTGCGTGCGGTATTGTCACCTCAGGCTCCAGTCAGACCGATACGCAAGTGTTCTTTACTCTGATGATGCCACAGGTCCCAAATACTCTGGTCACTAGTCATGTAAAGCTTGACCTTGTGTTTCATGACTCACTGGTGTGGTGTTGTTAGCGAAGAGATACCGTATAATTCTGAATACTAATGAGCAAGAGCATATGATGGCCAAGCATTATCCTAATCAGCTTATGTCAGATTCGAAGGTAGTTGCCGAGAACTTTTTATAAATATTTATCGTTTAAAGAGAACTTGTGTTTCATCGATGTCAAATTGTATTTTGCCTACCTGGTGTCTGTATTGTCATGAAAATTTGAGCACAACACAAAGACTTGTCCGCTTAAAAAAGTACTTCTTCAGTCAATCTGATTTAGTCTTGCGAACAGTGATGTGTTTTGTACAGTGGCCTTTGTGACAGATGTCATTCAGTGTTAATTCCATTGGTGTTCTTTCCTAAACCTCACCACACATGGAATTGGTTTATGAAAAGCAGTAAGCATGCTTTCCAAACAGTTTTCAGCATTGCAGTGTTTATGTAAGGAACTTACAATGCTCTATAATAATATGTGTCCTGATACATAATACATGCTTACATTGGTGGTTTTGCAATTAGCTCAAAATGGTGTTGAGCCTGCCAAAGTGACAGTCAAGAGATGATGTCCTGTTGGTTTTACGTTCCGTGAAAGTCCCATGATAGAGTTTTGACTATTTTTTCAAATTTGTATTGACACCAAATCTCAATTTACTCTGTGTTTCATTTCTCAGATTGCTATTCCAAATTACTAATATTTTTATGTTTTTACATATGTGAATTATTTTATGGTTTTGCCTGTTTGTGACCACAAATGAGTACCTCTACCAGATGAAACCTCTGTCATTTTGGATGAATGTTGTAGGCTTTTCTTATGCATGATTTGTCATATTTGGAGAAACGCAGTGTTGTATTGTGAATAGAGAAATGGCAGCCCAGACACTAGGCATCCAGATGTTACATTATTTTAAATCCATGCCCATTGCACTTGACTGGAACTAACGTGCTTGAACTGAGTTCAAAATTACTTGAGTGGTGGCTACCTGCATTTACACCAAAGACCAACGTTACTACTACTGGTAAGATTATTCCTAAAATTGGTCAGAGCTGCTTGGTTAATTCATATTGTGTTGTGTAACACCATTATTAGCCATTGGTGTTAATGTAAATCATTAGGGCTTAAAGCTGAGGTCTGTATCTCTGTGCTAATCCTAGTGGCTCAAAGACACTCCAGATGCCAAATGCCAAGAGTGAAAGGCTGTGACAGTAGAAGCTGGTACTGTTAAATGATATTTGAGAACAGTGAACTTGAGAATGCTGGTTATGCCTGTTAGGATCACTAGCTTTTAATAGTGCTGTGGTCTCCTTTAACCAATTTAAGCAGAAACAATGTGGCCTCAAGTTAGTGTTACTGTTGGTGTCAATCAGAGGTGTCTGTTCACATCCAGTCGTGCAAAGCAGTAGGTTGCAGTTCTCTCAATACTTGCCAATTGGTTTTGTAAAGATGTGCTTGTGTAAGCTTAAGTTAGCTAAATTCTCTGTCAGCCTAATTGTCGTTTACTGATGGTGACTGTCATGCCGTGTGGAAAACATCTGCCTAGTAGCATTTACTATGTGTGTTTTCGTGAGGCGATGTGTAACGTGAATTTATTTAGATAGAAGAAAGTAGGCGCACTTGTGAAACATACTGCCCTTAGATTTAACAAAACATGTAAAATAAGACATAATTTATTGCAGAACAATTATATTTGAACTCATTTAGATTTGTGTTTATGAGACTAAGAGTTGTTCTGTAGTCTTCTGCTGACCAGTATGTTTGGGTCATCATTTGAACCGGTAACTGTTTTCAATTCTAATGTATTGACCGTATACCGTAGTTTTATTGCAATGTGCTGAACAGGAATTTCATTTAGTCAGAGTTGTTGATGTAATGGTAGAGAAGTTATTTTCAATTAAAATCTTAAGTTGGCCAACTTGACTGATTTTTAAAAAAAATGCTTTTATAACTAGTGTTATTGTAATTCAAATTGAGGTTAATCTGTTACTTCTGTAACTGCTGTTGGATTGGCTCATTTGCTATTTTTCTGTCTTGCAAAGAATGTTGCTTCTACTCAGCAGATGGTTTGGATGGGCTTTTAGGTTGTGTTGGACATTTGTTCGTGTAATTACTAAAATCTGTATTGTGCAACCGTCGTGAAAAACTTTCTCAAATTTTGTGCATGTATTTTGTGTTGAGCAGTAAAAATTCAGCTCAGATGTTGTTACTAACTTACTAGCACGCTAGCTTCAAACTCCTGGTTTGGTTTCATCATTGTCATAATGCAGTGTATAACATTTAAGAGCTTTGAATGAACACGCAGTTTATAGAATGATTTCCAGGACACCAATTAAACAAATATAAATAACTTAGAAGTGTATGAGCATTCCTTTTTAGGTGTTGCTGTTTGTGGATGCTACTGTAGTTGTAGCTGTGAGTCTAATAAGTTGCTCATGTGCCCAACATTTATTTCGTACGTTCATGCAAAGCCAATTGCTCTGTCTGCTTGTGTAAAGTGGACTCTTGGAGTCGTGATGTTAAGTGTTACTGTTTGCATGTATGTCACATCACATACCTGATGTTTGGCTTAAATAGTGTTTGTTCCTAAGAGATATAGTATTTTAAAGATCATGCCGTATAATCAGTGCTCAGTTAATCGTTGATTTGCTCGGAGGCGTTAATTTCCAATTTGTTGGTACTGATTCTCGCTAGAGGCAGGGTGCACAAGTTGCTGTGCATCACCGACATGTTTTTTTAGTGTTTGATAAGGTTTAGATTCTAGAAATGACATCTTGGTTCTGTTTCTGGCTTCTGCTCTCATGCTGTGCTAACATGTCTTTAGTAAGTATTTATGATTAGCCAAGTGTAAACGTATCACGACTGTTTAGTTTTTAATGCTTTTAGTAAATTTGTAGCTTTCTGAGGAAGGCTTTGAACAAAACTGCCAGTTTTTCAGTGCTACATTTTTCTATTGTAACAAAATAGGTCTATACACCTACCATTTTTTTTACTTCTTTGTGACTTTTTTGCTTAATGAACACTTCTATGTGAAGGTCAGTGTAACCTATGGGTGTATATTTGCTTTCATAGATGGTGTGGTATAAAATGGCACAGGTTCTTCAAGGCAAAAGTTATTCTATTTATGAATTGGTTTACAGTTTGATATCTTAGAAATTTCATTATTTTATGGTCTATTCCTTGCATAGTTATTATTATAATTTAACTATTACTAATTTGGATCGCAACCATTTGCCAGGTATCTATTTGGTTTTATCATCCCTATACTTCATTTCGTACTCAAGATGAGTAACTGAAATGTTGCTTTATGAAACATCTGTGCAGAAGAAACCTAACGGTACTCATTCTGATCAGTGTTGTTTATAGTTCTATGGTAATTCCTAACTGCACACACACAGATTGTGTAAAGCAGTCCAAGAGAATCATTGTCGAATATTTCAACACATTCTTTAATATTGGTCACGTGTTTGATATAAGATAAACTTATATTCAAGCCAGTCAAACAAATGAATCACTTGCTCTCCACTGGTTGGTTGATATCTGCTTATCTTTATTCCTGTTAATTGTCATTCTGAAGCATATTGGCTTTGATTTTCTTTGCTACTCTGCCATCACACTTAGCCATGGGAAAGCAGAACAAATTGCGTATTCAAGAGTCTTATTTTCCAGCAAAATTTACAATATTTTGTCTTTTGTTCACAATTGTAGGTCTTGTGAAATGATTAAATATATAACCTTGCTTTGTGAGATGGTTGCTTGTAGCAGACTTTGAAATATTGCAGTACAGATGTTTATCTCATTATGTACACAAGAACTATGACCTAAGTTAATTTATGGCTTTTTTCATCTGGACTAGTTATTGTTAAGGTGACCGCTTAGTGTGCAAAAGTGGACTGCCAAATTATCAATAAATATTTGCAAAATCTGTCTTGTTCTCGGAGCAACAATGTTTTAAATTTTGCCATCTGGAGCTTTTAGCAGCCATTACTAATGTTATAAAGAGTATGATGTACCAGGACAGTAACTCAGACTTGCATGGTCCTGAACTATGTCAAAACATGATAATATTTCAATGGTGCTGCTGCAGGGCTGAAGTAATAACTATTCTGTGTCCTGGTTTGAGAAAAAACTTATTAATGAGTTTGTGTACAGTAACCAGAATATTGATCTCTGTATGGGAGGGGGTGACTTTCCCACCCAGTGTTGAGGTTGAGGGGGGACACAAATGGTTCTGCTACCCATATTTTAACATTTTTCTGGCAGCAATTAGTGCTCCTTGTACTGGATAACATGCAAAACTTGCTTCACTAGTATACTGGCTAAAGTTTCATATAAGGGAAGGCAAGAATTGGAGTGGTATAAACACTTCAATATTGGCCACTGACAAAATTCTTTCACAACCCAGACAGTCACACCTGTTAATATTTGCATAGGTTTCAAACACTCAGTGGGGGTCAAGCTACAGTGCATTTGCAGTGTGCCTGTTTGCCACAGATGGATTTTTGCCTGTCAAATGACCCAAGCGAGCAATCAGTTATGTGAAATGCCTGGAATGCCAAAATCTCTGAACTGCTTCAACAGTTTCAATGCAAAATTCTGTATACAAAACAGGTCTTGACTAAGAATGTAGCGAAACGTGCTCTCATGCAAGACCTGTCTTGTTAAAGCATGCTATAAATTTTCATTTGTATTGTATTGTCTTAGTTACCTGGGTAAACCTTGTTTAAGATTCGGTCATCAAACAACACCATCATTTTAAAACACTCTAGCCACAATTTTTTAATACCACCGAACATTTCAGAGACTTTATTTGTAACTAATTCAATAGTTGCTGAATAAAACAAATATAAAAAGAAACATCTAACAAATTATGATATGAGAAGGCAGTTAATGCTGTGATTACGGCAGCCTACGGTAGTGTTTACTGGTAAAGTTAATGAAGAAAAACAACCTATTAGCACAGACCAAGCAAGCAATGTCAAAATGGCATACACTGCAAATGCAGACTTTCAGTTATGAATATAAATATGCTGAAGATAAGAATGCTGTATAGTGAACCAGTAAAACAGCTGGAGCATATATATTATACACAAGATAACAGACTGTCAACTGCACTTTGTTGAGTTTATTACCTCTCCTGGGCTCGAGTTAAATACCACTAATGGGAGATTTGCAGTAAAAAAACTGCACACTGGTACTTTATGATAACAGTCCCACTTAATGAATAGGTGTGGCAATATGGGTAGGGCTCAGGAACTATGACAGCATGGCTTATGCAAGAAGTAGTCAACCACACTGAATTTTTCCATAGGGTCCAAACTGTTCCCTCCTTAAACAATATAAAGTCCTGACCTGACATTGGCCAATAACAATGGCTATAATGAAGAGCACGTTAGCAATCAGTACGTGAGACTGGTTATTACTATCAACTAGTAACATCTATAATGCTGGTATCTACTATCTAATGCACAAGGTGTCTGATGGCACAACAAAACCAAGCAACAAATCAAGTCAATATCCAGAAGATCAATCCACTACGACAGAAAGGCAGCTTAAGGTGGATACAGTAATTATTAGGAAGCCTTTTATTATCAATTGGTGACATCACCAATGGCTTTCAAAGGAAATAGTGGAAAACAGTCATGCTTTGTGTGACCTGATCAGTTAGCTCTCTGATAGCAAACTTTGCTGTGTTCACAATGCACTGCCACACTGTTCTGTACTGGGCCTTCATACATGCTGTACAAAGGCCAAAATTTAGCTTTGTGAGATTCTTCCTTCTCCATGACTCTAGTCCAAGTGGTCCTAGGTTAACCACTTGGTCTCCAATCCTTTGGGGCTTGTTCAGTGTGGCCCACAAGGCTCTCCAGAGGTCTTCATCTTCAGGAGTGCGAGCAACCTGTCCAAAGAAGAGCAATCTGTGGTTTTTGAACAGTTGTATAGACTGTTCACGAGATTGCTCACGTGGTCTGAGCAGAGGATCCTTAGGAGGCACCACGTGTCGGATGTGTTTTCTTGTTTAGGGCGTCTTTTGTGGACCACGTCTCACAACTGTAGAAGAATACTGGCAGCGCAAACAATTTAGAGCTGTTGTTCCATTCAGATCAATTGTAGAGCACCAGACTTTTTTATTCAGGAAGACCAAGCAGGACCTGGCAATTGCAATTTTGATCTTGTCATCTCAATATGCATTTTCAAATGAATGCAAGGCAAGACGATACATACAGCTACTAATACAAGTCCTCTAAATCATCACTGGGGATTCAGAACTACACAGTATCCCTACAGGTTAAACAATATAACAGTGATTTGTCATGTTTGCAAGACGCACCGGGTTTTGAACTCCAATCTACTATATACTCCTATCCACGTCTCTCTTATCTCTTTGCTCTCCTCCTCTCTTCCATTCTCATCTTTTCAACTGCTGACCCACCCTAGCTTAACAACTGGTTTCAACCAGCTTCTCTAACCAATCATAATTTTGACTATTATTTCACATGAAGTGGCCATCAATTGATGTCTATGCACTATGGTAATGGTGCTATAGAAGTCACTAGACTAGATTATATGATCAAATCCAGAAATTTCTACCTCATTTGCCATTATTGTAAAACATAAGGCATCAATTGATGGTTGCCTCTAAGTGAAGACTTTGTATTTCAGAATAGCAATCCATTGGACAGAGCCCTGTAAGCCCATTGACAGCAACACAGGCTACACAGTTAAGCAATTTCGAAACAGATGAGATTTCAGTCCTTACCTAAAAAACAGAACCACAAGAGCAGACAGAAACAGGCATTAAATTCAAAGGCCTTGGGCTGGTGACACAGAAAGACTAAGGACCCAGTTCTATATCGGTTCAGTGCACAACAAGAGTTAGAGCCACAATAAACACGTGCAATATTTGTGAACCCAAAGGGTGAGCAAAAATGAAAGTTAACTTTGCTGGCCAAAAGTGTATTACTTTATACAGTACAAGACAAGTTTTAAACTGGATTAATTGTTCTATAGGCAGTCAGTGCCATGAATGCAGTAGGGGTGATATGTTGGAATTTGAGTGTTTTTGTTCTAGCCCTAGCCAAGGAATTTTTAAGCATTTGAACTTTGTTTAGGTTTCTCTTTGTGATGCTGATTATAATTGCTTCACTATTGTCAAAGTGCTTAACGTTCATTAGCGCCTGAATAAACCTAAACATGACACTATTTTGATAGTCTTATCAGTGCAAGCAAGTTTAAAAGCAGTTCAAATGATGCAGAGATACAATGGATACAATTTCAAAAACTGCAGACCAGCCAACTACTCATCATTATAAACAAGTGAAAAGCAGGTCAAGTTGACATGAAACCAAAGTGTTCACCATTAAAAACATGACTGGTTGAGTAACATGAAGTCAAATTCTATGAATTTCCTGTGTATCAAACATGAAAGGTGATTACATACAACTTAAACCGATCAAAGAGGAATCAGATTTTGTTGCTTACCAGGTATATGGTGAATATTGTACAATAATTACAATTGCTCAATCCATTAGATGAACAAAAGCAAATTAAACAATAAACATGCACTACTGTCAAAGTTCAGTTTTAGACAGATAGAAATGATGGAACTGGAGACATTGTTTTGGCTTCAATTAGCCAGACAATAATATTAGAAATTATTGGCAAAACTGGACAGGAAGATCAAAATACCAGAAATTACATAGATCTACGTTAATTTGTAAACACATCAGAAAAGAAATGCAACAGCCAAACTTACAAAGCCTGGATACAACGAAGCAAAGAGCAAACAACCAGAGTAAGGAAAGTTGCATGTTTATTCAGCAAATTGATAAAGCAGTATACAACAAAACATTCTTATTTGTTTTGACTTGGGCTGTTAACGATTAAATTTGTTTTAATAGTTAACTATTTAAGAATTAATTGTTAATTGTGATCAAATGTATTTCCCAATAAGCAATTAAAAATACAAAGTTAACATAATTTTTTGTTTATCTTTTAATAGTATTATTAATGTTTATTGCTAGATAGTAGTTACTAGTTATTTGTTCATATTAGTTGTCTTGTTTGCGTTTTTCAGCTCCAATTACTTCCTTCAACCAATTACGTAAACAAACCAGCGTTGTTAACACTGCTAGGTTCTAGTGAGCAACTTGTGTTGTTGACAGTATCGGAGCACCTTATTGACCATAACAAGCGGCGGTCTTCGATTAATCGTTAAAAATAAATTTAATCGTTAAAATTAATTAACAATTAACTGATTCATTAATCGTTAACCTCAGCATCCCTAGTTTTGCCTAAAAAAATTTGCCTGTTTAGGCTATGAGTTGCCATGACATGGAATTGATCAAGAGAACCAGCCACTTGTCATAAGCAAAGAACATTTTCTAACTCTTTTTACTTGACCACATGAACAAAGCTGCGAAAATGAACTCGTTGTGAGAAATCTACCAAAAACTTCACAAAAACAAATATTAATACACCAGAAACTCTGCACACAGTATTCATTGAGAGTCATATACAGAATGGCCTAACAATGAGGTCGTGTTACAATGAGGTCAGTTTGTAAAGCTAAATTTGGGATTCATGACACCTGACAGCATTACATCAGAATTTGTTATAATGGGACATGTCATAAGGAGTTTGTTTCTGGTGTACGTAAATCACAATCTGCAAACAGTTAGTTCATAACAAACAATGCAAGATGGAAAAGGTCACTATAATTTATTTTGACCAGCAAACAAAACCACAGCTATTCTGACCAAAGTACCTAGTACTAGTTTATTTCCATCCTACTGAATGTCTAAGTCGTTGTATTGGTCAGCCTGACGTTGGTGCCCCACTGCATTCATCGAACAGACGCTGGGGTAGCTTGATGTGGCAAGCCACAACCCCTGTCATTGGTTCCGGCAGTTTGGTCTTCATCATTTCCCACGAGTCATTTTCAAGGTCGTACGCTTGAACAGAATCCTGGAAGCTGTGTGCATCCCAGCTGTAACCGCCCAGAATGAATATCTTGTTCTCACATCGAACGGCAGGCGCTTCGCTCTGACCTTGCAAAGACGCTGACAGGATAGTCCATTCGTCCATCTCAATATCATACGCTTCCGTCATCATGACATCACGCCGGTCACCTGCATTCGTGTTGCCAGCACAGACAAACAGTCGATGATTATGAGCCACCATGACGTGGTAACCTCGGCTTTGGTTCATCGGTGCCTTCAACTGCCAACCAGCACGATCAAGGTCATAGCAGTGCATCTCGTCTGTGAAATCTTCTCCTGGACAGCCGCCTGATATGTATACCTTGTTACCGTGAGAACAGCCAGCATGACTAAACAACGTGTTTGGAAGGCTTGATATGAGCGACCATTCATTGGTGGCGAAATCGTATTTCTCGGCCGTGCTCAGTGCAATTCGATTATGCTTGCCACCAACTGCAATAAGGCAAGTTGCCATCGTAATAAGAGCAAAATGTGTGCGAGGCACTGTCATCGATGAGATCTGAAGCCACTTGCTGTCGCGAGGATTGTAACGAAATGCACTGTTTGTGGCATGACTTCCGTCGCCGGCCATTGCGGTCTGACCGCCAATGACATAAATGAAGTCATTGACAACTGCCACAGCCGCAAAATAACGCCGATCCTTTGTTGGGCTAAGACTAACAAACGAGCCAAGCTGGCCGGATTTTGTATGTGCTGCCATGATGTTCGCACAAAGAGTATTGTCAAGATATCCGGCCCCCAGAATAACCAGACACTCCTTGTATGCACGCATCTTAGCAATAGGAGTGTTGATGACAGGCTGACTGAACAGCTTCATGTGATAATTCAGGGCTCCTTGCAGCACATCACGACAGGCCTCACTCAGCAGCAGTGGATGGCTGTAAATGTATTCCATCTGCTCGGCATTCATCAGCCCGTATCGAATCAGGCCTAGGATCTTCTTCGTGAGATCACTCTGACGAGAACTGTTTTCCAGCCATGTCAAGGCAATCTTAAAGACCTCCAACTCCGACTGGGCTTTCAATCGATCATCAGAAAGAAATTCACAGAACAGCTCACCTGAAATGCCTTTAAAATCCTCGTTATGCGCCACCGGAACAAAATTCTCCAGAATGAAGTTTTTTGTTTCACGCTTGCATTCACTCAGCCCATACATCTCGGCCATTCGAAGAAAGTGCAGGCAGTTGTCAACTGTCATCTCGTCACGCAGATACTTGGCACAGAACGACAGAACCTCGGTGAACTGCAGATGGTCTGCCGCCTCGAGTACATCCTGCAGGTTTCCATCGTTGATTACGATTGTCCCTGTATATGCATATTCAAGCAGAGCACGCAGCCCAAGGGCCGACACACCCTTCAACTCCACCTGGTTTTGCATCTTCTCTTGAAAGTCCTTCGTGAACATTGAGAAGAAGTACTGGCTGCAAGCGGCCAGGTAGCTGCGATGAACATTGAACGTTTGGCCCTGGACCAGGAGCTGTGTGTCGCACATGAGTGCTTCTTGCCACAAACGCTGGAAGCCTTCGACAACTGCAGTGCCATGAGCTGCTGAGATATAACTACGGCCTCTTGAAGCAGTAGTGGCACTTGCAGTCGTTGCCATGTTGCCAGTGCTTGTACTGCTTGTAACCTAAAATCAGCAATCAATATTTTAAAATTTTAACTGATGTAAGGAAATCGTATTGATCACTACTCACTAATATCACTATTCGCTAATATCACTAATCTTGCATCCGTTATTGTAACAACATTTACAACAACCCATGGCCCAATGCTGACATTCAGTTCAGTTACAGCTTAGAATTTTTTAGTTAATTCTCAGTAACAGCTTGTAGCAATACAATAGTTACATATGCAAAGATGAATGAAACCACCAGAATGACAATGACATTGTTGAGACACATTTACCACAAACTAGATAATCAAATAAAAAAAAAATTTTCTAACTCTGGATCGATGGATGGATGGAAAGAGGGGATAAAATGCTAAAGAATGATGTTTACATTATGTCTGTACGCCAAGAACTAACTGGATATCACAAGTTCAGAATTGTTATTTTATAGTGGTTATATGGTAAAATCGCTGGTTGTCAGGCCCTAGGTGATAAATATTCTTCTCGTTGTTTAAGGTTTAAATGGCAATGGGGGACTCTGTAAAAATGGCTGCTATAGGTGGCGCCAGGATGGGACATAGTTTGGCTACTCTAGGTAAAATGTGTGCTCTGTTGTGCGGTAGGTTTATTTCATAGACATCTTACATTTAATATATGATGTCTATGGTTTATTTACGCTAAAGTTGTCTAAAGTTTGACCACATCACATACTGGCGACGCCTATCGCCGCTTAAAGGAACTGCTCACAGAGTCCCCCATTATTCATCTAATACTTTCAACTTTGTTGTGCTTTGGTGCTCCACAGGGTTCTGTGCTTCATTATCTTTTGTTTACAAATTATACATCACACCATTTTGAGCATTGCTGGATAATCATTCACTGGGATATCATTTCTATGCTGATGATATTCAAATCTACAATGTTTCAGTTGACAGTTTGTCATGTGACTCGTCTGTGCAGTTGTTGTCTGCTGCCTTTGATGTGGTATAGTCTTAGATGGTTGCCAATAAACTCCTCCTTAACCCATCGAAGACTGAATTTCTGCTACTGGGCACTACACAGCAACTTAAGAAATATGATCAGCTTAAGTCTTTGAAACTGAGGGTCTCAATTGTTGATCTGGCATACACTGCTTGTAACTTAGGCAAGTCTCTCACTGGCCATGTAAACAGTAGTTGTGGGTCATCAAATATGTTCATTTGTGATACATGCAGAATTAGGCATCATGGGCCCATATCTGCAAGGATACTCTCTCCATGTGACCCTAATTTAGCGGGATACTCATCCCTTCAGGGCCTCCTTGTTACCCTTCCAATGAAAACGGTATAACTGTAAATGCACTGTTCAAAGGTTAACAATAAATGATGATTGATGATTGATTGATGATGATATCTCTGACAAATGCATTGGTTTCCAGTCATCTACGTTACTGTAACTCATTTCAAACATGCTGAAGCTGCAGAGTTCAGAACTCCACGGCTAGAGCCATAATTAATATATCCAAATTATATGAACATATACATGTAACTCCTGTGCTTAAATCTTTGCACTGGCTTCTTGTTCAGCACAGAATTAGTTTCAAATTGGGGCTCATAGTTTATAAAACTTAGAACTGTGGCCAGCCACAATACCTAAAATCAGTTCTTATTCCCCAGACTTATCATTATTCAATGAGGTCATCTGATTATCTTTTTTGTCTGATCATACCTATATCAAGAACTGCTCTTGGTGAATGAGCTTTTTCAGATGCTGGACTTACTTTTGGAACTCTCTCCCTGTGTCTGTCTGTCCGTTCTGCTCAGCTACTTGTGTCATTTCGCTCTCAGCGTAAAACGTACCTCTTTCAAAGTCCTTATCCACCATATCCACTCAGTCTTATGGACTCATCTTCAGGATATTGACCTGATTACGGCATGGTGTTTGCTGTGTCATCAGTTACTGCCTTGTGCATTAGACACCGGCACATTAGAAGTTACTAATTACAAATTACAATTACATATGGTAATTGGTAGGGTACACATTTAGAATCGGGGTGCGTAGGTTTTCTCATGTCCTCAGTGTCAGTTAGGAGGCGTCGTGAGAGTTGGTTAGGGTAAGTTTAGGTGACGTGAGGGTCAGGGTTAGGGTTAGTGTCGTCGTTTGAAACCTGGTACCTTCCGCGCAGCATGCCAAAAGATACCGTAAAATGCCAATAAACTTACGCACCCCGAAACTTAATGTTCGCCATTGGTAGTTCCTGTAATGTATGGCAATTTACAAAACAATTTAAAGCAATACCGGTAATGTCGGTTTCATTGGGTAGGCTTCTGTGTGTGCGTGTGTGTGTTTGTGTGTGTGTGGTTGTGTGTGCGTGTACGCGGCGCGTATATATACCCATATAAAGAATAAACTGTACATTATGATTCAAGCGAGAGGGCCAGCAGTGTCTAGTCAACAGTTAAAGCGAATAATTCTAGTTCGTTGGCAAACTCACCGCTTTGTGGCGAGCCTCACCGGACATCATCATTGCTGTAAAAGATTGCAATAGAAGCGACTGATTATAAACGTCCACTATTAAACGGCCATTTAAAGGTTTTTGTCCGAATAAATAAATCACAATTTAATGTTATACACTTGGCGTTTTATTTCGTATACTGTACGCAAACTTTATTATTTTACTGAACGAGTCTCGAATCTGTTATTTTTAACCAGAATTATCCACAGACTCATCGCGATAGACTGTAGATGGCGCCAGAGAATAAATGCAAGTACGTAAAACTTTGAGAAAAACTTTGAGGAAAAGGTTTATTTCACGTTAGTGGTATGTGTCTTATTCAGAGGTGCAAAAAAACAAACTTTTTCAAAATGAAAAGTTGGTTTTTTGGTTTTTTATGGTTTTTTGGTTTTTTGGTTTTTTGGTTTTTAGATTTTGAGATTTTCCTATTTCGGATCATAAACTCATTAAAATGGCATAATACCATTCAAATTAATCAGATGCATTATATATCAATCTTCAATCTTTAATTCACCAAAAAACATTGGTAGCACAACAAAAAAATTAACATGAAAAGCATGAAAAGCAAAACAAGAAAATCTCATCCACTTATGGTGTCTGAGAAAAGACACAGAAACCTGACAACCTCATTGTCATGCGAACGGCATTTGTGCATAAAACGCAGTCTTCTGGAAAACCAACAGTCTTTAATAGTTTTTCATGCATGAATTGCAGTACCGATGCAACACTGCTATGACATATTTTGAAAATTTTACATATAGCAGAGCTGTACGTGTACTCCAAGGAGTTCAGGTCACTGTTGGTAGGGCTGATAGCCTCCATTCCATACAGGAGAAATGGTTTACAGTGTGCACTAACCAAATACAACAAAACAGGTTCAGTAAATTTGTAGCATTTGCTATACAATGAGTTAAATGACCGATAAAACTTCACACGCATTTCATGCAAACTAAGTTTAAATGACTTGGCTGCAACCAGAAAACAGCCAAGATATTTCAGCTTCTCCACATAATTGATATCTACTCCGTTGACATTGATGTTCTTGCACGCATTACGGAAATGTGATCCAATCCTTATCACTTGAGATTTGACTACATTTAACTTCATGTCAATACCCTCTAGCTCAACTCAATTGAAATTAACTAGAACAGTAGAACTGTAGATCGAATGTCATAAAACGAAGTTAACAAAGACCATACAACAATAATTGCCAAGAGAGTTGAAGAGACGCCATTTTTGGCATTTATAATGTCAAAATTTGTAAAAAAAAACAAAAAACCAAAATTTACGGTTTTTTGTTTTTTTTTGTTTTTTTTAAACCAAAAAACCAAAAACTAAAAAACCAAGCCTTTAACAGCCCTGGTCTTATTGCTATGACGTTTTCATAATTAAAAATAATGCATTTCTTGTAAGCCAAAACTAACCAGAGAGGAATTATAAGCATATAGTCAACGCTTCACACGCGTATGATATTTAATTGATTTTATTGTTGTTAATTGATTTTATTGCTGATCTTTCTTCTTACTGTAACCTTACTCTCATAGATCCATAGCTGTCTGTTTTATTGTATTTTATGATTTTTTGTGGTTTGTGATGTTGTTATATGATACTCTATCCTATGTTCCCGCAGCGCGATTGCAGGCGATTCAATAAAGCACGTACTTACTTACTACTAAAATAATGCATTTCTTATACAGAGCACTGACAAGGTTCGGGATCGCCTCTGAATTTGTGAGTGGCGCTATACAAATGTTCTATTACAATTACAATTAAACCCAAACTAAATAGCAATTTATTATATGTATAAGTTCGGTTAACTGAAAACATTCAATTTAATTAGCTGGTCTATGAGTTTGTTTGCATTTGGAAGAAATAGTTTTAAGTCAAATAACTATTAACCGCAACAAGTTATTGTCCACTCCAAACTCCATTACAGTAACTGTTGTGACGTTGAACGTTGATAGAGTGCAAGTCCATCACCATGAACATTTTCTATCCTAGCTGCACTATATGCTGTCTCCTCGGCTTGACTCCTCGTATTCTGACCTGCAGTGCACATGTGCAGGAACAGCCAAGCAGCTTGGCCGTCGTAGTTATTGTAATCTTAAGCTGGTCTGGCTGTCGTGGCTTTATTGTGGCATAGATAAATTTCGGAGATTTATATTACAGTATACTATACATCTTTGACATACACATACATGTATCAAAGATGTCTACGGCTCTAACATCTTTGCATGTATTATTACATTCCTTAAACCGGTTTCGGTTTCCTGTAAACCTGTTTCCGTTTATCTGATATTTTAAAATGTGTCTAAAACTGTCATTTTTTCCAATTTTAATCGAATGTAGGTCAAATCAACGTATCAGGTCAAATAAATAAACAGATGAATTTCATTGCGTTCTGTAACACGGACTTTGAACAACGACTTTGATCGCGCGAGAAAGAAGTAAGAAACCCGAGGAAGAGATAAACTGCGCGATCGTATCTAGATTATATAACATCGGTGTTCGGATGTGTTTATTTCTGTCATCTTCGTGTCTGTGCCAAAGTGTTTGAAGCTTTATTTTTTTAAATCCTGTTTATTTTGTATGGCATGAATGTTTATGTTTTAGACAGTCTTTGGTTTTTTTTATCTGGCAAGTATTATAATAAAAAAGATTAGTAGGCCTATGTGTCGTGATCTTATCTGGGACTTGTATACTTGCACCCCATTGACTAGGCTTCACTCGTGGTCATTCATTGGCTCACGGCCTTCCCATCGGACTTTGGCGTTCGTGTCAGTCGGACCATTCGTTTAGTTGAACGTTGAACACTTTGATCTGAACGTTGAACACTTGGATAGTGAAGTACACGTGTTCTTATGGTTTACTCTAAGATACGTTGACAGTACTTGCTTGATATTCGCCGTCCTGATAAAGCCTATACCAGGGTTGTGCAGCAATTTTTGCAGCCGTGATACCAGTTAAGTTTTTTAATATTTTACACTGTTTTTAAATAATCGTTCATATTATGATATAGCATTTCTTATTTCTTAATGGTAGTATTACGTAATGTAATATTAAGTGTGGAGAATTGAGTAAATTTGTTTTCTTGATGTAATTATTGGTCCTTTGTGCACTAAATTTGTTTTAAATGTCCTAGACGAATTGAGCTGCAATCGATTGCTTTTTATCCAGTCAGCCATGTTGCTCATGCAGCTTATTGAGATGGACCAGAGATGCTGGATGTTGGTGAATTCAGGACGACAGAAGCCTTAGATCTGTGAGTCATCCGAATAGAGATGACGTTGCGGACCGTGCTTGGTATAAATTATGGTTAGGATGTTGGCAGTATAAAGGTGGAAAAGAATGGGTCCAGAAGTAAGCCTTTACAAATGCCACAGATAAGGATAGTCACTGTGGAAGAGGGGCTGGCATGTAGGACATTGCTGTCTGGTAGGATGTTATCCACCTAGTGCAGTGGATGGCATGCCAAAAGCTAGATACAGTTGTGGAGGAGAATGTTGTGGTTGACTGTGTCAAGTGCAGCAGACATATCCAGAAAATAAAGAAGAGAGAAGTTTCCAGGGTCTTCCGGAGCCTCATCTATGTATGCTTACAGAATTCTGTGATCTCATGGCCCCCGTCATCCATGTGGTTGCAAGAATGACCACAGTTGCATCCTTGATGTATGCATCGCCAGCTTGGTGGGGGTTTACCCAGGCAAGCGACTGGGCCAAGATTGAGAAACTTCTGGAGAAGCGTAACAGGTTTCTCCCTTCAACCCCCTCTGGTGTGAAGCAATTGGCCGTTGCGGCCGACGATTCCCTATTCAGGACCATAATCTCTTACCACAGAGGTTCTTAACAGGTGTGTCGCGACACACTAGTGTGTCGCGAATCGACCGGCAGTGTGTCGCGTAAACATGGTGTGTCGTTGGTGTGTCGCAAAGAATTGGTGTGTCGCTA
Source organism: Aporrectodea caliginosa (assembly GCA_020284085.1). Taxonomy (NCBI): domain Eukaryota; kingdom Metazoa; phylum Annelida; class Clitellata; order Crassiclitellata; family Lumbricidae; genus Aporrectodea; species Aporrectodea caliginosa. The sequence continues at coordinate 694,535 of JACEVL010000164.1, read as the reverse complement.
ATTCTCACAGCAAACGTCAGTCTTGCATTAGACTGACTTAATTACTTTTGCAGTTTAGCGGACGTAAGCTATGAGAATTCGTAGCACTCTCTTTATCTATTCTATTTTGTCGCAGTCTGGGGCGGCAATGTGATTCAAGAATGAAGGATTTGTACAAGCAATTCTCTAGAACTCAGTTCTGTGCAAAGAATTACAAAGAACGAATATTACAGAACACTTGCGAGCAAAGCTATCAAAGATTTGCCCTTCATAGTTCCTACTTATCTTTGCAAGGGTTTTCTGAGATGATCAACATGTGCATAAAGAAGAAGAAATTAACGGAACAAAATGGTCGGAAGTGATCTCTCAGCCTGCTTTCTTATTGCATTTACAAAAGCAGTAGATCCTCGTTTTAATAATGATTATGTTCCAAAGAAAAATCCAGGAACAAAAATATCATTAACTGTTAGACCTATATACTAAGACGTAAGTTAACTCAGATGGGAGAATCAGAAGCCGACTCAGAGTCGTAGAAACGAATTAGAATCGTGGAATTAGATCAGTAGAAATTATAATTTTAGAATAATTAGAAAATTATTAGATGATTAGAAACTAGAAAGAATTCAATGTCAAAATTTGTATTCATTAAAAATTTTAACAATTAAAAATTTAAGTAAATAAACTAGTTTATTGAACATTTTTTAACATTTACGATGTTCGCATGTGACGATTGCATGGTGTGTCGCCAAATTTGGCTCCAAGTTTAGGTGTGTCGTGTGCACAAAAAGGTTAAGAACCTCTGTCTTACCAGACTCATTTGCTCAGAAGATTTTTGCTTGAGTCTCATAACCACGGTTACAACCTTCGAACAGCCCGGGCCCATGGGTTCAAACTGCCGCTGAAGGACGATAGGAACTTTAAAACCCGATTCCTATACAAGAACATGTACTGACACTAATGAATAAATTATTGAGTTACTCCTGGGCAGGATTGACAATCAGACCCCTCTGGCTTATCGCCCCAAACCAACCACACTCTACCATATTACCACTTGACTTGCATTTTATGTTGAATATTAACTGTTTTAAGTTGCGTTTGTGTCAACTTGAATTTCTTCTGTTAAACGAATATTTGATATATATCTTCGTTTAATAAAAACAGACTGACAAACCGCAGTGAGTTACATAATAGAAAGTCAGACAAGTCTAATATAATTTTATGGTGTACAGTTTCTGAAGGTTCTTTACCGTTCAAAATGATGAGGGTCATTTGCCAGAAGAATGTCTGACAGAATATCTGTGAGATCCGTCACCAAAGTCTGTCTGTCTGAGAAACTGTTTGATGTTGAGATAGTTCAGAAGTCACCTGGCTACAACCCTTTCCAGCATTTTAGAAAAAAATAGACAAGTTGCAGATTGACCAATAGTTTTTTTACATCTCATGTCAAAGTTTCTTTGATAGTGGAGTAATGTTTGTAACTGTGGAGGCCGCTGGAACTCTGCTATTTGCGATGGAATGGTTAACTAGTTCAACTATAAATGTGGAAAACATACCAGAACACTCCTTTAGGAGCCGTATAGGATGTATTTAGCGGGTTGACCATTGACTGCCTTTTAGGAGTGCACTGGATGAGCCACAAAATTTTACCAATGGAAAGAGGCGAGAATGAAGGCAGATGGTGTGATGTGGTTGGATAGGTTGGCTCCGCAGCATTGGCAGTGAACTTTCTCACATCAGCCACCTTCTAGCAAAGAATCGTAGTTGTAATCTTGAAACTTCGACAGTGCCAAAAAAGTGAAGTCATGGGAACCAGCTTATTCAACTAGGTCATCTGGTTGTCCTTCAGCTAAGGATTTGTTTCAAATTGGAGCTCATAGTTTATGAAACACTGAACTCTGGCCAGTCACAATACTTAAACTCAGTCCTTACTCCCAGACTTATCATTTTTCAATGAGGTCATCTGATTATCTTTGTCTGGTCATAAGTTAATCAAGAACTGTTCTTGGTGAACAAGCTTTTTCAGCTGCTGGGCCTACTTTTTGGAACTCTGTCCCTGTGCATGTCCATTCTGCTCAGTTGCGTGTCTCATTTCGTTGTGAACTGTAAACTTACCTCTTTCAAATTGCTGATCTGCCCTAGCTGCCTCTCTGTCTTATGTACTGATGTTCTGGATATTGACCTAATTATGGCTTGACTTTGGTGTGCCAGGGGTTGAGACCTTATGCATTAGACATCAGCTTGATAACACCATTTATATGTGCATAAATTACAATTACAGGTAAATGACTGAACTTTTTCATTAACCCTGGCATATGGGGGCAGATAACCAGTACTCTTCCTCACTGCTTGCTTGGCCCATCTGCAATGCACAGTTGATGTACTCATTTTATTGCTGAGCTTGCTAGGATGCAACTGGTGTAGAAATCTCAGACATCTTTCTGTCTTCACAGAGAGTTTAATGCTTGAGCTATGGGTTGACAATTCAGCATGCTGAGCATTAGACTATTGTGCACATCTGGCCAGTAAAAAGATATGAAAGAATGTTCTTGACAAATCAATTAAAAAATTTTATCCTGAATCATGTATGTCTGTTTAAATTCTTTGTTGTAGCAGGTCTGTTGTTTTGTGCCTCCACGGCATAGCCAGCTGACATGGCCTACAGGAAGAAAGTTACGGGATCTGGGAGTGGCGATCATGTAGCATCGACTGATTACATTCTGTCACTTGATGTTGGCACGACTACTATACGAGCACATGTCTATGACGGTTCAGTCAAGATAAGAGGAACAGGCAGCAGGAAGGTAAAGAATTATGCTCAAGGAGAAAGTCTGTTACTCAGACAATCTTACTTCTTTCTGGAACAGATCAGTACTTACTGACTAGAACCATATGGCTGCAAAAAGATTGTCACATTCATATGACAACTAAATTAATCATAAATTGATTAAATTTGTTGTTTTGTGATGTTTGGGAAGCGTTGTAAAATGAATCTGACACATTGTGAGAATGGAATGCAATAATACGAGTTTGATTATTTTTTGTGCTGCTGAATGTATTTTGGGTAAAGGTTACTGGTAGACATTTTTGATAGCATACTGAGGAATTTGTTAATCTAACTGCATTTGGGTTGTAACTGCGCATGTGTGATGTGTAGATACAGCTTCTTTACCCAAAACCAGGTTGGGTTGAAATGGATGAAGAACTTATTTGGCAGCAAACGCAAGATGTTATCAAGGATGCCATTGCAGGTATTTTATCTGAAGATTATTTTACTGTGTTTTCTTGTATTATTTAAATGTACAACTTTCTATTGATTATGTTTACATTTTCTTCTATGTTCAATTCATTTGTTTTTGGCGAATTAATTTAAACCAGTAATGTGGTTCTTTTGCATTAACTTTTTTTAGCCTTTTCAGTGTTGTATGTGCTAATATTTATAATAAAAACTGGTTTAGGGTTAGGTTTGAATTTAAGACAATGTTAGCTATTAAATACACTAATATTGCAGATGCTGGTTTGACGGCAAAAGATATCAGATGCATGGGAATAACGACTCAACGTAACACATTCATTACTTGGGATAAGTTAGTTATATTACATCTTGATCATGCTGAAACATTTCTGTTCTTTAATTTCCTATTAAGTCAGTAACAGTATCATTATCACATTACATTAAATATCAGAAAGATGCATAAGAACTTGATTAGTGAAGATACTTTAAGTCAAAGTAAACTTTGTTATTTTCATAATTGAATAATATTACCTTTTGGTGTGTTAACTTACTGAACTTTTCTGGTGGTCCAAATTACATAACACCAAATTTTTAAAGTGACATTCACTATCATGCAGCTGTTTACTTTTAATAGTATTTCTTTGTTTCTGCCATTTTTACAGTAGCACTGACTGTTTACAAAGCATCAATTAAAGGTGCTACTTTAGTTTAATTTTCCTGTCACTATAATATGTAGAACTATAATGTTTGTTCACTGTCAGGAAGCATAGTTTAATTTCATTTATGCTTTGAATGAACATTATAGGATTGTAAAATGATTATCCTTGGTCTGTGGCTTGAAACATATTCTAAGCATGTTTTGTCTTATTTTCAGAGAGACAGGGAAGACGTTCCATAGGTTTGTCACTTGGCAAGATCTGCGATCCTGTGATTACGTCAAGAAGTGGAATGATTCGTACAGCATGCGGGTGAGAGACTGGATGATTCTAAACTTAAGGCTTTGTCTGTTTCAGCACGCTTACCTACCATAGCCTGGCTTATGCTTCCCTGTCAGACTTCAGCTCTGACTTCTCTGGTGGACTTTGCTTTTGGACTGTGATTTCACTTAAAGCAGCCATCTATTGCTGCCTTATGCATTGTGATAATTAATGAGCCTATATAAGTGACTTGATTAGACAACATTCACTCGACAGTTGTGCCTTTGACTGACACTGCTTGCTGCCCTCTTCACATTTTATGTTGAATATTACACACTACCTCAAAGTACACATTGCATAAGCAACCCTCAAAGGGTTGGTGTTTCTCCTAAAACTAGGCTTTCACTTTTTATGCATTCAGCCTATAATTTTGCTGTCACTTTTGCTTCAAGTATTTAGAATTATTCAATACAGTAATTGCTTGCTAATTTTGTTTTTTTTTGTTTTGGTTACTTTTGAGTTTATATTATGTACTGGTATGATTGCCTCTGAATCAAGTTTGACATATGGCACATTGATCTTTTATTATTACTCATGTGGATATTTTATTATTATGTATCTGAGTATTACATAGTACCTTTTGGAACCTGTCAAAAGAACTTGTTGCTACTGTTTTATTGATTTTATCATAGTTTTTGCTGCTTATGCAATATGCACATGTTTTAATCTAAATCTCTTTCTCTCATTTTTTGAATTTGCAAATATTCGTCAATATTTGTGTCCTGTTCTTTGTGTGTTTTAAAAAGGCTCTTAATGGTGGTTCTAAATTTCTCTACTACCTCACAAGGAAAAAGCGATATCTTGCTGCCTCAGCTCTGAGATTCAAATCTGCACAGGTACATTTAGTTTTTCGGAATAATTTTCATAAATATGTGATTTCATGAATGCCTGACAGACCTCATTTGACCCTAAAATCAGATAAAGCTCATTTGACCCTAACTCTGAATCTTACCTGAACATCTTTAAGCAGACTCACAACAGACAGACATGTTTAGTTTTTGTTTGATTAAATATGCATATTTAAAAGTTGTTTTATTTTCATAGTGGTTAAAAGCGTAGACTGGTTGATGTGTTTTCAGAATAGATTGTGTTTTGTACTCCTTGAGAATTTATTAGTAATTTATGTTGAATAAATAGTTGATGATCTTTTTGTTCTATTCTCAGGTTACAATGAGACTTAAGTGGATGCTTGACAACAATGAAGAGGTTTGCTGTTCGATAATTATAGCATGGCACATATTTTCTCAAACCATAAATAAATATTTACTTGCACTGCAATTACGGTATCTGTTGCTAGATTTTGTGTTACTCTATCAGTTTCAAAAAATTGTGTTAAGCTGAACATTCATCAGGATTTTAAGCCCATGTCTGAATTGCATTGGGAGAGCCTAATTGAAATAGCAGAATGAAGTTAAAGTGAAGACGTTAAAAGTGAAGAGAAATTTTTTTTATGTCTGAATTCATTATACAATAAATGAAACGGGATTGTTTCTTTAGCTAAGAAAACGGGTCGACGAGAAGCAAGTGATGTTTGCAAACATTGACACGTACTTGCTTTGGCATCTAACAGGACACAAGGTCTATGCCACTGACTACAGCTGTGCTAGTGTCACAGGTATCTACGACCCATACCAGGTAATCATGATAATAGTAATGGTAACAATAATAATGTACTTAATAGTAATAATAATAATAGTACTAATAATCATGATAATCAGAATAGTAATAATAATAAGATAGTTTATGTAATTATTATGGCATGGCCAAGGCTTAAAAGTGCTGTACGCAAATCAATGACAGTCAAATAACTTGATCTCCTAGTTCCCCGGGCAAGGACTGCCATGGCCCAACACCGAGCCTTTGCGATCGCGGGCCCTTCTATGTGGAGTGACCTACCCCCTCAATCCATAGTAAGATTTTAGTTGGGGTCCCACCCTCATCCCTTCGTTGCTTAAAGACTTTCCTAGTTCCTTGGGGCTGTCACGCTGAGAGCGCTTCTGAATAGCTAGTACTGTAAGAGGCGCTTTTATAAATTCTCGGATATGATACGATATGATATTTTAAAAGATACGTATTAAGTGATGACTTTACTTAACTGACTTCTGTGGTCTGATAGTTCAACTTGATTAAACTAACATTTGCCACAAAAATCCAACTTGTTAACTGATTTTTGGTATCAGCTTACTTTTTTGGTAACTGTAATTGGACATTTTAGATATGTTTCACTCAGTGAGCAGAACAGATCAGAGGCAGCACTCTCTGCACTTGGCCTATATGATGTCTGTTGTCTGCATGGAGCTGTCTCAGCCCATTGTTAACATTCATCTGTGCCTTAGATTCTGATTACTGACTTTACATGTGAAATAATCACTTGAAATAAATAAGAATAAATATGGAGTACTTAATGTGGACGTTGTGTAACTTCTAGTTGAATGTTCTTTAGATGGAGTGGAGTTCGATAGTGTCTGGTATTGTCGGTATTCCACTTCATATAATGCCACCAATTAAAGACACAAGGTGAGTTCTGTTTATTAGGTTTAATGATACTTCTCATTGAAACTTGTAGCTGTTGGTAAAGAGGAATTTAGGTGATAAAATCATTTTCATTTTTATGCATATTTATGTATGTACCTGCATACTTAATATCGAACCTTTAAATATTTTGCAAAGAAGCTGGCTGTATCAGCTATTCTGCTTAACATGAAGTGGTGTTGTGTTCCAAGAGCTATTAACTTAATATGCCATACTGGTTAGCATGTTGTACAAAATTGCAATGCAGTTCTACACTGTATCACTAAATGTTGACTTTTTCAGCATTACCAGGTATTCCTTTTAACACACAGTTTGGTTTTCACGTTGTATCTTAAGTCAATTCCCCAACGATTTTGTATTAATGAGTTCATACTGTAACTATTTATGAACTTAATTTTTATAAATTAATTTAAATGGAAATTGCTTGATGTAAGTGTAGATGCTTAAATTATGAACTGTTTATGTTGTAGTGGTCATTTTGGTGAATGTGTGTCTGAATTATTTGGTGCTCCAATTCCTATAACTGCAATTGTGAGTGGTTGTGGTAATATGTTCAGGAATTTTCTCTAAAATAATTAAAAATTATGATTTAGAAATTACTCTGGTTGCTCTTCTGTGAAATAATCTAGTAGCATCTATTTAAGACTTCATTGTTATATCTCCTGATGTTGTGCTAGCTGGGTTATCATCGTCACCATTAGTATCATTGTCGTCATTATGATAACCTGTCATCATCATCTGCCCTTGTCTTCTTCACATGCATGTTTTAAAACTGCTTTTTCTGAATTTTGTTTTAAAATAACCTGGTTTTGATTGTATAACAAATAAAAGGTGTGATTCTCATAGTCAATCTCATTAAGTAAATGCAGTTTTTAATGCACACAGGCTGATGGCCCACCAAACTAAAATGCAGTCTCATACATGCACTCGTAAAGCTCAAGTTATTCACTTGCTTATCGACTGCATTTGCGATCCAGACTGATGCTTAACATGCGATAGTTTTAGCATGATCTTTGTTTGTCAGTAGGTTGCTGATCAGCAAGGAGCTATGTTTGGACAGTGTTGCTTTGATGTTGGTGATGTTAAATGTACAATGGGAACCGGTACATTCATTGACTGCAACACTGGCAACAAGCCACATGCCTCTATAGCCGGTTAATACCATCTCTTGCTACTTTCATTAAAAAGATTTTGAATATTGCTTTCCATAGCTTGTTGAAACACTGGTGAATGAACTTATTTTAGTTTTAATTGGAAAATATTGTTAAGTTTCTTGCAACATTTGTTATCAAGTTCTGTCTGCTTTGCCAGTTATTTAATGTGTTGTTTGAATCTGAAATAAAAACTCATGTTTCAACTTGCTTACCTTTTAGTCTGCCTGCATATGATGATTGTGGTTTCATGATCTATTATTAAAATGGTGATATAGAAGTTTCCTATCAGATTGGATTAGATATTTCTTCATTACTAGATCAGTCCCATCTTAACTATTAATATGAAAAGCTATAGTTTTTAACATTTGCAGTTTGAAAGAAAGCAACAATTTGCCCCAGTCATTGAACCATAGGTAAAAATGACATTTTAAGCTTCTTATTATGCCTTTGAAGACAGCATTGTATTTGCAAATAAAAAAGTGGGATTATGTTTTATAGCCTTACTGCATTTTCCTTTCTTTGTGCAATTGCTCCAAAACACTAGAACTGTTCTTCATCAATGAGCACTTTCCGATACTAGACCTAGATTTTGGAACTTTTCCCCACTTTTGTTTGTTGTGTTCAATCTTTCATATCAATGTGGTCTCAACTTATGACATATCTATTTCTGCTTTTCCCGTTAATGCTGTCTCTGTATATTGACCTGATTATGGCTTGGTTTTGACGAACCTTTGGTTGTGCCTTGTGCATTAGATACTGGCTCTGTAGAATTTGCTAAAAAGTATTTATAAATTATAATATGGAAACTGTTTTCGGACTGTTGTGTTTGGTGATGTTTTTCTAGGTCTTTATCCTCTGATTGGATGGAAGATTGGCAATGAGTGTGTGTATGTGTCTGAAGGTTATGCATCAGATACTGGACGCTGTTTTGAATGGGCACGGTCTGTTGGTACGTACAGTTACTTTACCATACTTACTTTATGTCTACCTTCATTAGCCTTCCATATGCAGCAAACTAACATTTTACGGCTTGTTCTTTTGTCTTCTGAGATGTTCATACTGCACCTTTTGTTCATTTTGTAGCTTATTATTTATCTGTGCATGTGGTAATGTTTAATTACACAGCAGATTCATTCCCTCATCCTCTGTTGATCATCACGTGTATGCTGATGACACACAGCTGTTCATATATTTCTCTCCCCCTCTTTGTCAGAACATGGACTCATTGAAAATAAAATATCTTTAAACAAAGCTGTGCAGTCACCAACTCCCAAACACCACCATTATGGTCCCAGTGATCTAAAATCACTTCTCACTTCATTGGCTTAAAGTTCCTCAGTGTATCCAGTACTAAATTCCGTTTTTACGTACAATGTCATTCAAACCTCTCGACCCTTTTACATTCACCTGCTTATGCACTATCCAACTGCCCAGATCTACTCATTCTTCATCATACCTTTATCTCAGCCTCCAGGCTTCTTTCTCATATTCTGCAACCGCTCCTTAATTTACATTTTGCCAGATCTTTGGAACAAAGTCCCAAAAGATGTTCACCATTTTATTCATACCCCTCTCTTGCCTTTCATTCTGAGCACTCCTCCACTTGCCCTCGCTCCTGTAGCATTCACCCTAACTGAAAAACGGAGTTTTCAAGCTATCTTATATTAGTTCTGTTTCTGCACCATTCCAAGATCACTTTCTTCTGCAGTATCACCACTACTTCTACACAGCCTGACCCTCCGGATTCTGACCTGGAAGGCTGGAACTGAACCAACCCAACAACCTGGCTCTTGTTGACTGGAATTGACATAGTGCTGGCGAATAAACTGGTCTCTCTGGCATGACTTTGTGTGTTATTCATTTACATTTATTATGTCTAAAAATAGTCTATTATTTAGTTAGTTTGGATAAGGATTTTGTTAAAGTGTATTAATTTGTACTTTAAAGTGTGATAAATGTACATTGTTTTAATTTTCTGAATGAATAAGAGTCTTTGTTGTGATTGTTGATGTCTCAGGTTTATTTGAGAATGTCGAGGACACCGAACAGATTGCCACCTCTCTGAGTGATTCAGGAGGGGTTTACTTTGTTCCTGCTTTCAGTGGACTGCAGGTAGATTGCTACCATTCCTCTGTATCTAATTATTCTAGTCTATGGAGAGCAATGAGTTGAATTTGGAAGCATTTGGCTGTGAATATTCTCTTTTGTGATTCAGTTTGTGTAATGTACCAGTTGGTTTTTTAAATGACGGCTTTATGTAGCAACACTAGCAAAGTCCTAAAAAAGTAGCAGATGCAGAAGAAAGTTTTTAATTGTTTTTATTATTTTTATTATTATAATGTCCTATTAGTGTTACTTGATGCAAATTTTTTGCATGTCATTTTAAGGGTGACTCTGATGATAGTTTGATGTGACAAGTCTGAAGTTTTGGTTATTATTTTTTTGATAGATGCCAGTGAACGATGATAAAGCCTCTAGTCTGATGATTGGTCTAACGCTGGAGACAACTCGAGAGTACATGATCCGAGCGATACTGGACTCGTTGTGCTATCGCTTTGAGTTACTCTATGAGACTGTGTTAAAAGAAACAGATACACCACTTTCACAGCTTATTAAGCAAGTAGTCACATTGTTATGTTCTGAAGTTTACTCATCTGTAGGTACCTTAATTAATTAAAGTAAAGACAAGTTTTGGGTTTTGGATCTATGCTCATTTCAGTATAAAAGACATTACCATATATTAGCTAAGTAAACTTTTTTCACTTTTCAGTTTTAAAGTTTTGAAGATAGTTGTATGTATCTAGACACTTAGTAAAGCGCCTTTTAACGCTTTAACGACGAGCGTGTATTAGAAGTGATTGGGAAACCAATTCAGCTCGTCATTAAAGTGTTAAGTAAACCCCGTACTCTTGTAGTGCCAGTCCGAAGCCTGGAAAAAAAGAGGAGAGCCGCGATAATCATCTTTGTTATGACACGGCGTCATTAAACATGAACTAACAAGTATCTCTCACAAACACTTTTAGCGTAAGTTGTGTTTAGAGTTCCTGGTGTGTTTTGCATTGAGAAAAAGGAATTGTGACCACCAAATGCAGTCAAGCATATCCTTGCAGGCAGCAGAAGATTCAACATCCAGATATTCCTTATTGTACTGTATTTATTAATCTATATAGCGCCGCTCACAGCAGTGGCCATTCAGTAGCGCTTCCAGTGCAAGAACCCCTACAGAAGAAGAAGGTTTTGAGGTGGGAGAAGGCTGTAGGAAGAGACCTAGAAAGAATGGTAACACGTAGAGAGGAGGGAAGGGCACTGGGTCTGCACATGATAGGCATTCACAATTAGATTGGTCAAAGAGCCTTACTACGATTGATGGTTGAAAGATTCTGCCTTGCCAATGATTCTTTAAATCTTAATTTTAGATTTTCCAGTCACAGATGACATATGTAAAGTCTTGGGTTCGATGTTGTTCAAATGGGAACCAGTCTGCATGCAATAGGTTAGTTGTTATAGTATTTCCTTTGATGTGCTCTAGGTGTGATGGTGGAGTATGTAACAATGGGTTTCTGGTTCAAATGGTTTCCAATCTAACTGGACGAAAGATTGATCGTCCACACCACATGGATATGACAAGCCTTGGCGCTGCATTTTTAGCTGGCCTTGCTGTTGGTAAGTTCTGCCTCTTTAAAATTTCTTGTTATAAATGTCAGTTTTTCTGCCTTGCTTTTGCAAAGATGTCTGAGGTTCAAACAGACAAAATAATTGAACACTGAGCTATGCAGGTACTGGAAACCTGGTGCAATAAATTTGTACAGCAGACATTGCTGTTAAAATTAAACTCCCTTGGAAACTTCACTGTTAGAATATGTTAGCTGCCAAGTAAGTAGTCTGGCTTTCTGTGGATTGTGATGCTACTGGTAATATTTTATGTTAGAAGTGTTGACTTGAGACATGTCCTTTAAGTCTGACATATTATGGAAAGGCAAGTACTATCATCGATTAAGTCAGTAAATGAATTCAATTTAACCCTTTATTGTTACAAAAGAATAGATCTCCAATAACCCTCAGATTAAGCCCCTGTCAAACCTCCATTTTTGCTTTAAGAAAAGGATTGAGAAACAGAAGTTTTGATTTCGTGATGTTTCCATCAAATTTCAAGGTTGATGCAACCTGTTAAAAGGTTTTTGCAATATTTGTTTCTTGTTTCTAGTGAGGGAAACAGATTTGAATGCAATTACTTAAAAGGGACTGTATGATATGCTTCGTTTAACAGGAATCTGGAAGGATAAAAAGGAGTTGATATCCATTCGCAAGACGGAGAGACTGTTTGAACCACAGTCAGATCAGAAGGAAAAAGTCAAAGAGTTTTATGGGGAGTGGCTGAAAGCAGTGGAACGATCCAAAGGATGGTATAACACAGGCAAATCATAGGCATTGACTGACACTGTTGAGATCACTTGTCACTGCCTGAAGTATAGCTAAGGAAATTGTTCACTTCACCTGAGGATGTCGCATTCAATTGGACCATATTGTGAACTAATTGTTTTGCAGAGAGATAGGTCGTTTAAAGTCTCAAATTAAAGACTAGTGGAATTTAATCATGTGGTTATTGTAAGATTATATTACAGTAGCATAAGGGGGTTCTACATGTAGAGAATATTTTAATACTGTTTTAAATTACTTTCCCAAAATTGCGTTACCTTTCATGATAATTTAGTAATGGGTTAGAGTGTAGTCCCATTGTAATATTTTAAACTATTTAGTTGGGTTACAAATATACTCTGTACACAGAATTGTATATAAAGGCATGAGATTTGCCAGTTAACCCACCTGTTTTATAGTTTTGTGGAACTACAGTGTACCTGGGTCCTGACTATTTTTTTAGTCTTATGATGAGGCTGATAAACAGCAACAACAAAAGTGACTACAAGTTGCGCGTAATTCTTTCCATGCAGTTTAACTTTGTATTTTGATATTGGCTGAACTGATGTTCATCTGTTTGTTTTATTCTTGTGCCTTATCTTATTGTTATTAGCAGACATTATCTGCATATGTTCAACAGACTGAGAGAAATCATCTTTATCTATTTTTACTGTTACAATGATGTTATGCAATATTGTATGAAGGCATATGATATGATGTTGGGCATGCTGACTTTGGACATTGGTAAAGTTAATGTTGAACTAGAGATGTTTTCCTTCACACTCATTATGTTATGCATTCCATCATTTATTGCCACCAGATATTTTACCACTATACTTGTGTTTGCCATTGTGAATTTAAGGTTACCTTATCTCTTAAGATTTGGATAAAAAAATTCTTTATACATGTACTCACAAAACAGTCTGAGGTCATTAGTTGACTGCCATATCTGTTTCCTGTTCATGTTTTATCTCTAGACATTACTGAACTGGCCAGATGGAGCCATTTGGATATCAGTAAATGGAACAGTTTGTTCTTTACTGCAGAGTGTCTAAGAGTTAAAGTGATCTGAGTAACAAATCGGCTGCAATCGAGTTTTAACTGGTGCTTTACTAGTTTCTTGTAAGATTGTTAGATTGATATTCTAAAGCGGATCATGACAGTGGTGCTTCTTTCAGGCACCAGTATATAAAGAACTCATGATTTCTATCATTTGACAGTTGTTGCAGTTTAGAGCCACATTTCTGCTATGAATTCATCACTGTGCAGAAATATGTGTAGCTTTCACGAGTTTGCCTTTTGTGAATTTGACATTTAGTTTTCTCTGGAACGGTCAATTAATGACTTCTAAATGCAGATGGCTGTTAGGTGAAAACCAAGAAATACATGTACCAAGAATGTAATTTAGAAATGTTTAAAGAATTTTTTTAATGTTGGCTTATGATGTGCATTTCTTGCCACTTCAACATTAGATTATTGTACTCAACTCGGGGTTGAGTCGGGAGCGCTTCTGAGTAGATAATCTTGAAGGGGCGCTATATAAATCTCTGAAATGAATTAATAAAAGCATAATGATAGTTATTCCAAAAATATTGGCCTTTTATCCTGTTTTTATTAAGTATTTTCATTGTTCAGTATGGTGAGCAGTTTTGTGCAAAATGTATATTTAACAATTCAACAGCCTCTTGGTCATTAGAAGTCAGTTTATGGTTTGCAATAACAAAAATAGGAGTGAGTAGGGAGCAGAATATTCCATCAAACACCAGTGGCATAATGTGGACCACTTTTGGATCCAATCACTTGTGTCTGTATAGGTTGAATACTGTAGTACTGAAGAGCTACATGGTTTTTCCTGGAATGGTGAATAGATTTCGTTTTAGCAACCCTAGTATTACTCTGTTTCAATACTTATTTTGTGATTTATACCACAAAGTCTTAATTTGTTTTGTGTGCATTAAAATCATGTTCTTGAGCTTACAAGTTGTTAGTATTGTAAGCTTTTGTTTACTGTTAACGTTAGCTTGTTTTTTCATTTAATGTGTTTGTCATCCTGTATCGAATTCAAGGGAGATTACTATTGAATGTTTGGTGGACACAAGTTGAAATGTTACTTAACACTTTAACGACGAGGGTATGCTAAATGTGACTGGGAAGCCAATGCAGCTTGTCGTTAAAGTGTAAGCGCTTGACTTGTACACAATTGCATTAAATGATGTAAAAGCAGTGTAACTTGCAAAATTAAGTAATGTTTGCTTACAATTAACTTTTACATTTAGTGTCATGAACTGCAGGTCTATTGTAGCTTGCTAGAAAGCATATAAATGTGAACAGTATGATGTTCTGAAAATACTATATTCTAAACAGATTTCTTGAAGTCCAAATCAGTTGTTCCCAGCTGAATAGCTCCATTTCAACTTTTGACTGTGACAATGAGTGGAACACACTTTTAACTAAAGCTTCCTATTCACCTGAAGCATGTGTTAAAGTTATGAAAGATATGATTAACACAAGAGGCATAGCTAATTGTGCTCATGTGCCTTTCAGTTCATGTTTTTCTAGTTTCAGTTTCATTTCTGTCTTGTGTCGTTAGAAACTTGTGTCAGGTCTTGGAGTTTGGCCTGTTGTTTTTACTTGCACAAAAAAGGTTGTTGGCTGCTAATTTCGGTTACAACTTGCTCATGGCTGATGGCAATGAGGTCACATTTAAATGAAACTGTGATACATCTGCCACCAACTTCATGTTTTGTTATCATTATTGTTACTATTATATTTTCATTCTGTTGCTGTCTTTATTTCATTTATAATTATAAATTTAATTATTTATAATTTTCGGCTCTGCCTTTGTAATCAGACTGCTTAGATTTGAAGAAGCAACAAACCAACTGCAGAGCTTATATTGACTTAATAATCCTGAGCTATGCAAATGTTGTTCATATAATTATTACATTCCCACAGACACTTAGTTCTTGGAAAGCATAGTAACGCTTTTCATATAGTGTATTAGAAGAAAAACATCTGTACTTAGAATCCATAATTAGATATTACATTATAAACGATATTCACAGCTCTATTATACCGCGCTATTGTTATTCGTATATATTGAAATTAAACTATTCAAAAAACGTTTTAAAACTTTTATGGTGCAGTGTGTGTGTGATATTCTGGAAGCTTTTGCACTGAAGATGGCAAGATATGATCATTCACAATGTGGATACAATATGACTTTCATCACCAATAAAGTCATAGGGACCAAAGACCTTAAGGACTAACAAGAAAAGCTTTAGGATAAAAATTTAAGATAAAAATGTAAGATAAAAGTAAGATTCTGAAGTTGATCTTGTAGGTGGTTGGTTCCACCTTGGACTATGTCATATAACTGTAGCTTTAATGCTTTATATTATTCTTACCAGCATGGTGAATGATTGTTGTATTCCACTGACCCTCGTTTGAGCATATTCTACTAACTTGAGTAACCACATCCTCAAGAACTCTAAAAATTCTCTTGTTGCACATTTGCACTTTAATGCCACAATCCAAAAGACATTTTCAGCTATTCATAAGCCAATGTGTTTTTGCAAAACTTCTAAACTTGTATTGCCTACAATTCAATAAAGGAAAACACCTTAAGGTAAAAATTTAAATCCAATTCAAAGCAATGACAAAAAAGCAAAAATCAAGTGAAACAGACTAGCACAGTCAGTTCTTCTCACACTAATTAACAATTCTGACAAGCCATTTGACACCACACATCGTTAAAGTCTATAAAACAAAAACATCCCAGCCTTGGCTTTGACAGCGAAGTCAATGATATGACTTTAATCAATACAAGGAATACAAAGAAATGAATTTTAAATTATCTCTCACTTTTTTAGACACCTTGTAATATCAAATAAATAATATTAAAATTACCATGAAAAAAACCCAGTTAAAAACCTTAACCAAGTTCAAGACCAAAATGAGACTACGAACCAAATCAAGTAATCGTGACCTTTATTGAATAATTACATAATTATAACTAAATATCATCAGCTTCAGAGTGACTAACTAATGCCATAAAATGAGGTCCAAAATACCCAGGCAATCTAAGAATATTCACAATTCATTTAGAAATGTAGAGATCAAACCTGGAAATATAATAATTCATACTGAAATTCTATGCATGTTTCAAACACTTTTCTCAGGAGGAACCTTCATTGATTTGTTAGTTACAGTATCAAATAACCTCACTCACTCGGCAACACCATTTCTCAATGGCTTCAATCATCTGGATGCTCAACTCTTCATCTGGCAACTGACTAACTATGCCTCAGATTCACATTTTTGCATGCATTAAAAACTCAACATAATAACAGTGCTGGCACCTTTGCAGTCTCACTTCAAGTTGCACTTCTAGTGAATTATACATGAATGTTTAACGACTCATCACACTACCATGAGCATTTCTTTCAACAACTTGAAGAAGCTCAAGTTCAGTGAACCCTGCAGTAGTCATTACTGGTAAAAATATTTAGCACTAGCGGCAGACTAATATATTTCCAACGAGGATCTCTACCTTAAAAAAATAGCCATGTTCAGACTACATGAAATAACATTCATCACAACACTTTCCCTAAACCAAATAAAAATTTCTTAAGCAAGATGGCTTTAAGATTTGAATTACATCTTGTGCACTAAATCTGTCAGGGTGGCCTTGCAACATGTCTAGATTACAACCCCAATGATAAAGTGAAATTGAAAATACACTGGCGTGCTATAACTATAACCTATTAAGAAATGTTGGTAGGTTGCCTGACTGCTATTGTGGTGCTCATATTTGAGTTGAAATGTCCTTCAGCCCAAGTACTGCACTTCTGGAGACTATTTATTAACATGCAATAAATAACTGATAAGCATGTAATAAATGAGTGATTTTGCCTTATCTTACTAACAGGTAATCCTCCTAAGCAAAGAATGACAGCTGCTTAAGAAGTTTCTTCCTATCATGTTGTTTGCTCATAGGCTAGTAACACTATGATGAAGTGAGTGAAAATATCAAGATCAGAAACCAAGGTGAAATAGCAAATTCGTCTCATTCTCTAAATCGCTGGAAACCGTAAATAATCTTCTTCACTGTGGTTCCTCTCATCCTCTGTCAAAAGCTAGCACACTTTCATTCATTGCCAACTCCTTTGCATCCTTCGTCATCGACAGTCTTCTCCTGTCCTGTTTACAGACCCATGACAAACTCAGCCTCCATACAAACTGATTTTTTACACAAATTCCTCACCTCTTTGGGCCTGCATCTTACGCTGAAATCACTGCTCTCATTCAGTCCTGTCAAAACAAACAATGACACCCTGACCCAATCCAAACCTCCTTACTCAAAGACTGCTCAACCAATCTTATTCCCACTATAAACAAGATCATCAACCTGTCTTTATCTGCTCGCAGGTTACCTATGTTCTACAAAACTCAGTCAGCAAACCACTTTTCAAAACACCATCCCTAGACAAGGAAATCCTCTCCAATTTCAAGTCTCTCATTCCCCATCTATGGTAAACTGTCCAATCAGGATGTCTTCTTTTGCCTCATTGTCGAACTTCCAAGTAACAACATTCCCAATTCAAACCAATTTTCAAGTTGCAGTTGTGTCAACATGAATTTATGATAAACGAATATTTGACGATGGATCCGCCTACACACCCGGTTTAAGTCATGGCAAATTAATTGTAATACAAAATGTAATTAATATAGTGCCACTTCAAGAGCAAACTAATCACGGGTGCTCTCTGCAATAGCCTATATGATATATCTATATATCTTCGTTTATTGATTATTCGGGATGTCACACCGCATCCAGGTACAAGTTAAATTAGAAATTAGATGATGCTAAATGTCAATAAGAACTGGAATGTTATCAATATGAAAACAATGCACAGAAAATTAGGAAAGTCACCACTAACCAGTGACGGGTTCTCACAATTAACAGATTTCCATCCAAAGTTGATAGCATAATGGTCATACATCCACATACATTCATTGCATGAATGCACACATAAGTGCATGCAAAACAGCTGCAAATATGCCAAATTACTGATTAATTATTACTGATACTACTTACAAACACGTTAATCAGTTCTCCAAATACAAAATATGCAACAGAATAACAAAGTCAAACATTACAGTAGTCAGAACAGACTGAATCTGAATCCAAATCTATTGCTATGTTCCGGTGCGTCACAAGACCAGTCAAAAAAATGCACTTTGAAAATCACAGACAGAGCTACGTAGTCTAAAGATGACACGTCAACAAATCTTCAGCTTGTGGGACAATTCGTGTAATGGTTTCTGAATTCTGATGAATGTTAACGAGTGTGTGTGTGTGTGTATGTGTGCAACTGTCCATGTGTGTGTGTCGTGGCTCGCCACTATATTATCAATGACAATACAATGTCAATTTATTCATCACATGTAACTCGGCTAGAGTCTTAGCGTCGAGCAGAAATCCAGAGAAGTTTTAAAATGTGAAGTTGACTAGTATGCAAATCATGGTAACATTTCTTATACCCAACAACAAACTATCAGAAGAACAGTGTTGAAAAGTGGTGTTTCGAAAGTTCGCTTGATGAAGCTTCAAAGAGTGTAAAATACTTACTAAAACTCTAAATGCATATATCACTTATACTTACATCATTGCATTATGTCCCATTAAGTATTTTGCTCGGCCTCCTCATTCCATTCATTCTTTCCATTGCACTGGTTCCATTGACCATCAGGCCTTCATCTAAGATATCCTCGACTCCCAACTGGTTCTCAACCCTCCCTCTTCTCTCGATGACACCTTTCTTGCTACAATTCCACACTTTCCTTTCCTTTCTATCTAAGTTTTGTCTTTCCTTTCTATCTAAGTAACTGAATAAATTGTCCTAAACGACTACCTCTCTTCTTATTCACCCCTCAACCCCCACCAAAACCAAGTTGTAATTAGGCTATTGTGCAGGCAGTCTTATATTGAAATATGGGGTGAAGTCAACAGAATATGCATCTCGCAAGTGCGTGATAACTGAGTGATGTAATCAGGAAGGGTTTTCTACCAACAAATCTAAAGTTAAGTTGACCTGAATTCAAGACTAAAAAACTTATTCAGCAGGTGAATTGAATAACTTTTCTTCAATAACGATAAAATTACCCAAAAACATGGCATGGCAAACCATGAAACATTATGAGTTAGAACTACATTATGCAACATCTAAGCACAGTACATGATCCAAACTGGCACAGCAAAGAAATAAAACATGAGCTTGTTTATACCATAAAAACTAATTGATTTCTGACAAAATGCACAATACCTACAGCTCCTCACTTAAGCAAAGGAATACAATCATCACCAGAGGACCGTTAGCCATGGCGACAAAGCTCACACAAGTTTTGGATCTGTGATGCCAAGGCAAGAGCATGCTCACACAACTTTGACAAAAATGACGATGACAACAATATTTTTATAGATTATATCAGCTATGATGTATAATTATCTATCCACCTCTGGACTGTGCTTGGTTAAGGTTGGATCATACAACTTTTAAAAAGTTCCCAGGCAACTCATCATTACAATTAAATCAATATATCTAACCATGACCAATCTGTGTAACATTGATTGTCACTTGCTAAACCAAAATGTAAATGAAGTCAAATGAAACTTAAAACACAAACAACTGGAAAAATTAAATATCAAGGAAATTTTAAAATTACCTAATATCATGGTAGATCAAGCAAACTATTATCTGAATAAACAGACTGAATGGAATCATAAACAGGCTGCAATTCATCAACCAAATCACCGAGCGCCTTCTTCAACTGTTCTTCTGATCCTCCACAGTTCATTTTTTCACTCAACGTTTGCCGGCTTGGCATCGCGTAGACTGCCAGTCCAACTGCTTTCCGTATGATCCATTTGTGGTACTGCGCCAGCGTTTCGTCATAAGCCTTGAAAGTCACAGCTGATATTTTGTCATTTCCACCCATGTTTTTCAAGTCATTGAAAAGACGGATAATGAACTTGAGAGCCCTGTGAAGTCGAAGCAAAGTTCTTGATCCAGATGGAGGTGAGCCGTCTATACGGGTCAAGTTGTTCGTGACCTCGTAGTTGATCATCGACCTCACTGTCCCATAATGCCGTGCAGCATCACTATTTAGGTAATGATGCAAAATGTTGATCTTGCTCTGGACATCAGATGTCACAAATGTAAACACTGTACCAAGGAGATCAAAAAACCTTAAAGAGAACACACATAAAACATCCTAAATTTCTAGTGATCCATCATTTTAAAAATCAGAATATTAAAATACCTTAGTAAACCTTAAAACATACCTGATTATTTTTCCCTTTTCAAAGCTATGTCAGCTGGAATGCAACTGGGTTATGGTCCAATCATCTTACTTTTAGTTTTTAAATGAAACTTTTGCTAATTGTACAAGTTCTAGCTATTTCATCACATAACAAATCCCAATGACACAGCTTTTGATAGTGTGGTTTTAATCAGTGTTTTATGTGTAGCAAACACCTTAGGCAGCTTTGAAACAGCTGCCCCAATTACAATAATCATCACACAATTCTCTAGAAACTCAAACACTGGAAATCTATCGTTTTAGCGTCCCTGATTATTCCACCATTATAGCTTATCGTTTCATTGTCCTAAATGAAAAATACAGACGTATCTTTGCGGAATAGGTGCACCAGTAGTTTTATTATGCGCTATAAAAATGACAACATATTTAAAATGGGTTTATCACAAAAATGTTTACCCTATGCACAGTTGCCACCGGACCACTGTAAACCTTTACCATGTTGTTTCTGGTTGCTTTACGCTTATTTTACAAACTTATATTCTGGTGTGTGCGAACTATACATGTCAACATTGAATACTTGGCAAACTTATAGTATCATGAGCTGAAGTATTATACAGTATCTTTGGGAATGCTGCGCGGACGAAGTAATGGTACCAGGTTCTCGAATGACGATACTAACCCTAACCCTGACCCTAACCGACCCTCACGACGCCTAACCTGACCCTAACCGACCCTCAAGACGCCAGTAAACTTACGCACTATATCCTTCAGCCCCCGGTACTATAAGCTTGCCTGCCGACTTATGTACACCTAGTCACCTACTGACTAATTGGTTATCATATTTTAATATCTATCATTTATCTCCTTCACTACTTAAACATGATGAACCTTATGAATGATAGAATTGTGACAAATCCTTTATGCTGTTATGTTGTATTAATATGTTGGGAACGATAAATTGAATTGAAATTGAATTGAATAATTGTGGACGCTTAAACGACAGATTACCCGCCAACTATCTGTCACATCTGTGAGGACATTGGCACGCCCATCTCCATCACATCAAATCTCTTAATAGTTCAGAATAATTGTAGCACAACATTGCAACATATACCTCATCAGTGCTTTATACGCCTCGGCGTACTTATCTAACAGAATTTCTCCATCGTTTCTCTTACAGGCAACAAATGCCTGAGTAACAGCCACTAGATCAAAACCTCCACCTTCCGCCATTACACCAATACATTAGCACACTATCACTGCTGTGACTGGTGTCATATCTCTGACTGGTGATAGCGCCATAGATATATCTATGATTAGCCCAGATTGCGACGCCATCTTGGTACTAGCTTATGTGAATGAGGAGTTTTCAGGGCTCTAGTTCTCTATTTTGTCGATAGATGCGCCACGAGCAAGTGCACCTTAGTATCTATTATCGCTCATTGTTTACGTATAGATAATGGAGACAAATAATTAAAGAAAATTAATAAATAGCGTTTTAAAATGGAACCAGAAGCAGGAAGTTCTTCAAAACAGTACGGAACGTTGTCCCTGGTTCAGCTAAGGTCTGAATTAAAGCGTCGAAACCTGAGGGTAGGGGGAAGGAAGAAAGATTTAGTTGCAAGGTAAAGATGTTTATTTCATATGACTCGAACCAAACAAGCTATTGAAGCAGAACTGCTCGTATTATTTCTTATATGTACATATTTTTATGCTCGAATTCTTGCAGAATGTAGTTAGTAAGTTTGTAACAATTTTGTAACATATTCTTGGTTGCCGTATCCGGCACTCTATTAGTTCCGGGGTCCCAAATATACACACTGAGCGCGGCTTGTACTACATGCGCTGCCTGCTTCGGCGTCAAGTTTTCCCCAATAATTATTGAGTAAAACCTACAGTAGATTACATAATTTCATTACAGTATTTAAATAAATCTAAATCAGTTATTGAGGACTTCATTTTGCCGTCATAGAATAGCGAGATTTAATGGTGTTAATATAAACATTTAATTATATTACATTTGTTAAAAACAATTACATTGGTGTAATATAATGTTCTAGATATGTCAATGCATTAACTGATCTTAATAATGAGAAAGACAATTTATTTGAACTGAGCACAAGTGAGGAAATGTGCAGAAATGTTGTTTTATAAGAAACTCAGTTACCCATTGATATCTGTTTTACGATGTCTTTTCATTTTTTTTATAATGTTGTGTTTCATAAGCTCATTTGTTGGTAATTTAATAATTTACTAGTGAAACAGTTGGTTATTGAAAAGTGAGCTTAAACTTTGCTCGTGTTTCTCAGGTTGGAGTCCTTCCATGCTATGTCTGGATGTTCCGATGTCGTAACAGAATACACACTCAAGACACCTGATGTCAGCTTGTACAAGGATGTAACTGAGGCAACTGAGGTTGAATTTCATTTGCTTAGCAGAAAATATGTCGCTTTCTATTGAATTGAAATTATTGTAGCAATGAATTCTTTC
The DNA here is from genome assembly GCA_020284085.1 of Aporrectodea caliginosa. NCBI lineage: Eukaryota > Metazoa > Annelida > Clitellata > Crassiclitellata > Lumbricidae > Aporrectodea > Aporrectodea caliginosa. The sequence goes on along the minus strand of JACEVL010000164.1, from coordinate 671,430 downwards.
TTTGTGTTTGACTTTGTCACAAAATCTTGAGAGCACACAGACTTATGTCCCGGAGAGATGTGAACTTCTGCTATGGCTCATAAAGTATGTTGTATCCATTAAAGAATAGTAATGGGAAGAAAAAACAAACTTCGTTTAGGAGAAATAACAAATTACTTTATTCTAATCAACAAACCACTACGGCCTAATATCTGCACTGTCTGAGAAATAAATGATATCACTATGCAGTATGATATAAACATAATATTATGCAGGATCAAATCAGCCATAGTGGGTGATACATGTAACATTGTGCTTACACACTCCCGTCTAACGGTCAGGTTTTTTTGGTCTGTTTCTAGTTTGTGACATTTCGTGAGGCTCATGCTACAAGCTACCTGCAGGCAATCGGCAAAAGTCTGGACGACAAAGCTGTCAACCTCTACAAGGATCGTCATCTGCTTTCGCTACGTGTAGCGGAAGAAAACACAAACTGTTACTTTCGCGCACGATTTTGTGCTGAAATGAAGAAATCTGTTATTTATGTTGTTGACATAGTTTTAGACATATCAGGTGTTATAGTAGAGTGCCAGTGTGAGTGTGCTGTTGGCATGGGACCAACGGCACATTGTAAGCATGTATGTGCTCTGTTTTATGGCTTATCACAGATATCAATGGGTAACTGTGTTGTGCTGCATGAAACATGTACACAGAAACTACAAACCTTTAATAAATGCAAGAGATTTAAAGGCTCTCCACAAAAAAGTACTGCTCTGAATTTGCGTCCCAATTCATTGATCAGCAGCATATTCTCACAGTCAAGTTATGATCCACGCGCAAGTGACTTCAAAAATCTAAAATCCTATCCTGCATTTTTCCGTAATACATGCATCAACTTTGCACATAAATCTCCAACTATGCCCATTTTGCAAACTGTTCCTCCGTGTAACCTTTATGCATTCTACAATGATCATGATTACTTTTGCACTTCTCCGGAGTCTATGTGTTTACAGTATCTGAAAGTTGACGCCATAACACCCATTGAAGCTGAGCAGTTAGAGATCCAAACAAGGGGACAAGTCTCAAATGTAGCATGGAAGGAAGAAAGGCGGAAGAGAATTCATTCTTCCAATTTTGGACGTATTTGTAAAGCTACTAGTAGGACCGATATGGATATGCTGTGTAAAAATTTGATGACGCCTGCTCAATTTTCAACTGCGTCAGTTAGATATGGACTTCAGTATGAAGCTGTTGCTGTAATGGCCTACAACTCTGAGAACAATGTTCAGGTGCGGGAGTGTGGCATTTTTGTTTGCAAAGCTTTGCCATTTCTCGCTGCCAGTCCTGATGGACTGGTTAATGATATCATCGTGCTAGAAGTGAAATGTCCATATTCAGCTCGCCATGGTGTCATTAATGATGTTACTGTGCCATATCTTGTGATGGAGAATGATAGTTTGTGTTTGAGAGACAATCATGATTATTATTATCAGGTGCAAGGTCAGCTACTGTGTACTGGCAGAGAATATTGTGACTTTGTTGTATACACACAGTTAGACATGAAAACAGTACGCATTAAACGAAATGACATCTTCATATCTACTATGACAAATAAACTGAAACATTTTTACGACAATCACTTCATGAAGGCACTTCTAAATTATCACCTGTACAGAAACAGCAGACAGCACACATTTAATTACAAAATGTAAGCAGTTCGTATAGTTCTGCAACTTGTGCGAACAGTAGTTAAAAGTACTTTGTTTTTTGTGTACAATATTTCGATTAATAAACAATGTCATTGAAATGCAACTGTTATAAAACTTATTAAAAATTTACTCTTGATCACCATCGACTTACCACACTATTCAGTTACAGCAATTTACTTTTTGACATCCATTACAACTCTAATGGGATCTTGAAGCTTTCATTAAGCATTTCTTGAAACAATCCCTGAACGGAAGTTACATAACATGTAACACACAAATATTATATCTCCAGAAAGCATAGTCTCAGTTGAATTCATGCAATTCTTCAGAATTTTATACGTTTTACCCAACCCGATTATACGTTCAATGTGAATTCTCTTAGAAGAAATTTTCTTATCCTTCCTTACTGTTTCGCTAGTCATTCTATTTTTTTTCCTGAAAAAAGTTGGAATATTCAATGATATGTTATAGGGGAGAAACAGATCCTCAACATTAAAACCTTTATCGGCCATAACTGAATCTCCTGAATTGCACATGATATTTAAGCCTGAACGTTCAACAATTTGTCTATCGCTTGTTGAACCACCAAATGCTGGCGAAACATAAGATAACAATCCACCTGGTGTTGACCCGATTACAGCCTTCACAGTATTTCGATTTTTATAGGTAGAAAATGTTGACTGCTGTGCACTTGGCATCTTGGGTCTTTTTATGGGACATTCAGTTCCATCAATGATCACTCTAGTCGTTGGAAATTTACTTGTGAAATCTGTGGGTGAATAAAACCGAACAACATCTTGTGAAGGCCAGATTGAAATCTCCCTCCATTGTAAAGACATGAACCTAACCCAAGTGAAAAAAATATTATAAACTTCACTTGTTGAAATTCCAAACATGCGGCTCAACTGAAAATTTGGAATGTACTGGCGCAATTTAATTAATACAAGGAAAAACTGGTCAGTTACATTAAGACTTACAGCACCGTAAAGATACCGTAAACAATTGGCAGCTGGCCCCAAAGTATTCAATACGAACAAAAACTTATCAAAGGTTTCCAAACCAGTAAAATAATGGATGCCCTTGTCATCAGTAACGAAATCTGAATAAGAAAAACGCTCCTTACTTTGGTATGACTGCGTACTACTATCAACCATGTCATTAACAATACTAATTGTCGTTTGCACTTCTACAGTACACAAATTTAATTCATTAGACGAACCGACAGATTCACACAAAGTCTCTTCAGGCAACTCGACTATCTCCTCTGCAGCAAAGGGTAGATCCTGTTCCGACACGAGTCGTTTCTGCTTCTCTTTTCTTGTAGTCTTTAGTGTAGCAGTAGAGGAACGTTTCTTTGCCCGCTGCTCTCTCGATGCTGTTGCCTCAGGAATCTCAGTAGCTTTGGTCCAAGGAAACACACTTGGCACTGCATTTCTCTTCAGGCGGTGTATCTGAGGTTCATCTCCTGAATGGAAAACATGAAATGTACGCTAATTAATGTAATTAGTTACCTTCTCTAAGTTACAAGGAAATAACAAATAATTCAATCAAGTAAGCAGTTAAAACATATTTGGATAATAAAATTTACAATATCATTGAAGCCATGCACCTGTGGAGTTTCTTCTATCAAGTATAATATGTCTCTCAACCTGTGTAATATTGCGTAAGCAAGTTAGTTAATATCATCTACACAGAATATAAATATATATAAATATATTCTTAATATCATCAAATAAATGGTATTAGACACTACACTATTACACAAGATAAATAAATAAACAGCATTAAACATTGCTGAGTTTCCATCTAAAGCTAGGAAATTACTAAGCAGTTCATACCAAAAGCATAATAATTTCACAAAACAATTCCAAACAAAGGTGATTCAGCTAATACATTATTGACAGAAATGAGATTGTTAGAATTTGTTACAGAAACACTAGAATTGGTCCGTGTTTCCACATATCCTTAAATTAATGGAATAGTTGGCAGTCATGTTATATTGCTACTAAGTCTGGCACTCTATTAGTTCCGGGGTCCCAAATATACACACAGCCATAGAAGCCTCGGGCCATCGGCAGCAGCTGGTCAGAAAGTGGCGTTGTGAGGGTCGGTTAGGGTTTATTGTCGTTTGTAATTTGGCCGGCAATTTGAGGCTGAAAATTTGACGCCAAAGCAGGCAGCGCACGTAGTACAAGCTGCGCCCAGTGTGTATATTTGGGACCCCGGAACTAATAGAGTGCCCTACGTCTTACAAAACAGTTACACATATTACAGTCATGAACAAGAGGAAAGAAAATGAGTGGAGGGCGAAATATATTCCATGGGTTACTTGGGTAATAATGCACTTTAGTGTCCAAACCGTAGTATGTTGCTGTTATGTAGTCGTCCGCTGTGAAGTGGTTCTTACACACGACGCTGGCCTTTGTAGGGGTCCAGGATTGACGTTTAACTGCAACAATCCATTGCCTTTTCAGTGCATCATCACTAGGGAATCTATGTCCATCACGATTACTGCTGCAGTGAGGTACACAACAGCAAGGCATTTCGAGACAAATACAAAACAAACATAACGCTTCGTACAGATCGCTCTGACCACACACTGAACGCAATGAGCGATAATATATACTAAGGTGCACTTGCTGCTGCTGCCACCTATTTGTTAACATTTACCCGAAAGTCCCTCATTATGTCCCCTCAGTTTAATTGCTCGGTGTTGCTAAGCAATAAAATATTTACACCATTTATGTATTGGTTTGCTGCAATTCATCTTCATGGATTAGGTTACAAATGAAAAATGGAATCAGATCTAGAAAGATCAGAAGGCAAAAAGGAACATCCAATTGTCTCAATTGTAAAATCTGGAAAAAATAATATGATTATTTATTATTATTATTATTTATGACAATATTCAAAAGTTCCGGCAATGGCAGTGTGACTAAACTGTTGTCTGTATGGTGTAGTCTAGCAGTCGAAATAATTATTGGATAACTTCTTTACAGTACAAAAGAAGTTATCCAATATTTCGACTGCTAGACCTGGGACTATTATTACAGTAATAATAATCCCAGGCTAGACTATATAAATAATTATTTTGATAACCAACAGAAATGCAGCTAGTAAGTAAGTTTAGGCGCGTTATAAATATAAACTTTATTTTTATTTTATAAATGACAATGGCGTAATAAAGTAGGCCTTACTGATAATAATATTATTAGAATTAACATTGATTATTAATATCTGACACCTGAGGGATTATAGATACCTCGGGTAAAATAATAATAATAATAAACAATGATTTAGTTTATAAATGAATGAGAATAACCTGCATGTAAACATTACTTACTTACTAACTGCATTTCTGTTGGTATCAAAATAAAGCGTTCGAGTGATATGGTTGGGTTCTATGATTAAATTCGGGGACAGAAAGTAATTTTGTTCTTAGAAATGGAGACTGAAATGTTAGAAATATTTTATTTTATTAAAAACTGATTTTCTGCAGTGTTTCTACTCAAGGTGAGTTTAGTATAGAATTGCGTTTTACGTACAAATATTTTAAAGGAAATTATACCGTTCGTCACAGTCAGATTTCACTGTTAATTTGGAAATGTTGTACTCCAGGGTTCTAACCTAAATGTTTCTACATTCATCCGGGTATTGATGACAGTTTATTGTTCCATAGTTTTACATATTTGTTATAAATGTAATGTGTACGAAGAAACTGGCTTTCACGACAGAAAATAAAGACTGTCTTAAAGGTTAAGTAAAACGATTGCGCCGACGTTAAACGCTGCAAAAGGGAAGAGAAATGTTACGGCAGAAATAGTTAAAGACTGAAGTTTTTGGACCGCGTCGAAATCGACCCAGGATTATGAACAAAGTGAAGGCTTATGCTTTCTTTGACACTTTTTTGTAGGTTGATACGACTTTTTGGGACAAGGGTTTGTTACAAAACGCTAAGAGTGGACTGGAATGTTCTCTAAACACTGACATTGAACGGACTGGAGCACTTAATTGCCAGGCTTTTTATAGTGTTTCACTTGTTTATAAATTTGCTTAGCGTCATTCACAAATTCACAGTTGATATGACTTGATAGTATTACATAAAACCTGCGGGAACTACACTTCATCAGTGAGCTCCCATTCAAAGTCACAAAGTCATAAATCAGATTCACTCAAAGTCATTAAGCTCTGATTGGTCATTTGACATAGTTAACTGACTTGAAAAGTCGGATGCTTACTCAACACTTATTAATTGTTTAATGACTGATTTCAGGGACTGTTGTGTAAGCCTATTAACTTAAGAGCTGTTCTTACTGTGCACTGATTGATACATGAATAAATGTTTTTTGTAACATACATAGGTCTTAATTGCTATTATTCAACAGCTGATGAAGATAGTCGGCTGAAAAATGTGCTCTTATGGTAATCATGCTTCTTCTCTGCTGAATTTGCCTCGAGATGAGTGCAAGCGGATTCTCAGGCGGCTTGAACTGGAGGCATACTGCTCAACTGTGTCTGCCCTTCGAGCACAGGGCGACCTGACAAATGAGAAGAAGCTGCTTCTACAGAATCTTCAGGATTGCCTCAAGTCAGCCATAATTCCTATTAATTTAAAAAAAAATATTTTTCTGGATTTGTAAAATAGATGATGATGATGATGATGATGAATACGACAATTTCTACAGCGCCGTAACATGGCACATGCCGTTACAAGGGCGCTTTGACACGATAAACACTCAGTCCGGATAGAGCATGTTGCAACGATGTTGACTGACTGGCATGTTGCAACGATGTTGACTGACTGGCATTTGTTAAATATTGAATTCTGTATGCTTTATGTACCAGGTAGTCTTCTGATCTGTACTGGGTAGTCTTCTGCAAGTGGCTCATGTGTTGAAAATTATTCTGATTGATTCAGGTGTAGTTTGGTTAGAGCACGTACTCATTTAAATCAATTTTTTATCATCTTTTATTCACAGAAAGGCGTGTTACAATCTACTTTTGCAGAGAAATTTCAAAGATATCCCTCACTAATAACTAGTGCTTAGTTTGGTTGTTGACCATCATTTAGGGTCCTTCTTTTGTGGCAGTTGATTTGTTTGTAGCAGCATGTGGTCTTTTACTGTGTTTATAGAATTTCTGCTGAACGACATGGTGCGGAAGTGCGACGAGCTGTAAATGACCAGAAGTTAACAACAATAGCAAATAAGTAAGGCTAACCAATTAATTCTAGCGCAAGAATTTGATTCAACTCTTCAAGCGATGGATTAGAATCGTTTAAGTGCATTCATGTTGATTTTCATCAGCACAGTGTTATTATTATTACGCATTTATTAAGCACCGCTATCTAATGACAAAGCTTCAATCGATGGCGCTGAGTAATTGTGAGTGAAGAACTGGATCAAGGTTCCTAGACAGTAACCATCTCTGGGGAGGAGGCTCGACCCCATCAATTTTAGTGATTAACCCATGTTACTTTTGAATTGCATTGTCATTTAATTTTTGGCCAGCTTTGATTCAATTTTGAAGCATGCTGGTCTGTGAGGACAGGTTGGAGTTCTCCTGTCATTACTCTTCAGAAGTCAGAGAACTGGAACCTGCCTTTATGTGCCAAGGCTAGTTCCATTGTTCCTTCTTTGTGTATTGTGAATACCTTTAAAAGCTGTTTCATTCGAGTGAAAGTTATGCTTTTTAGAAAATAGATTCAGATCAAGGTTTGATAAGAACAATTAGTGCTGTACTGAACTGTTTTTTGATGGGCTTATAAATGAGGTTTTTGTTTTAGTCTTTCAGGGCCTGATGTGAGTTCAAAATGGATGCGCGAGGGTCGAAGACTAGTTGCGATAATGCCTCGTCTTGTTCCGCATACAGCTTTTATTGCAACGGCCAACAGCACAGCTGTGTTACAGGCTGAGAGGAACAAGACACTGAGAGATTCTGCCTGTGGTGGTTCTGTGATAGGTATGCAAATTTTCTTTATTTTTTTATGGTAGCCATCATTCTCAGAAAACACCTAGAAGATGTATATTTATTTTTATTTATGCTCACTGGTTTAATCATGTGAAGAATTCTTATCCAAATTTCTACTGGGTTAGTAAAGTTATTCAGGATTCATTTCCACTTGTTGACACCTGCACGTCTGGTTCACGAACTGTGTGATGTGAAAGCACTTGCATTTTAGTCTGCTGTCAGATGATTTTGTCCAAGTACATTTACAGGCCTCAGTGCAGTTGAGGGCCAAAGTGATTGTGACAACCAGACAATTTATGTTTCTGGCTATGTTATCATAGCCTGTTTCCAGACATTACTTACTAAGCATGACAAGTTCTCCAAAATGTGCCTGTGTATGTATCAGTTATGGGGAAAATACTTTAATAATATTAGTACAGGTGTAAATACTTTATCACAAAAGTACTTAAAATACAATTAATTAAATTAAAGTACAATTACTTTTTTATATGAGTATTTTGTATACAACTATAAAATACTTGATTTGAAAAAGTATTGAAATAATAAACTTGTTAAAGTTTACATCAGCTGATCTAACCAAATAAATTGATGTTCAGAAGCCTGAACAGCAACAAAAACGTTTTACAGTTAAGTATTCTTTATAGGTTACTAACTCATTAACCTTAATATTCAGTAGTTTGTCATTTAAATGATTTCATCTTGGAAACGAATTGAGAAATCCCCTAGAGACAAGCTGGTGCTGAAGTTCATGCACTGTGTACTCTGTACACAAGTGACATTTGACAGAAACATTATTGTAGTTTTGTTTAAGTATGGCAAAAGTTCCATCTAAAATTTCTGGTAAAACACCTTGTTTACAATCTGCCATCATTTATGAGTCATGACAAATGCAAAAGGGATTTGGATTTCCCGATTGTCTCGTTGCCAATGCTGTGTTGCACTTTTTTCGGTGTAACAAAGCTAGTATTACCTGGGACTAAATTAGAACAGTCCAGCCCAACAATTATTACCGAAATATCTTCTGTGGCGGCAAATCGAAGTTCTAATCTCTCGATTGTTCAGCATGCTTACCACTGGACTGTTGTGCACCCACGTCTACATAAATTCATGCAAATAAGGTGTGATTCTGTTTAATATTTAAAAAATATTTTTCTTTGGATAGTTACAAAATTCCAGTTTGTTGGTTAGTGTTGTTTAGATGTGATTTGCTTGTATAATGTTCAAATATTTCTCTTTGTTAGGAGGACTTGTGCAAGGCATCCAAGGCGTCAGTCGTGGAGATCATTCAATAAGACAAGTGGTTGATGTGTCAGGTTCTTTTACCAGTCAGGAAACTATCTCTCTTTCTAGTTCTCACTTTCCAGCTGGTTCCAGCAGGGAGATGGAGGAGATGAGTGCGGACGAGATCAAGCCATCGCGGCGACCCTACATCAGTGCTTGTGATGACTCTACTTTTGAATCAGTCTGTGTGGATTCATCTAAGACTGGTTCCCTGGTCACTGGAAATTTTACAGACCTATGTATGAATGGAACATTGGCAGTGGGTATGTATGATACACTTCTTATGATGTTTGATTCATTATGAGTGTTTTTAAAATTCCTCTGTACCATGTCTGCCTTGGTGAGAATTGCATAGTGCTAGATTTATAAGACAGTGTGTAAGAGGTTTGAATGTGGAACATCTGTTTGCAGCTGCACAGTGATCACTATTTCAGACTCTGATGATGTTGACCTGTTTTATACCTTTAAGCAAGTTTGGAACCAGCATGTTCCATGTTTCTTCACACATTTTTTTCTTCCAATAGACCAGTTTTGAAAGGCTACTTGTCCATCAGTAGTCCATTATCTTTGGAAAAACTAAAATTGCCCAGTGGCTGTTTAGATTTGTCTAGTTTCTGGGTGAAATTTCAGTTACAGTTTTGTTAAGGGTGTGGGAAGAAACAATTTAACTCCTTCAAAACCCGTTAGACTATCAGCAGGCAGGCCTCCAAAAATACATTGTTTTGCCACACTATGCTCCTGAGTAGATTGTGTAATTGTTTTAAATGTAAACTTACTGCACATATTGATTAGCATAAAAAGTCCTGGTACACAGAAGTTTACAGAAATGAAAAATGGCATTTGTTGCCGTGCCTGATATACAAACAAGTTTGTGTTTGGCCTGAAGGAGCTGTTTTGCAACCACTGCCTTCACTTCTACCAGAATCACTAAATGCTAATTTTCTGTTTTGCTTGCTTTAGGTGCATGTTCCAGAGAGGCCAATGAATTGGATGGTTTGCCAATAAAACGTAGGAAATACGATTTATCTGATGTCTCTCAATCAGTGAACAGTCCAACCGTATCATTGTCTGCTGGGATCAGTGCCAGCCAGTCGTCCTTCCACGGTGCCATACGAGGCGTCCAGCAGCTGGTGCCATCCTCCAGTATGCCTAGCAGACCCTCAATTAAGCTCACCATGGCAAAGCCTGTGCCAAGACTGACCTATCCTAAGCCTGGTGGTGGTGCTCCGCAGAAGGTCATCATCGTGTCTGGAACAGGGGTATCGTCTGCAACCACCATCTGTGCACAACCTCAGACTATTTTCCCTCAAAAATCGGTTGTAGTGTCAGTTATGAAAACGTCGACGTCAGTGCCCATGCCGACCGTTGTTACAAGCTTTACGATGAACCCAGTGATCCCCAGTGTCGGTAATCTGACAGTTGCAAATTCGTTTATGGGTGGCGGTGTCAGTGGTTCGCAAATTGTGCGGTCTTCATCAGCATTTTTTCCACAAGTCAACGTTCAGAATAGTAAGTACTGAGTTGGTGCAATTTTTAAGTTGGAAATGCATTGGTAAAGGGTTCCATTTTTTTTGTCATATGATTTGTTCTTGGATCTTGGGTGATACAGCTGCTCTGAATTTTTTTATGGCTTCATTTTTGCTTAACTTAAGTAGTGGAATTGCTCCCTTTCTTTTATTTGGGGTTAATTATGGCTTTGGCATGTCTTACCAAACTGTTTTATCTTAAATATGAAGGTTTTTTGTTGCCTGCTGAATAAGTGTTTACATTGCATGCATTGAGTATGTGATTGTAAGTGTGATACTAGTAGACTAAATCATCTTGGATAGAATGCCTACCAGTTATATACAGGAATTGAATATTTACTCTAGGAGGAAATTGTATTTTTAAGTTAATCTACAACTGAAGTATACTGAGTCTGAATTTGGTACCTGGTTCATCTGCTTCATTGATTCTTAAGTTCATGCTGCTTTTTTAAGGAAATTTACATTACATTACATTATCCGAAGCCACCCATTGCCTGAGAACAAGTCATATGTTGACCGGTTTGATTATGTTGTTATTGTCTGCAATTTGCAGCTAATGCCGTCATTTCAAACTCAAATCCATACCACGCACCTCCTGCACTTCGACCTCGGCTGAAAAGTCTTGCCACTCGTCCGAGAACCCCTCAGGTGAGTCGGTGCAATGAATTGACTGTTGTGATAATTGGCTTGGGTGTTGTTGTTTTGAGAAAAAGAATGGTGTTGGTTTACATGCAACTATTAAAACTAAGAAATGGAATCTCTGGATTTAAAGGCCTCTTGGCTGTGGCAAAATGCATCTGTGCATTCCAACAAGAGGACAATGTATTAACCTCTGTACTGTGTTGAAACGGAGTTACCAATCTTGAAAGTGTGGAAGACTGAGCTAATCTCCTTGAGCTGCTGGGTTTCAATGTTTCTGTGATGTTTAATGATTGTGGACTGAATGTTATTGATGTTTTGTGTATTGCGATAAGTATGCTCTAGAATTACATTGATACCAGGTAGCCTGTTATATTTTACATGGTCTCCCATCTAGGTACTGAAGTAACTGTTGCTTAACTTTCACGAGCCTACTTCGTTCATCTGCTTAACTGATTTTTCTTCATAGATTTTACAAGCCTCGTCACTGAATCACAGTGGGTTCAATGTGTCGGGTGCCCCGTCTATGAACAGTGTTTCATCTGGTTACCGACACTTGAAAACGGTGCCGTTAAAAACAACATTACAGATTGGTAGACCTGACAACAGTGAGTATGTTTGCATATCTATCTAGTTTTTATTTTGGGAAAGGAGTATCCCATCGTGTTTCTCATGTTTGCCACAAGAATAGTCATATACATTTGTCTGTTGTAGTTGAAGAAGCTGTATATTTATTGGTTATATTACTTCTACTTGATGTTCTACTTAGTCCAATGATGAGCTTGCTGGACTTTCCACCATTATGTTTGATCTCTGTTGGGTCAGAAAGATTATTCAAGATTCTTTTCCACGACCACCTAATGGTATAAAATGACTACGTCTATTGTACATTATCAACAAGGAGGTCAATGGTGAAGGAGAGGACTGGCCATCCACCTTCATATGCCTAAGCTAGTGAAAGTTAAATGTACATGCACATATCTGCCAACTGGGTCGGTTAAAGGAACTTTCCGTTGTAGGTTTTTTACGTGAAAAATGACAGTTACTTCTCATATGCAATGATATAGATCACATTTTCAAACTGCTCACAACCTCAGAGGCCATCATCTTCGACATGAATGCATCGTGAAATTGAATGCAATTGAATACATTGCTTTCCACTGTATATACAATTGTCAATGGATGTGTTGTTGATCCAGTGAAGAAAATCAGTGTGTCACCTGCAGCTACAAAGATTTTACCGAAGCCAGTGATGTTGTCATCCACGTTGTCTGGTTCGTCTGCAGCTCCAGCAGCAATAACGCTAACCAGGTCATCTGGTACTAGTAATCAATGTCAGATGACCAGTGTCAAGGTCACAGCTGGGTCAATGGTGCAAGGAAATGTTGGTAAGTTGTCATTAATGCTGTAATTGTTTTCACTGAAACAGTACAAGCAAACTACCCTATTCTTACCGGTTGTAATCTTATTCTTAAATATTAATTCAACAGCAGCAGAGTGAACATGTTACTTTGAGAGTAACTTTACACTGGCCTCATTAACATTAGGAGGTAGAAAAACAGTGCCTATTGCAATGAGCTGCAATAGTTGTGGGGTAAGGTAAGTTAATCACTCATTTGTTGCATGACCTTCGCAACAAAAGCCTTAAGGGATGTCATCTTGGATTTAAAGGAGCTTTTGAATTTTTTATTGAAACTTGTCACATCATAGCAATTTAACCACCGTGTTGAATTGTCAGTTTCACTTGCTATAACTAGGTTCAACCTTTGGATGCATTCATGTTACCACTTGTGTTGCATGAACATAAATTAGTAACAAAGAGGCTCAGGAGTCTCCCTGAAAGCTCTGACTGATGATAGAGTCTCTGTTTAATTACAACTTTTTAGAATTCTGAAATTGTGATCAGAAATATTTATAATTGCCTGTAATATTTATTATGGGAATTATTTCGTTTAATTTAACCTTGACCTTTTTATTGTTTTGTATTTCTTCATAACTTTTTGTTTAGTAAATTTAATGCATGTTCTTCTGTTGTTGTGTCTGGTTGGGTTCAACTTCAGATAACTGATGGCTTATTCTGCACATTTCTGCTTTTCCTTATTCCCTCTTCAATTCATCATTGGTTGCTGCATATTAGGTGTAAGTAGTGCCGTTGAAATGCAGTCGTCTTGAATTTTTGTGTTAGAATTTGCAATTGGTCGTATGCTAGCCTTAAGCTTTTTGTGCTACTGATGACAATGTCTTTCAACCTAATGCTTATTCATTCCACAGGAAGTCGAGTTGTCTTCAGTGAATCTGGATCAATCAGCCAGAACCAGGTTGTTATTCAGAATCTGTCTATTACTACTGTTAGAACTATAATAGAAACGTTTTGTCATGTTACAGACCACTAGAAAGTGATAGTTTCAGTTTGAGAGCCGACCGTTTTTTAAGCACAACAGGATTTGTAGCTGAAACTGATTTTGCTACAAGGCACATACTATTTTAAATGTGTTTGATGGTACATGCTAAAACAATATGAAAGCTTTATGTGGAAATACAATGCATGGCTGTGTTGTAAGTTGCCTGGAGCTATGCTGGTCATGTGTATAAATGTGGTTATGTTATATTTCAACTGGTAGTGAATAGTTTTATTTTTGCAGGCCGAAACAGAAATTTGACCAAAATAGGCCACAACTGATATTACTGTTATTGCATCATGTGTGCTGAAACTGTAACCAAAGCAAACATTCATGAGGTGTCTGTTGTAACTCCAAACTGTTGATGGTATTGTTCTGTATGCATCAATATTGGTTAAAACTTCGTAATTTGCATAATATGAGCTTAATTTTTATGTTTGCTTTATGTTGAATATTTATTAGGGTTGCGAAGTGAATTTGGATGTTACTAAAACCCGGCCTACGTTGGTGATCAACCGCATCGTGCAAGATGAAACTGGTATTTGTCCTTTGTTTCTAGTTGCTGTACTATTCCTTTTACTTTTCCTTATGTTTGTTATGAGACATGGCTGTATATTGCCCATATTAGTCACAGAATTGTGATGTGTATGTGTCACAAATAGCAGAGTTGGTACAGACACTAGACACCAATGAAATTCATAGGGAATCTTCGATTCATTGGTATTCCTGGAAAACGGAAGTCCAAGAAATAATACTTTAAATAATTAAAATTCATTTACATTCAAGAATGCACTCTGCTTGTTGGAAATCCATCATTTTGCCGAGTATTGAATTAGACAAGTATGATGATATTCTTCATTCGGGTGGGGGTGATTTTATTGGTGAAGAGTTGGGGGCAATGTATGAAAATTATGTCCGCAAATCTACAGTATTTAATAACCTTTTAAAATGAAAGTGTTAAATTTTCACTGGTTCAGTCTGTAGAATATGTTAAATGTTTACATGTATGATTTTTAAAGTGTTCAGATTTATAAGAGCAGATGTTATGTTAAGTGTAACTTATTCTTGTTTTAAAATGTCAGGTCAGCATCAGATCCCAGTTAATTTGCTGCACAGTGTACCGCAGAATTCAGTTGACTCTGAAGTCTCTCAGGCTGCTGTACTGTCATCAGCTGTGATGCAGACTACAACATCAGGGTCTGCAGTGCACCAGACTAGTTACAACACTGTGTATCGGATTACTACATCGAGTCCAATGCTGCATCAGATGTATCCATTGGTCTCAACTGTGGGCAATCCTGCTGAGATGAACTCTGTAGATATGGAACAGAATGATGCTGAAGATCTGTCAGCGATCAGTGCCCTTCTTTCCCTTAAAATGTTCCCAGCTGGACTTGAACAGATTTCTCCTGCAAGGTTAGACTGCCACCATCTGTGCTTTTTGTTCTCCAATTGCATTATTGTCCACTGATGGTAACTTGACATCTGTTCCATAACTATGTCTGAAATATTTCCCATCTTTTGTTCAAGTGTGGCTTCATGGCATAGTAGTAAATGTGCAGGACAATTGTCTATATTGAGTTTATCCTGATTGTTGTGTTGTATCTTTCTATGCAAATGGCATTCTCTTCCTGTGCAGTTGTGGAGAAAGCCATAATTTCTTTTTATAAATTTACTGGCCTACAGCCTGCTTTGGTTTCAGGCTAGCCAGGGATTTAATATAATGTATTTACATATAATGGGAAGCCATCAAATTTGAAGGTTTACTCTGTCTTTGGCTTGGCTGTTGGTTTTTGTGTCTGCTTCTATTATGTTTTTACTAATGGAAAGGTTTGCTGTTTTCTAATTTCCAAGAAATAGTAGCACTGTGTTTTTGTGTGTTTGGCATAATAATAATGGCTTCATGTTCTACGTTTTACATGACAACAGTCCAGTCGATGATGTACCCGAAACGGTGAATGACAATGATGCTGACGAAACATTGTCTTCTCAGGAAGAAATTACAGAAGAGGTCAGACTTAATCTCTCTGTAGATTTATTTTTTTATGTTACATGACAGTTTATTTGTTTAATTAGTTTCAGTTTTTTTTATTTTAGCATTGGTTCAGTAATTGCAAGCACAGTTTATTCTGTCTGCAAGAAAGGTGATTTCAGTTGTTGGGCCTAACATAGGCTAAGCCTCTGGTCTATGCTGTAGCAATGCGCTTACGAGGGACAGTCGGGAGTCGTTGGGCAGTTGAGCGAAGGGTGCCGACACCTGGGACGGAGGGCACCAAAATGCAGAAGTCCGCAAAGTATGATGGAGCAGAGCCGACAAGACAAATATGCAAATGGGTCAGATCTTAAACTGAATGTGCTGCTGGATGGGGAGCGAGGGCTCATGTTTGCAGTTGTCTTGCCAAGAGCTTTGGCTCTAAACTGAAAACTCGCCTCTGCCAGTGTTTTTAGGGTTCTTAATGTTTCATGTTGGCCAGCTTTGATGTGTGCACTTGTGACCTTTATAAGGGGTCATCATCGGATTTCTGTTGTATTGTATTGTAACTTATGCAGTTTTTGCCTGCCTTATATGCACTTGTTTGGAAACATTTGTAGAAAATGTATTAGTAAGAAATGTCTTGATGCATTTAAATTGTTATATGTGACCCATCTGCACAAAACCAGTCATAAGTCGGAATATTCAGCTTCAAGAAAACGAGCAAAAACTGATCAAGGTCAGTTATTTTCAATTGTTAGATTATTACGGATTATAATTTAAATATACATATTTTATAGAAAAATATAAAAGTTTGAGAAAAAGTAACACTGAAGGGTATTATTTGGATTATTTCATACAAGTTATGATTTCGTGCTTTAGATGCATTTTTGTAGGATAATAGTTTCCATATGTGCAAGTAATTTTTTTATCCATAAATACAGTTAGGAGTGAGACGAACTGATATTTTTCTTTAAAATGGTCTATTATACTCCAAAAGTCAAAAATTCAACTTCAGACTGGTTTTTTGCAGATGGGTCACATATTAGGTTTTTCTGTGCCATAAGTCTGAATGATGACTGGAAAATGTTTCAGATACCTGCTGATCATCCTATTAACTTAGTTCCGCAACTGATGCATGAAGCAGTCACAGAGCCAGTGAATAGCACAGATGGTTGCCGTGAGGAAGTGCAGACTTGCACTGTCGATTGTGACTCTGTCGTGAGCAGTGACGGAGTTTCTGTTACTATTAATGGGCAAGATAAAGATACTGTTTCATCAATTGTCAGCAGCTTGCTTATTCCTGGCAGTTCATGTGATAAGGCAGCTGTTGTTCAACTAGCCTCATCTGCTGTTCAAGGTAGAGCTTTTGTCTAACTTACGATATGCACTGTGAAATGGTTAATCAAGCTTTGTTTTAACCTACACTGTTACACATTGTTTTATCCTAACAAAATGACTGGCAGAAATGCAGCAAGTCACTAACTTTATATCTTATCTAATATGGAGATTTTATTGCATTTGTATCTTAATTCACAGTTGCACCATGTTCTGTTATCACCATATACAGTTGGAGCCAAGTTTGTAATTACTGTTGAATGATGCTTATGGATTTGAAGAAGCTCTAATATACTGTAACTGCTATCTGTTCATTTTTATTTTACCCTTATCTCAACAGTAGCCCTGAAAGCCAGTACATTTCTCATTGTTGATGAGCAATGATGCTGTGAGTTCTTAATACTGTAGTTGCAAATTTCAGCAGTAAAGCAGTCAGATGAGGGACCGCTTGATTTCCGGATTGAACCAGATCTTCACTCTAACTGCACTGCCATCAATTCACACCCGGTTATTATCACTCATGTTGATGCCAATCACCATGATTCAACACAGACTGATGTCAACCAGGTAGAGTTCCAGTCATTTTCATCGCTTCTGTTGGCGTTGTTGATCCCGTGTTTTATGGCAAGCAGTAGGCAGTTTTTTTGTTTGATCTATGTTTCAATAGTTACTTTTATATAGATGTTACAATTTTAAAACTCACAGATTTTATGACATGTCTTTATATGTGATTTTGTTATGATTAAGTATTTTGAAAGGTTCAGTTTTATGAGATCTGCTATTTAACCAACATGTTTTACTTCTGCTTACACTGCTGTAGTGAAATTGCTATTTTTTTTCAATTCTAGTTTTATTAAAATTTTAATTATAGAAGAAATGCAAGATTTAAAAGCTTTCAGAGCTCTATTGTCTTCTTTCCAAGCATTTCTTGATAATATTTGACAGTTAATTTATTCTTTCATTCATTTGGAAATTTATATAGCGCTCATTAAAGGAAACTACTCAGGGACAGTTTTTTTTAATTAAATGTAGTTTTGTCTTTTATTTAATTAAGAAATATCCAAATTCTAGTCCTACTTAATGCAATGCCTGGTGTGAGCATCTTCTATCTTAGCTGATCATGGTTTAGCTCTCTATTTCATAAGCGAATTAGCATTTTCAGTAGGTCTGAACTAATGAACATGATGTCAGTTGCTGATCTATGCATTATGAAATCTTCTCTGTTGCCTGCTTTCAGTTCTCAGGCAACAACTCAGTTGACGACCAGGCAACGGAGATGCTACAGCTGTCAGACAATAGCCAACCGGTTGACCATACGAGTCCACTAAGCAGTCAGGATGGAGGTTGCTTTACCTTTTTCTTTCTTTGCAAATCGTGCCACAATTATTGACCAAACACTTTTAACTGGTTATGTACCATATTTTCATGCATTCAACTTGCACAAAATGTAACCCACACATACCAGTACATATAGCTCAAACAATAAAAAAAATGTGTAAAACATGTTGGTGCATCTGGATATGCATATACGTTGCATACCCACTCAGACCACAATGGTGTTTTTCAGTAGGTGCAGTTATTTTTATGGCTAATGAATTTGGCATGACTTAGCTTACCTAACATTCTCTTTGAATTGAATGGAAATGTGGATTTCAACCTTTCTTTCTGTAAAATCTTATATTAAATGCTAGCATTTATCCAATTGTTCTTTCTCTAGGCAATGCTTTGGTAACAGTATTTGACATCAATATAGCATGTGGTGTAATACAGTTTATATTACGGTGCACATGAAATAGAGCTACCTGAAATAGGCACAAAGTCAATATTCATGGCCTTGCTGAAGAGCCATTTCCAGCTGCTCTAGTAAACGGCATTTTGGCCCCTTTTCTCCGCCATGGTCACACTTGCTTAGACTAACAGTACATGAGTCTTCCTTTTAATTTTGCTTTAACAGTGGTCTTATTTTACATAATAGTTCAGAAGTGGATTCAACCGATTTATAGTATCTTTGCTATATTTGGATTCATTTGGCTGGTTATTATTTTACCCTAATGAAAGCAGATCCAGTGCAATGAATGCAACACACCAAAATTAACAAGTCTTTTTATTCCTAAACTGTACAACTAATTGAATCAAAGTAAGACAACAGCCACTGGACTAGACGTATTTGTGACTGATGAGATTATTAATCAGAGGATTAATTGAAGTGCCACAATGATAGAAGTTTTTAAAGATAATTTGTTTATGTTGCTTAGACCATCTTGTGCTAAGTCCTAATAAACTGAATGATTCGATGTCACCCACTTCTCTGGGCAAGCGTAAACGACGACCTCCAAGATCACCAATTGAACACGATCAGTTGTTATCAGGATGGTGTCGCCATGCACTCACGTAAATATCTTATTTTGTTCGTTTGATTCGTTTGGCTTAAGTGATTGCAATGTAATAGTAGCATGAAGTAAAAATGTATATAGTGCCATTGAAGAGCATTGGGAAGTACTGAAAGATGCTGGAATATCACAAGAAATGTCACCTTCACTTCATTATATGCTATGTTTAGTGTCCATGTAGGATACATATTTGGAAAGTGGTTAATAGCTTTAATCAAGATGTTATGTTGCAGTTATGTAAGTATGGATGAATTAAAAAATTTATTAATATAATTTTGAATAAGTTTTGATGAACACATGACAGTTTCTATACTTCCAATATTGCTTCAGCCAGTTTCCTAGCATTTACCAGTACTACTTGTTTGCCAGGATTGATAATACATTACTAGTGGCATATTTTGATTTCTGAGGATAAGAAAACTTAGAGGAATCAATTATGGTAATTTAAACTAAATAAATTGTCAGAAGTTTCTTATGGCCTTGATTAAGTTTGATTTTTGCTTTTGCGCTTAAACAGGTTGCTTAATAGAGTTATGAAATTCCGAAGTCCTCAGAATGAAAGAGGAAAGACAAATGCTGCATCTTGGTTCAATTTCCCAGGTAAAGCCTCGAATATTTAGTTGCTCTTGACCTAAATGGACTTCCTGTATCGGTATATCTGCATCTTTTATCTAAAACATCTTCAACTGTCTCATTCCTATTGTTATGCTTATATTTTAAAAAATTGTAATGTACTTTATTGCCACCAAGTTGGGGCTTAGTCTTGTATGAATACAGACGTATCAACATTTAAATAGTCCTTTTTAAGTAATCAACATCTTTTACTTACATGCAGGAATATACTATTAACATCCTCTCTGAAAAGCATTACACATGGACTGATCTAAAGAGATATGACTTTATGTACTGTCTTTATCTCTGTATATAAGTAACATGTGTTGACTACGGTACTTTAGAAGTCCCGTTTTAGAGTCGGCCTACATGTGGAGCAAACCAAGATCACACAGCAACACATCTATGGGAGATCATACAAGCTCTTGAACATACATGTACATTACATTTTCTTTTAATGAGTTATGGTATTGGTTTACAGTTGATGCTTGTAATCTTAACTGTAACAGTATTCGTTTTGTAGTCGATGCTAAGGAAGTACCTGACTACTACGACATCGTTCATCGGCCAATGGATTTCAGTACAATTAAGCACAATCTAAAGGCATGTAACATTTTGCTCATTGTTGCCAAATGAATTGATCTCTATAGACTTGTTTTCCAATTCATTGCTGGTAGTAAACATAGGAAGTATGTTGGTTTCATTTGTGATTTGCACAGCACTTTTTTATGACAGTGCAAAACCATGGAGTCCCTGAACATTTGGACACTGGACATTTTCAGGATATGGTGTATCATGAAGATCTTGGGGATTTCATGTCTGGATCATGTTGTTAAGTTGTAGATTTACATAAATGGCAACTGTCAAAGTCTTTGCCACAGTCTGTCAGTACAGACGCCATTATTCAGACATTCATACACGTCAAATGTACTTCACATGAGGAGGACCATCGAGAGGACTTGTATGCAAAATGTGCAAGCCCAAGATACAGTAGCAGCGCCAGGATTTCAGGTCTGGGGGGGGCTAAAACCCCAATTCCTTCCCTTTCTCCCCTCATCTCTGGCATTGGCAGTGATTTTCCATTTTTGTTTGGGGGCCGATAGGGGGGGGGGGCTTCAGCCCACCCTAGCCCCATGCTGGCGCCGCCCCTGCCAAGATAGTTGAGGCAAGACCCTGTGGTCAATGGAAACCCAAGTGGAACAGGGTCATAGAGGAAACTTTTTTTCATTGTTGAACTTTGAGTTCCAGCGTGGAAGAAGACCAGGAATACAATTGTGTGGTACTGTAAAAAAAACTATGCCTGGAGAAGTAGAACAATCAGAAGAAGAATGTGAAGATTTAGAACAAGATTAGGAAGAGGCAGAATAAGAATGGAAGAAGAGTGGAAGAAGAAGAAGGAGAAAGAATATACTTAAATGAATTATAATGCTGTTTTTGTTTTCTAAACAAACTGACCTGAATGACAGGGTTCAGGTTGTGATTTTTGTTTATATAATAATAAATTGAATCTTAGAATCAAGTTCGAACTGAAAGCCAGTTACTGGTCAGCACCAAACTAGTGTTAGATTAAGTAGTTAATGTTGATAGTTAGATTTATAGGTCTGGTTTGGATGACTGATTGCGTTTGTGTGGATTAATGTTTTCTTTTTGTTTGTAGAATGGTGCTTATGATGATTGGTCAGGCTTTCATTCTGACATGCTTCTGGTGCGGGACAATTGTCATCTGTACAACCCACCAGATACAGACGTTCGACATGATTGTGATCTTGTTTTTGATTTCTACCAACAGGAGTATAGCAAAGCTTTGGCATTATGGAAACAGCAGCAGGTAAGAACTGCCCATTATATAATCCATCTGAATTTTACCCTCCTGTAGTCATTTATGTATGTAAGTATGTATTTAGATATTGGTAAGATGTATTTTTTATTTATATAAGTTGTATGTAGTTGTGTATTTGGGTGTTTATAATGTGTCTTGCAAGGACCAGTGCCACCCACTGGAAATTGTATTACGTATTCAAAGTACAGACCCTCATACAGAAATTATTTAGTTTTTGTTCAGAACCTTGATAGTTGTTCAGGTCTCACAACTGTGCTGCAGCTCAGACAAACCTTGTGGTCTCGCAACATTTTTCACAACGCAGTTTTATATACACACTGTAACGAATTTCATGACTGTTTCTGTGCTATACACTTGCAGATAGGCCTGCAAGTTATTTCTTTGTTGCACCAGTTGAACTTACTTATGCATTGCATTTTTAAATAGAAATTCTAATGTTTGCATTTTGTGTAACATTTGTGCAGCATTTGTCAGGCAACTCTTTATCAACCTCCGGTCATCGCCTGAAGGCTGATCATCACGGCTCATCCAATGACCATGCTGTCCATTAACATCCAAGCTTAGTAGAGGAGTTAGTCTTTCTCCTTGCTTTAGTTCTGCCTGTGTCTGTGATGAACCAGAAGATCACCCAGAAGATCGCCTCCCGTTGGCGTCCAATGTGTCATTTGAGTGCAGTCATTTGACGTAAGTCAACATGAGTGGAGTGGGGTCGAGTTCCACGAATTCAGTGAACAATCTCTGCTGACCGAAGACTGCGTGATAGCCTTGATGTCAAGATGACTTGAATTTTGTTACGAAATAGGCAAATCATCATGCGCATATTCTGATGACTGAGTACAGTGACGAGGAGAACTGTGTCCTTACAATAGTAAAACTGTAAACAAGCAGAAAACAGACAGTGCTTTCTTGCTTAAAAAGATGCTATGGCATTAAACTGTATAACTCCAACACCATAAGGAAGCTACTTAACATATTGAATAGCTGGATATCGTATCAGTAAGCCAGATATGTGTGGGCACAATTATTTCATAAATACTGGTTTTTATGCACTGTAGCAATCTTGTTCTGTACAGATTTTTGTATTGTAAAATGGTTTAAATTTTGTTAAGTCTTCAATGAATTATCTTTGTTGAAACAGAATTGGTCTAATCTTATCTGTAGTAAGTTAACGTTTAAGTTGTTATTGCCATTACAATCCTAACTTGTACTGTTTGCAGATTTCAGTATTTCAGAATGCCTTTACAACATGACAAATTAAGTACATGTATTGATATCTCATCAGATTTGCCACAGGAAATTGCCAGTATATGGACATGATTTTATTAAATTAATTGCACACTGTTAAAATGTACTAAGTTACTGAATGGTAACTAGATTTATTATTATTGTTGAGTTCAGCGTGAATCCCAGTTTTGCTTGTATAATTATGAAGGAAGTTCAAAGGACTTCTGCAACTAGAACACTGTTATACCTATGTTATGATTATTTATTTGAAATATTTTAAATGTTGGAATATCAAGTGAAAAATTATTTTGAATTTGGCCTAATGAACTTCCGAAGACCATGACAATTCATTTGTTTGTGAATGAACGAACCACATTATTTTGATTTGTTCTTTCTGATGTTTTGAGTTACTTGATGCTATTGTGAAGGTAGTTGGCAGGTTGTTTGAACATACTTATCCACTGTTTTAGTAACTGACGTACAGTTGGATGGGTGTTTATGCATTTCTTGTGGGTCTAAGCTTCAGGTAATATCTTATTGAAGTCATGTAGTATATCTGACTGTTTTGGAAATACAAAATGACTATTTCCAGGGTGTTGATTTTCTCATACTTCAGTAGTATATTTTGGGAATTCTTGCCGTCCGTATCAATACTTTAATACTTTAACAATAAGCTGCATTGGTTTGCCAATCAATTTGAGTACGCTGTCATTTTTAAAGTGTACTCGTCCAATACCAGACACATGGTTTTCAGGTGAATGGATATGTGTGTATGTATCTATGACACCCATAAGTACATCACAAAGGCACTGGATATATGTGCAGATTTTTTGCAGTATTATTATATTGTACCAGTATGTATTATTATATATATCTATATATCTCTATTATATTGTATCATTACATATATAAATATACATGATTATGCATTTGATATAATCCAGCCTATCTTTGCTGTCAAGGATATAAACCCATGTGCATGTATAATATACATATTTCAATGCATTGCAAAACATGCCCATCAATTATCTAAGATTATTTCTATGTCGTAGGGCAAATGCTTTCTCGTTCACCGTTTTCTCAGGAATATTTTATCAACTGACTCCCAAATTGATGGCATTAACGGAAAGGTTTTTAATGAACGCAGCATTCATAATTATAGCCTCTGACACAATTATCTGAGGATATGTTTGTGAAAGTCAGAACGCGGTTGGGTGCCATATAATATGCTGCACATATTCACGGATCCTCCTAGTGTGACTTAGATCCGTTTGTCTCGGCAGCATAAGTAATTAGGCTAACGACGTCACCTGCGTAAGACTATTATCCAAGTGCGAAGCAAGGGGAGGGAGGGCGGAAGGGAAGGAGCGGGAGACAGAGGAAGGGATATGAGGATACTAACTATAGGTGGGCTGTGAATGCGAGGGGTCTTGTGACTAGCGTGGTTTCCAGTAGGCCTAGAATTGCCCCACGCAAGACGACTCATCTGGAGAGCTGCAGGACTACACGTGCGTGTGGGGTGCTGTAAAACGAGAAGCAGAACGCGGTTACGTTCAAAGCAAACATGTTGCTATTCTCGAAGTTGCCTAAGATCAAAGGATTAGAATTATTGCGTCTGCGTTTAAGCATCGAATAACAAGCAGAGGAGCAATTAGAGGTAACTGAGCCGTCTTATTATTCCGTTGCTTGTTTTGGCCAGTTGCATTTGTAAAAATAGAACATGGTATAATAAGGTCTGCACAGCGCTTTTACAGACAGACTAACTCTTCCTCTCCCCTCCCTCTCTTCCTCCCTCTCCCCTCCCTCTCGCTTCTTACCGTCTTCGTCAGTCTTCGGCTTTCCAGCCTCATGTTGTTAGATCTGCTGTATAAAGACGCATTGTATTTTCTAGCCCGTGATAGATAGACGATAGATAGATAGATAGATGATGATAGATAGATAGATAGATAGATAGATAGATAGATAGATAGATAGATAGATAGATAGGCCTATAGGCACCGGTACATAGATAGAAACTTCTAAATTAGGCTCGTTTCTAATTATGCACCTTAATAAAGCGGAGAATGTGGCAAAAATAAGCACACGAACTATCCGCAGTCATCTGTTTCTTTTCTGTCACGCTGTCTTAGTTTTATATAGTCCTAGCGCCGGTGAATAAAGCCAGCTGGTCATCTGACGCCGCTATTCTGTGGCGCAGAAAAATTTATAAGTTTTACGTTTCACTATATTACACTCTGTGTGTGCTACTGTCAGTTTTTATGCGTATACTCTAGGACTACTGGCGTCTGCCTGCATGACTGTCTGCATGCATGCCTGCGTGTCGTCGGCGTGTCTCTCTGCCTGCCTGTCTATTTGTAGGCCTATGCCTGACCGTATTCATTTCTGATGAAGAGTATTTCGTGGTTCAACTCGACGTCTTATGCTGAACGTAAATTCGCATATTTTCTCCAGCAGCATTTAGGCGTCCATCCGTATGATCCGTTGTATATACGCGAACAATCTCCAATTATTTGGGCATTTGGTCAACGGATTGGCATCAAAGCCGATGGAGTACGTGCTTTGAATGTTCTTTTCACACAAATTGACAAACAAACAGACCCAGAGACATTGATATGGACACATATACACGTGTATACGCACAGACACGCGTAGGCTTAGAGAAAGACGGCAAGACAGAAACGTAGGAATACAATTTGAATTCGAGGACAAAGTAAGGGAGACAGAATAGAGATAGGCCTAGGCTATAAGTAGATAGATAGATAGATAGATAGATAGATAGATAGATAGATAGATAGATAGATAGATAGATAGATAGATAGATAGATAGATAGATAGATAGATAGATAGATAGATAGATAGATAGATAGATAGATGATAGATAGATGATAGATAGATAGATAGATAGATAGATAGATAGATAGATAGATAGATAGATAGATAGATAGATAGATAGATAGATAGATAGATAGATAGATAGATAGATAGATAAGATAAGATCGATAGATGGATAAGATCGATAGTCTATAATTATAACAGAGACAGACAGATAGGCAGACAATATGTAGCCTACTCTTATGGCTGAGTTGGCGATGAACGCAAGTGGAGCCGGTATCTGGAAACAAATTCTGAACCTCGACCTCTTGTCTGAAAGTTCGTCATGCTAACCACTAGAACATCGCAGTAAACGGCTAGTAGGCCTAACCTATCTAGTAACTTATTGCACCATGCATTTCGTATAATTTAAGTTAATTTAGGCTTAACAGTTAAAGACTGATTCCAAGAACTATCAGCGAAACCACGGAGTGCGACTCTAACGAATTGTTTAATTATCACCTCCACGTTCTCCCACATGAAATACCATTTATAAATATTCTGGCAGCGGATCATATCAAATCAATTTAGCACGCGCCAGATCGTTCTATATGCAAAATCATTTTCTTCTCATTTTCAGGTTTTTCTGATTTTATTCCGCTGCAATAATTGTTGTCGACGGCATTGGTCGCTATAAAGGTAGGCTCTGATAAATTATGCATTCGCTTGTCTCAGTCTTTTATTCACATAATTATACTCCGTCATATTTACGTTAGTATTTGACCAGGTCACTCGTTTCACGGTCTGTCTTCTCGTCTATCTATCTGCATGTTTAGATATTTATATGCAGGCCTGTATATTCGTTGTCTGTCTGCCTGTTATCTGCATCTTATCGACGCTACATAAATTAAACGCAGGTTTTAAATGTTCATATTTCGACGTATTAGTTATGATTCTGGCCAAATAGGTTTGAACTCTTTAGTCAGAAGCGCGTTACAGTAATCTATGCGACGCGAGACCAATGAGTTTGTCATAGGTATCCTTGGAGATGGCTTACTTCTCTTCCTCAACGAAACCTGCCTTAGCATCTGCTCTGGCTCCTCTCTCTCTGGTCTCTCTGGCAACCGCGATTAGACCTCCATTGGACATCGTTCTCTGATAGGCCAATGGGTGCCCGCAGAAATTTTGCAAAGGGGCAGAAGACCGCAGAACCATTCTTCCAAAAATCATTTTGGAAGGAATGCATACATGTATACACACATTCATACATATATATACATACATAGGCCTACATACATACTCATTCATTCATATCGAACATTATTTTGTATAGCGCCCCTTCAAGAAACTGCTCAGTGGCGCTCCCGACTCCAGCACGGCCAAAAGAACAGTTCTAAGGTGTGAAAAGAACATAGGAGAGAAGGTCCTAGGAAAGAGGCTCCAGAGGGTGGCCATTCCAGGCCGAGGGACCCACCACAGAGAAAGCGATACATACATACATACACATACATACATACATACATACATACATACATACATACCTACCTACATACATACATACATACATACATACATACATACATATATACATACCTACATACCTACATGCATACATACATACATACATACATACATACATACATACATACATACATACATACATACATACATACATACATACAAATCATACATACCTACATACCTACATACATACATACATACATACATACATACATACATACATACATACATAGGCCTACATACATACATACATACATACATACATACATAAATACATATATACATATAAGTAGAACTCTGCGCCCCGGTCCTAGGTCTCAGAAATCACAAAAGCCACTGGCCACTAATTACCACATCTATCTCCATCCTCATTTTGTCCTATCCTATCAGCACATTAATGCCAAGTTCTTTTCGACCTTCCCCTAACTCTGCGGGCTAAGCCGTGGACCTCGGTATAAGGGCATGCCCTTATACCGAGGTCCACGGCTAAGCTAATGTCTGGGTTCTCATCCTCGTCTACTCGTCTCGTTCCCTGAAGACGTTTCTCTTTCCCCAGGGCATCTGCACTGAGAGCGCCTCCGAATAGTCCAAACTACGAGAGGCGCTTTATAGCCTAGATGTCCAGATGCGATACGATATGATTGAAGTGCCAATAGATCAAGCGGGCTTTCAACCGAAAAATGTGTGTGCCATATGATTGATGTCTCATATATTCATTATTCGTGCACAAAGGTCTATGTCTATATATATTATATATCTACATAGGCTTACGTTTAAATATTCTCCTTGCAAGCAGCTAAATAGGCTACTGCTACCTTTCTGCTCTCAATCGCCCTCGCGTAACCCTACACGGACGAGACATCGAATACACCCGTAATTAACTTCTCTCGCCATGTGGTCAGCGCATGGAGTACTAAATATATTGCTATCGGGGTATCCCCCGGTCAGCGGTACCAAAACATCTGTCACTGCATGCTATAATTAATCAATGTCATGCTGTTTGACTAATGATCCAGTGTCTGTACCTCAGTGTACAATGATTCTGTCAACAATAAAGCAAACGAACTGTCAGAATAACCTATTTCAATTATAGCCTATAAGATAAATAATATTCTTAATTTTACATATTTTGATTCAAAATCATGGGGGAAGTGCCCCCTTGCCCCAACGTGCGGGCGCCCATGGATAGGCTTACGAGTTACGAGCGCTAGTGAATAAGCTGGTGTTCTGCGCTTAGCTTTATAGTAGCGTTAGAAATTTTGGCGATTACGGTTACGATTACGAAGACAAGAGTCCATGACACGATGATCATAATATAACCTATTTTGCTATACGGATAAAAATGCTGCACAATGCGAAAGCAACTTGATAAAAGATTCTAACAACAGAATTGAGTTGCCTGTGGAATATTGCTGGAATTTCAACACTACAGGACAATTTTTAAACAATGACATTGGACAGTTCTTATTAATTAATTAATTAATTAATTTATTTATTTATTAATTAATTCATTCATTCATTCATTCATTCATTAATTAATTAATTAATTAATTAATTCATTCATTCATTCATTCATTCATTCATTCATTCATTCATTCATTCATTCATTGTGATCATTTATATAGCGCCCCTTCAAACACCAACTCAGGAGCGCTTCCAGCCCATCTACGACTAGAGAAAACAGACTTGAATGACTTGTAAAACCCTGTCGTGTGGACCACGAGTAAAGAGCGGAGCTTAAACGGAAGGTCACTCCAGATGAAAGGGCCCACAACCGAAAAGCACAGAGCTTCTTAATAGCCAAGCGAGCCTGTTGTTCATTGTTAGCCTACTGATTGCGGTTTGTTAAACGAATATATATATAAAGGAGGAACTGCAGGCGAAAGGAAGATACGACCAAGTATATGAAAAAGTGAGGAAGATGACAAAGAAACCAAAAAGGGAAGGAGGAATAGCAGTGGAGGATAAGGAAGGTAAGATGCTGCAGGATCCAGAAGAGATTCGAAATCGATGGAAAGAATATGTAGAAGAACTATATCAGAGTCAGGAAAAACCAAAGAACCTGAATGATGGACCGTACATGGGGACAGGAGAAGATATAGGGCCTGAGGTGTTAAAAGATGAGGTATTGGCAGCAATCAGTGACATGAAAAACAACAAAGCAGAAGGGGTAGATAACATCCCAGCCGAAATTTTTAAAAATCTAGGAGAAAAAGCAACAGGAGAATTAATAAGATTATGCCAGGACATATATAACACTGGGAAGTGGCCCGAAGACTTTCTAAAGACCATCATGATACCCATAAAGAAAAAGAACAATGCAACAACTTGTAAGGATTACAGAACAATTAGCTTACTACCACACGCAGCCAAGATTATGCTAAAGATAATAACAAAAAGAATACAGGCAAAGGTAGAAGCTGACAAAGGATTGGGAGAAGATCAATTCGGGTTCAGAAAGGGCCGGGGTACAAGAGACGCCATCGGATCACTGAGGGTCCTAGCAGAAAGAAGTCTAGAGTATGGACAAGAGGTTTACATCTGTTTTGTGGATTATGAAAAGGCGTTTGACAGGGTAGATTGGAGGAAGCTGATGACTGCACTGAGACGAAGAGGAATCGACTGGAAAGATAGGAGGCTTATAGGGAACCTCTATATGAATCAGCAAGTAAAGATAAGAATAGATGGAGAATGTTCAGAGGAAGGAGAAATTGGAAGGGGAGTAAGACAAGGATGTCCTCTATCACCACTCCTCTTTAACATATATATAGAGGAGCTAATACAGGAGGCAATGGAGGAGATGGAAGAAGGAGTAAAGGTAGGAGGAAGACTTATAAAAGCCTTAAGATTTGCTGACGATCAAGCAATGTTGGCGACGACACAGGCAGGTCTACAGAAGATGATGGACAAATTAAATCTGACCTCAAAGACATACAACATGAAAATAAACATTGGAAAGACAAAGAGTATGAGGATAAGCCGAGAGGAGGGGAGGTAACAGAGAAAATAAAAATCAACGGTGAAGTGGTGGAACAGGTCAAGAGCTTTTGTTACTTGGGAAGCATGATAACAACAGATGCAAGGTGTCAAAGCGACGTGAAACGAAGAATAGCACTGGGAAAAGATGCTTTCATTAAAAGAGGAGAATTGTTGAGAGGAGGGCTAAATAAAAGCCTAAAGAAAAGACTGGTCAAAACACTGGTATGGAGTGTGGCACTATATGGGTCAGAGACCTGGACCATCAGGAAAGATGAGATTAAGAAATTAGAAGCTTTTGAGATGTGGATCTGGAGAAGGATGGAGAAGGTGAGCTGGACTGAGCATATGACGAATGACGAAGTACTACAAATGGTTGATGAAAAACGATCGCTAATAACAACAATAAGAGAAAGACAGAAGAACTGGGTGGGGCACGTATTAAGAGGAGACTCCCTCCTGAAAGAAATCATAGAAGGGAGAATGGTAGGGAAAAGAGGGAGGGGAAGACCGAGGCAGATGATGCTGGGATGGATGGCCGACGGATACAGCGAACTAAAGGAAAAAGCACAGCACAGAGAAGAGTGGCGTCATTGGAAGTTGGAACCTGCCGAAGGGCAGAGAACTTAAAGAAGATATATATATATATATATATATATATATATATATGTGTGTGTGTGTGTGTGTGTGTGTGTGTAGGTGTGTGTGTGTGTGTGTGTGTGTTCATCGCATTGCTTTACTAATGTCTAATTAATTGGCTAATTGGCACTTGCTATAATCGATGCACTTTATGAACGAACTATGTTTCAAGCAGTACATTTTTGCCCGATTCTATAATTTCTATTATAACCAAAAAAGGTAGTTTAAGCGCTTTTACGGCTATAGCCGAGAAACCAGCTGTAAATTTGCTCAAGTCAGCTGTTAACCAGAAGAATTGCGGCTTAGGGATATGGACATCATAATTATGGTATCCAAACAACTGTGTTAGACAAAGTTTCTGAGCGAATTCCCCAATGGTTTGGTCATTTGGAGAGAATCCCACACAATGCACTATATATACATGCCAAGGGTTTGAAGGATAGAGAAACAAAGGAGACAAAGACTGCACTGGATAGAGAATATTAATGAGAACATAACATTTGAACTAACAATGAGAGGATTACTGGACTTGACGACAAATGACCGAGGAATATGAAGATCATTTATTCACACACATCGCCGCCAAATGTCTGGCGTCAGAAAACTAATGATGATGATGATGGTGATGATGATGATGATGATGATGATAACGATGATGATGATGATGATGATAACGATGATGATGATGATGATGATGATGATGATGATGATGATGATGATGATGATGATGGTAGTGATAATGATGATGATGATAGTGACGACGATGACGATGACAATGACGACGACTAAGAAGACGGTGATACTGTTCCCTTTCACGTATGCCGTGGTCGGGGATCGTAGCATGGGAAGGCTGCGCTGTGTCTATATGCTCAGGGAATTGTGCTTCTATCTAAATTAATGGTTCTGCTTATTAGACTGCAGATGAAGGCGTCATTCGTCGGGTAAACCGTCCCACTGCCCCCCCACCACCACCCCACAGGACGATGCTGATCACGGCGGCGTTACATTATTAGGAGGCGCTGAGCGATGCGATCCCTTGAAGGACAAAAACTGGACCCAGGGCGATGACAGTAGATAGACGGGGATATCCATCAAACGGAAGCGGAGGAAGGAAAGGAGGGAGGGAGTGATTATGCCGGAGAATTCAATTCCGCTGAGAGCAGACGTGGATGCATATGAAAATTAGTCAGAGCGCCATCTGGGAGTGGACGGATGATGGTCGTCGTGTCCCAGTTTTAGAGGAGACGACTGAACGGATCGGTTTAGATATTGACGGAAGAAATGATGGATTAGTGAACGATGATCTGAGCCAACGGATCGGATTTGAATGGATGGACGCATCCGCCGAAGGACGGAAATGAGAACAAATGGACTAATGAATATTGTTTGAATGAAGTCAGACGCAAATGGAAGACCATAATATCCGCGGAAGTTAATCGGGTATACTATAGATTAGCCTTCGTGCACAAAAGTGGGCTATACAATAGGTTATAAATGGTTCGGATATTGGTATAATGTTACTGTCAGGATAATGCTAATCTATAGAAAGGCTTACATGAAAACATAGAATGTCATTATAATCTGTCTTCTAAGTTCTAATCAATCAATCAATATTCATTTATTTCCAATCACAGAATGTCAAAGACGCATTTCTGCTTACAAGTTAATACAGTATAGTATATATAGGTTACTTTATCAGATCAATTCGTTATGGCTGATTAAGAGAAAATGTAGGCTAGGCCGTGTTAGAGGTTAGTTAGGACAGATTTTTGAAGAGGACTCTGGAGATATAGTTTCGGTCGTCCTTTCGCGGGTGTGTAAAATTGTGAGTGTACATAGTCCACACAAACTCATCTCTTCTTATGTGTCATCGCTTATTACACCCTGTTCATCTCTCCACCCAGACATGGACTACGATCATTATCTCAAGCTGACTTTGTTGTAACACGATCACTTATAAAATTTGGAAACAGTGCATTTGCTGCATTAGCTGAATGGAATAAACTGCCGGACTTTACTCGCAAATCTTCAACATTATCGCTCTTCAAAAATAACCATAAGACTTATTTGTTAAAGATTTATTATGATTATACTTTCCTGTTATGCACTTTTGTGCAAGATTATTTTTGTTTATAATGACAGTTTAATAGGCCTAAGAATATTATTAATATTAATATTAATATTGATATTATATTAATAAAGCGCGTCACAGAAAAATCAACTATAGTAAATCGTGAACAAATAAGTTTTAAGGTTAGTTTTGATTTTTGAAGATGGATAATGTTGAGGATTTGCATATGAAGTCTGGAACTATTCAGCCGGATCGGCTAGCGCAAATGCTCTGCTACCATGTTTTTAAAGTGATCGTGACAACAAACTCACCTTGGGTCCTGGGACGATGAACATAGTCGTCATCTAGATGGGAGAGAAACAGGGTGTAACAAGTGAAGAAAGGTATGAAGGAGAAGAGTTTGTGTCGAGTCGACTCGGTACGTTATAAGACAGATTTTGAAGTTGATGCGAGTTTGTATGGGTAGCCATTGTAGTTCACGGAGGGTCGGGGTGATGTGATCTCGAGGATTTAGGTTCTTCATAAGCTTTGCAGCGTAATGGAGAACAGTAGTAAGCGGTTGAAGTAAGACCATTAAGGACTGAGTTGCAGTAGTCAATTCTAGAAATGACAATGGCCTCTATACTAGGTTGCGGAGACATAGACCCCTATTTCATCAAGGCTTTTCTTGACTTGCCGTATACGTCTGAGATGGAAAAAACAGGATTTAGTTGATTCTTCATAGAGAGTGAATAGTCGAGGAGGACACCCAGGTCTCGGACAACATCAGCTGGTTTGATGGAGCAATCTGGGTTGAGATTGAGGGCAGTGTGGAGTAAGTGTGAGTTGGGCATCGATTGGCAGTAAAACCGGATAAGTTCTGTCTTGGAGGCATTAAGTTTAAGACGCATAGATGCGCACCATGATTGGATTTCGGTAAAACAGGTTATTAAGCGAAACATTGCATTATAAATCAATTAATACGACGTCCGGATATTCAATTACTGGCCATTTGGCAATGTATGGGCGCCGCACGTTGGGGCACAAAGGGGCACTTACATCTGGATTTTAAAATCTAAATATGTAAAATAAAAATTAATAATAATTTTAAATAAATAGGTTATTTCGACATCTGGTTTGCTTGCTTGCTAACTTTTACAAAGAATCTATGATACATTGCTGTAAAAAACCGGATTATCGGTTTACAACATGACGTTAACAAAATTAATAATAGCGTGAAGTGATAGTATGACAGCGCCGACCAGATGGCGGGGTAATTTAATTACGGTGTGTTCGATGTCTGGGCCGAGTATAGGCTTACGGGAGTGATCGACTAAGAGAGCAAATGTATACGTATTCAAGCTGCTTGCATGGAGAATATTTGCACATAGGCATATATTTCTGCACATATATAGCCTAGCATACGCATTCTAGGAGAGTCTACTCCTATCTTTTCAACCGAGATAAATGACACACGCACGCTACTGGTTGAAATGGAGTCTGATCTTTTGACACCTCACCTAGGGTCAGACAATATATAGTGACAAATAGAGCGCGGTCGGCTCTGACGCATATCTCTTCGAATGTATGGGAGTGCATGGCAGGGCAAAATGTCCTGATTTATAAGCTCTTTACCGAAGAGTTTGCCGTTCTCGTTCGCCCAAATTAGCGAATCCTCACAAAACAGGAGAGGAGTACACCAATCGCGCAACAATGGTAGAGCACACTATGTCATATATAGACGATTACCAGTAGGCCCATGAGCCACCAGGGCAAGCAATGCAAAAAGGGACTGCTTAGCTCTGCAGCATATAGGCCTAAAATCAAAATAAAGGGAGAACCCGATTCTTTCAGAGAGTGTAACACCAATGCGTATGCGACACGGTGGCCGACTGGTTATAGGGGTTGACCTGTAACGCGGAAAGTACGGGTTCGATCCTCGTCCGGGGCAATTACTGTGTGTGGACCGTGAGCAAGTGCTTCGCGCACAATTAGCTACTACAGATACTACAGATAGAATATAGATAGAATATAGATACTACAGAACTCTGATTTGATAATAATAATAATAATAATAATAATAATAATAATAATAATAATAATAATAATAATAATAATAATAGTAATAATAATAATAATAATAACAATAACAATAATAATAATAAGACGATTTGTGTAGCGCCGTAGCTCAGCCGAGGCCGAAGGAAAGGGCGCTGTACATGAGTTCAAAAAGTTAATGGCAGTCATATGATTGTTTAATAAGCTTTCAGCTCACTAAAAGTTGATTTTTACTAGAAACGTGGCATGAATTTCCAGCAATGAAATTATCATTAGCCTACTTGTGCGATACACTGAGAAGAAAATGCTTTTGACAATACGTCAGAGACGCCATCAAACAAATAATTTATTGAAGAAATGTACGAGAATATTTTCTTTCCTTCTCTGAACCGACACACCAATAGAGCATATTCTTGGCAGTTACTATTCTTGTCGCATTGTAAATTTAAAACCAAGTTGTGCTTATTTTAATATTTAATATATTGAGTTATTGAGTTTAATAATTAATACAACTTCTGTCGCGTAGTACTTAATTTGCGCCCTTGTGCTGCGCCCGGGGGCGGCATCCCCTACCCCCTCGTAACGCCACTGACTGAGACTATCATCCAAACCAGTTCACAACTTTCGCACTGAGAATCTCTGAACCTAAATTTTTCTTTCGGTTTCTTAAATAATTTATACCTATATCCCCGAGTCGCCGTATTTGGTGCTAATTCAAAGAGCCTCTCCCACTGATCTGCCTCCTTTCCAGTAATAATCTTGTAGGCTTCAATTAGGTCTCCTCTGCTCTTCCTTCTCTCTAATGTACCGGGGTATCTTGGTTATTCACCTTTGTAACAAAGAGCTGTAGAAATGAATATCCTCTTGGTTGAAAGAACGAGAAGGTTCGCCCGACCGCCCTACCCTTCATCTCTCGTCGAATTCACAATGAGGTGTGCCGATCCTATGGATGTCTCCGGTCGTCTGATGGTTCTTCTGATGGTTCTAGGTCCCATCGCCATCAGTAAGCAAATAGCAAAGAACAACGCCAACGACAGTTCTTATCAGCTCGCAAACTGCTTCTTAGTAAGCGTTTCGTGGGATATGGAACAAAAGGCGAAGTTTACATTACGAGATGAAAGAGAAACCCCTATCCCCATTACCTCAATCAGTGATCTACCGAAACAAGACTTCTACCGTAACCTTAATTCTGCTTATGAAAATAACTGTTATTTTGTGGCTGACTGGCTGACTAATTTGTGCTAATCTACATAAATCTATTTCTGCCTGTGGTTTAACCCTTCCCGCTGTCAAAATTGAATGTAGGCCTACAGATTGTACAGTTTAGTTTCGTTGTGCACATGTACATAGGCCTATGACCTATGTGTGCTTTGTGTAAATCTGTAACTCAGTTCATGCACATTTCCACCTAGTCAACTTGACTTCACATAGCGCTATAATAATTGTGTAACATATTTCCTTCCGTTCAAAGCTTAGAGAATGACCATGACTCAAATTTATTCATTACACGCAATCAAATTATAAATCCTCGAAACAAGCCACACGACACTGCTGATCTAGTCTGTCATCCTGTCGATGAACACGCAGATACGGTAACTATTATTTACCACCTCATCCTGATGTTGACCATGACAACAATTAGGGCCTACTGCAATATGAAACCGTACACCACTAGGTAAACGCATGCAGAAGACATCAACACTACACTCAAACAAGCCAATGCTTCGTGCATCTCAACTGTGCTGTTTAGGTTTAAAAATCTTGCTACTTTAGTCCAACGTAGAAATGTGGCTGGACGAAGATACAGGCTGACACTGTCTGTATATCTGGATCTGCATTTATAGGTTACAAAATGAAAATATAATGAGAGAGGACGAGGCTTTGGTTTCTTCATTAAGGCTGATACTGAATTTAATTGACAGAAACAGAAATGTGTTTTTTTATGAAAGTATGTTTGCTAAATTAAAGCAGGAAAATAGACGAAGACCAAACAGTAGGAGTTATTCGGCCGTCTTCGGCCAGCCTTGATGTATTAAATTAGGAATATGACTTCTTATTGTCACATTTGTCTCATGCGAAACTGTTTTGGCTGGAGACTATGACCTGATCTTACTAAAGGTTAATGTTAGGTTAAGGTTAACCTACCTACTCACACATTCCTTAACACACTCACTTCGAACCATTTCTTGCCATCAATTATTTTAAGGTCAATTAGCATTTTTAATTGAATTTTTATCTGATTGTCTTAAATTTGCCTGAATTATAAATGACATATCTGACATTTGGCCCATCTTTAGGCCTTTGCAAGGTGATTCTGTGTCGTTTTTGTGAAAAACTTCAACTTATAAACAAAAGGGTACCGGTAGTTAATGAGACTGTTAATTGTTTATTAAATGCCGCCACCTAAGTTAGCTATAATAGAGCATGTGAACAAAATGACCCATCTTCCGTCCATTCATTGAAAAGTATAAATCTTTGTACGAAACAGCCTTCTCAATAGCCTAATTGTGAACTATCAGTAGGCCTACGATAAACGTCATAAATCTAAACAGCACTGGACGACAAAAAAGCTCTCCTTTATGCGAAATGTATTAACAATTCTGCATCTGCCAACAAGACCGTTTGCGACATAAATTATATAGAAATAAACTTAAACATATTAGGATAGCTTCAGAGCGAATTCATTAGACCAAACAAGTTTGAATCGCGAAAGTGACCTGAAGAAAACAAGGAGTATAAATTAATAACAGGGCTTATTTTAACGTGCAGTTGGACACAAAGTGTGTAGGCTAGTTGGGAAAGAAATTTTTCCAGTTAAAAATCAGATTTTGTGCAGTTACTTTTTGTAGACCTAAACATGTAGACTAAACTAGGCTACCGGTAACGAAAGTGGCTAATAATAATTATGAAGCTAGTGGTAAAAATATAGGCCTAAGGTACGTTTTAAGTGCAATGAATTATCTTTCAAACTTCTATTGACTGCGCTACTGGCATCAGTTACAAAAATACAGATAAAGTCACGGAATATTTAAAACAAGCTGCTGGTTCGCCGAGTCCGAAATAAGCCAAATAACGATTAGTGAAACGAGATTACATGCAAACATTAATTGAAGTTGCCAGTTTGTAGCATTACAGAAGTTAAAAAAGAAACAGATGTCGGACCCTAGGGCGTGTTTGCTTATGTGGCTGCAACTTGGCAAGGCAAGAAAAATCGCAAATGCGTATAGCGTCTCCTAACTCCCAAGCTGTTCCACACTTAGTCGGCCATAATCAACTTCATAGATCAAAATGCTTTTGCTTTTGCAACAGTAGCGGTTTTATCGTGACCAAAAGAGTCGTCGCATTCTGCCTGTTCGCTTCCAGAAACTGTAAATATGATAAATATCCTCGTAAACCAACTTAGTTTGCTTGCTTTTGGTGTGTCTTTCAATCTATGCGCTCGTTTTTGCAGCGACACAAGCACGGAAACCCTAGGGTCCCATTCAATTAATGACGGCATATTGTGATAAATATACAAGTAGGCTATTCATTTTCTGAATCGACCAACATACTGCTTCTGCCGATAGATTTTAAAGCCAAGCTTGTGCTGATGAGACACTCAACTTCAGCGCTGCGATGCTTAGCAGCCAGAAGACGGGCCAAGACCGTTGTCACATTTCTGTATGCATGTATCAGATGATGTAAGAAAGCGAACTATTTCTGCCAGTGTCATTTATCGAAGAGTTTCAATATTGTCCATTTCAAGTATCCCCAAAGCTCAAGAAATAGCTCGGATAAAGTCAGGTCAGGACATAGCATGTCATGAACTCGTTCCAAATTTGCAGAAGGTTGTATACTGTATAGCCTATAGTGGCAAAATACTTCGCAGGACTCATCAGTTCAGCATCAACATTAAAGCATTGGTCAAGGAATTCAACAAGAGATGCAACCATTTCTTTACCAACAGCAATGACATCTCTGCAATCGTTGGCGTTCTTTGCGGCTTTTCTTTGTCCTTCTCGTTAACTCAATGTAATGCAATGTAATGTCACAAGACATTTATAAAGCGCCACTGAAGAGAGTCTCTCAGAAGCGCTCGACATGTGGCCATCATGCAAACCAAATAGCCGATTGCAGCATTAGTGGAACGAACAGAGGGCGGAAGAGCATTCCAGAATTTATATAGCAGCGTTTAATTTCATCCACTGGAATTTAATTAACATCATTTACGGAAATACTAACAGCTACAAATATAATATAAACTGCAAATCAACTCTGTCCCACACACAACAGTGATTTATATGACAAGGACCCACAGATTGCCATATTGAACTCTTTAGCCAGAATAATTTACAAATAGCTCTACTACACCTGGACTTGTTCCAAATAGTCTAGATATTGCTAAAGTAATTCCTGTCTTCAAATCTGGCAAGCAAATAAACTCTATTATTATAGGCCTATATCAAGCTTACTTTGTTTTTATATTTCTTTAAATAAAACATTCCGAACTGGCTAATGCCTTCAACGTCTTATATAAAATTCAGCAGTTTTTGACAATCCACCTATTTGACGAATGACGATCCACCTAGGCCTATTTGACCCTACTTGAATTGCATGACAAATCTTGGAAGCTATGGACCACAGCGACTTCTCTATAGATACAGATTATTTTATTAATGGAAAGCATTTGACTCTGTGAATTACTACACTGAGTACACTCTGATAAAAAAAAACTACAGCAATGTGGTCAACTTGGAATTTTTTGAATGGCTTTCAGATTATTAAGAAATAAATAGATGGATATCTGTTTTATACAAAGAGTCAGTATATATATGTTCAGAGTCGATAGGTATACCGGCCATTTTACCTTAGAAGCGCAGTGATGTGGGTGGTAAATTGGAGTCAGTCCGGCTCCGTCAAGTAATTACAAGCCGACCGCTACAATCTTACCACATGCACATCGTTCGGTAGATTGGGACCGTGAATGTTTGTTTATTAGTGTTTTGAAGCTTAATACGCGTCGGCATGAGACAGTTAACCACAGAGTGTTAATATTTTCTGTCGGTGGTCGCTGCGATGATTGCAAATGTAAAAGAAATGAGAACGTTGCGTGTTTCCTTGGATTTTTACCATGACTGATCTCTATCGTCAGAACACGCCATGCAAACAAACGCTGATACTACGTCCATGCTGATACGCACAGGCACGCTCACAAGACTCAGCAGTAGGCCAACGCATAGGCTACTCCTCCCTCCCTTTGATCTTGCAATCTATAGAGATCCACCCACGCAGATATTTTTAATATACAATGTAATACGTGTGTGCGTGTGTAAAAAAATTATGTATATACACTATATATTATATATAATATATATATATAATATATAGTGTACTGTATACAGAGAAAGAAATAAGCCATCTACAAGAATAAACAGGTATAAAGAGGAATTCACGTAAATGTATGTAAATAAGTAACTGTGTAGACATTTAATATTGCGCATTTGAATCAGAGGTGAGTAACTAATCGATTAGATTCTAATCGATTAGCTAATCGATTAGACAAACAACTAATTCTAATCGATTAGCTACAAGATTTTGTTAATTCTAGTTCTAATTCTAATCGATTAGCAAATTTCAGTAGCCAATGTTAATCGATTAGCAATTTAACTAATCGATTAGCTAATCAATTAGACAAACAACTAGACTAATTCTAATTCTAATCGATCAGCTACAAGATTTTGCTAATTCTAATTCTAATCGATTAGCAATTTAACTAATCGTACCCATCTCTGATGTTAATACTGCACAAACGCTTTGTAGTCTGTACCTATGACTGACTATCTAACAGATCTAAACAAGTGCTTTTAAGACAGCTGCAAATGCATGTTGCACAAAATCAAAGGCAGCAGCGTGTAGATGTAATAGGATGCTGTTCTATGAGGACGATCCAGAACATGACAGGAAACGATGGACTTATGTATTGAAGCGTTAAATGTGAATATATCTCGAGAGGCCGTAGAGCGCAATGATTGTTGCTTCAGTTGAATAGAGACTATAAAACAGACAGCTCCCTTATGTATGCTCCCGGAGCTGTGTTGACAATTGAGGAACGTGTCGACGGGATGATCTTCGATGCAACACTTGAATGCAACAGTGTATCGTTTCTCACACATTTTCCCTTTAGGCCAGTGAAAGGGTTTGGCACAACCGGAACTTTGGCAGAGACATAGAATTGCAAGATCTAGGCGCATCTTGATGAATGAATGAATGAACGAGAGTCACGGCAGCGCTGAATGACAGATTGCGCCCCTTGTGAACTGTAGCATATTATCTGACACAAATGGTATAGATTATAGAAACAGGATCTGACAAGATGGCTCACATAGTTCGGCATTGGTATACGTCTTTACTAAAATGCACAACGAGGTTGCGGACAACTAATATTATTGTTGATTATAGCTAGAAAATAAACAGTCGTATGTACGTATTTATGTATTCGAATGCCTGTATGTAGGCATGTATGAATGAATACATATGACTAGATAAGTATAGGGTGACTAGATAGGTCGAGAACGATTTTGAATGCAGACAAATATATGTTATACACAATATAATATGGAAAGTTGTATACTGGAGGATAGGTTGTTCAAATGAGAATGTTACGCAAAAAAAATTAGATCACTATCTCTCTTATTAAAAGTTTAGCGCCAATATCCGTGACGTCATCAAATTCGTGCCAAGCAAACGTAAACAAGTAGCATTATCATTGACTAGTGAATACGCCGATTAGGCAATGGCGGTCTTAAATGAATCGCAAATTAGGGCTCAAGCTATTACATTATTGGAAGAAAAGTACAGTTACAGTGTAATAGGAAAGAAATTGGGTCGTTCTAAATCGTGGATTAGCAAGTGGGACAAACGCTACAAGCAGAGTCCAAACGAGACGCTGCGGAATCGATATCACGGTGGTCGAAAGTCCGTGCTGAATGCTGCCGCTCAAAAACTGATCAAACAGTCTAAATATAGGCGAGGACAGAGTTTGCGAAAATAGAACGTCGGTTAAAAGACAAACGCCTTGCTGGAAGCAAAGAGACAATCAGGCGTTATATGCGGACGACGCTGAAATGGAAGAGTTTCAAGAGACAAAAAGTCCCAAAGATAACTGATGCCTACAAAGTTCGCCGAGTAAACTTCGCGAAGAAGTTTAAGGATATTGATTGGTCGCGTGTTATGTTCAGTGAAGAATCGCCCTTCAAACTCTACCACGTACCTAACAGTAAGAACGACGTTGTGTGGGGATCACAAGAAAGTTCTGTTCCGTGCGCTCCACAGGTGAAGTTCAGTCCCTCAGTTCTGGTGTGGGAGGCATGACATCTCTTGGATTAACAAAACTTCATATCATTCCAAATAAAACTTCAGTCACTTCGAGTTATTACATTAATGAGATACTGGAGAAAGAGGTCAAACCCGCATTCCAGCGAACTGCAGTCTGCGCTCAGTTAACAGCCACAAAAATGTTTCATAATAACGGCGAAGGATTATTTCAACAAGACGGTGCACGTGCACACACATCAAAAGCCTCAGTCGAATGGT
Organism: Aporrectodea caliginosa; assembly: GCA_020284085.1. Taxonomy (NCBI): domain Eukaryota; kingdom Metazoa; phylum Annelida; class Clitellata; order Crassiclitellata; family Lumbricidae; genus Aporrectodea; species Aporrectodea caliginosa. The sequence continues at coordinate 628,924 of JACEVL010000164.1, read as the reverse complement.
TGAACAAAAATATCAATGGATACTTCTCACCGGGGGACTGGCCGCCTAATTCGCTGGATTTGTCACCAATAGAAAATGTTTGGAGTATTATGGCGGCAACTGTTTATGCAGATCCCGAACCCCAGACACTGAACACCTTAAAACGTCGGCTTCGTAAGGCATGGACATCGATACCTCTGACAACTCTGAAAAACAGGGCCGTAGCAAGCTATAATTGCGCCCTGTGCCAAGCGTGAATCTAGCGCCCCCACAAGATCAACTTAACCAATTACGACCAAATTTGTTATCTCACATATAAGGGGTCGTCCATTAATTATGTCAACAAAATAGGGGGGAGGGGGTTTGGAAAAGTTTGACAGTTGTTGACAAGGGGAGGGGGGTTCGGTAAAAGTTGACGTCAACTAATTTTTTTCCAATGAATCAACACAGCCCCTTCAAAATGGTAGCAAAAACATTAAGTAATGTTAAAAATGTATAAAGTGCTTAATGTTTAATACTACTAAAAAGCTGGTAATAAACTAAACTCATATATTTGGAAATTCGAGATTGCATTTTTTAGTGTAAAACAATTTGAAAAATGATTCTACATGTATTGAGCCATTGTGTTTCTTTTTTGTAGGGGGGGTTCTGGGATTGTTGACATAACTTTTTAGGGGGGTCCGTCAATGTTTGACAGTTGTTGACAAGGGGAGGGGGTCAAAACTGCCTAAAATTTGTTGACATAGTTAATGGACGACCCCTAATATAAAACTTTTTCTTTTAAAGAAATAGAAACGAAGTGCCTGTGTTTCTATTCCATTATAGTCTTTATAGACCGTGAGCTGAGTAACTTTATTTAAAATTAGAAAAACATTAAATTTTAGTCACTTTAAGATCGAGAATTGAGATTTATTTTCTGTGCTTTTGATGATGCAAAATCATCAATAATGTTATCATAATTAAGAGAATTGGCTGTATCATATTCAATTGACACAACTGACAAGCTCGTTAAGCAGTCTTTTCATTCATTCATTCATTCATTCATTCATTCATTTCAGAGGACTAATATAGAGCCCCTCCAAGATAACCTAGGCCTACTTAGAGGCGCTCCCAGCGCCTCTGAGTAGGCCTAGCGATAAAGAACAGTTTTCAAATTCTTGTAAAAGGTGTACGCAGAGTCTCTAGCTAAAAGAACACGCAGATCTGAAGGAAGATTATTCTACGTGGTCGGCCCAACCACTGAGAAGGCACGAAGTTGCATTTTTGAAGTGCGCGAAGTCTTGTCTCATAGTTGAACCTAAATAGTTTTTCACAATTTTCAGTTTGCTGAAACTTCTTTCACATGAAGCAGCTGTTGCTGGAATTGTCAAAAATATGCGAAGTGCAATTTCAATGTTGGGATAAATGTCTGTCAGTGAGTTAGTATGGATATCTATTAATACTATATGTAGGCTTCACTATTTTTGTTGTTATTTAATTTTATTACATTTATTTCATTTATGATGAATATTTCATATTTCAGGATAAGGTAATTAGTAAAATAATTAAATAATTCCGTCTCAAAATTTGCGCCCCCTCTTGAGTTGCGCCCTGTGCCACGGCACCGCTGGCACATGCCTCGCTACGGCCCTGCTGAAAAATCTAATCGGCTCGATGCCTAATCGACTTGAGGTTGTAATAAAGAGTAAAGAAAACATTATTAAATACTAAATGATAATTTGTATTAATTAATTAATTAAATGTGGTTTAACAATGATAGTGGTACAATAGGCTATTGTTTTCGGCCTAACTGGACGTTTGCTTGGCACGAATTTGATGACGTCACGGATATTGGCGCTAAAATTTTAATAAGTGAGCTAGTGATCTAATTTTTTTGCGTAACATTCTCATTTGAACAACCTATCCTCCAGTATACAACTTTCCATATTATATTGTGTATAACATATATTTTTCTGCTTTCAAAATCGTTCTCGACCTATCTAGTCACCCTATATGTATCTATGTATGGTGGTATACGTATAATATGTGTATGTACATGTGTATGTATTCATGTATGCATGTGTGTATACAGTATACCTGTATGTGGACATGTATGTATGAATGTATGCGACTAGGTAAGTATGTACATATGTATACTGGTATGTATAAGCATGTTATGTGTATGCATAAATATGTATGTATGTATTTGTGTATGCATGTGTATCTGTCATACCCCGTAATATCTTTGGAGCTTTGCGGTGGAAACCGATATCTCTGATGCGTGTTACACGGCCATCGTCGCTTTCACCGCCCGACCGATGGACCGCCCTATGGACCGACCGATGGACCGACCGCTCGATGGACCGCTCGATGGACCGACGGACTGACCGACTGCGTTGGCTGAGACGGGCAAGTGACGACTGTCAGCCGTAGGGGAAACGACGTCATCCATTTGTCACTTGTGAGAAGTGTAGGAGGAGGAGGAGGCTACTAGTTTCCTTACATGAATGTCTGTATAAAGAGTGTTACTGCGCATTTCATCTTAAAACCAACCTAAACAGTTACCTATACGAGTTGATCAAGTTTAGTAGCCTAGTAGCAATTTAGAAACAGGTTCGGTACGTTTTCCTTCGGCACAGACATCATTATCGTTGATTCAGCTTTAAAAGAAAGCAGACTTTTCATATAAATTTGATTAGGTGCAATAAGCACAGAAACGAATCGACTTTAATTTTAAGCAACGGTGTCTATAGTTTTAGCTTTCTCTGTCGGACCTTAGAACAAACAACATAATAATATTATAGACGATTTAAGAGGTTCTTTGGCTGCAGCAACGAGATTCGGTGATCGATTGCAATATTCAACTGCGGTGAGTAAACGTATGGTTTGAAATTTCGAGCGATTAGTCATAGAGCAGACATCATTGTCTGTTGCTGGATAACCCTTTTGCCGCAACCTATACATTTGGAAGACGTATGTTGCAACCTGGGATTAATATTACCCCCAAAGTATCTTAGAAAGTATAAGTAGCCTAATAAAGACGTGATATTTTGTGTCTGTTGTTGGGTTTTTGGAATCACAAAGTCAAAGAAAACTATTTATATTTTCTAACATTGTCGCAATTTGTCGGACAAACGGAAGACCTTTATTTTCATGGTCGTTTGACGTGTGTTGTCAAATATTAATAGCTCAGTATCCGTCCGGGATCAAAATTGCCTAAATAACCGAAATTTCTAAGCGTCAATCTGTTTGATTGATTAGTGGGTGTTATGATTTCTTTCAATTTAAGCCATCTACCATGGCGACATTTATCGAATGCGTTTCAATTAGGCTACTTTCAAATATTGTTGAAGACGTTGTACATGGTCGACATAAATTTGCGTCTAATAACGTAACTTGTTAGATGTTTATGACGAACCATCTATGTTAGAAAGCATTTTTATATGATTTAGAGGTAACTTAATTGATTGAACATTCCATTGTGTCTTTTGTAGAACTGTTAACACGACTGTGTTCTGTTAGGATGTTTTTTATTCCATTTTTTGTCTTTGTGGTTTTCTTGCCCGATAGTTAGGCTATTGTAAACCCTGCTTGTGGTAGTCTACATAAATTTCGTTCCATAATAAATTAAATGCTATAATAAATTATTTCCCTCGAGTATTTTATAGACGGCTGCAGTGGACCCACAAACCGAACTAACCATTGACCATCTAACCTTTAAATTCAATCTCATGCAACCGGCTGCGGTTTGTTTATCGGTTTGCCAATAAGCGATTTTTGTACGTGTGCGTGTGTGGGTGTCTCTCTCCGTATAAATAAATAAATATATATATAATACATATATGTACTGTATTGTTACATGGTATGATGGTTTATATTATTACATTCTAGACGCGGTAGAAAGCTCCAGTGTCTGTGGGACTGCCCTAAACTGGCTAGGGCTATATATCTTCTTAAATTTGTGATCGGTCTAAGAAAATAGGAATTGTTGCGACCGGGCAGTAACAATTCCTATTTTCTTAGACCGATCACAAATTTAAGAAGGTAGCTAACCATGATCGTTTCAGAGTTCAGCTGCAGGTTGAACATCTTTAGACATATTCACCAATTGGATCAGAAGTTCTGAGTTTTTACCTTTCTCAATGATAATCCTATCATCTGGGTTTATGGCCAGACCGTTGAAGTAAGGCCATGCATGAACTGAAGAGAGGCACTCTACGTTTTACCTTGACCGACTGATCTGTTGGTGACAGAAGAATGTAAAGCTGAGTAGCCTATCATTGGCATATTGCTGTCACTGGATTCCGAAGTGATTGGCTATGCGGCTGATTGGTGAAGTGACGACTGTAACTAATATGGTGCTAAAACTAGATCGATTTGGAATACCAGTAGTGCAGTGAAAAGACATGGTCCTACTTCAACGGTCTGGCCATAAACCCAGATAAATCTGAGGCGATCATGGTTGGCTCAGGCCAACGCCTTGCTTCTTTTCTGTTTCATTCCAGCATGGGCTATGATGACATTTATGTACCTATATCAAAAACAGCCAGAACTCTTGGGACGACTCTGGACAGGAATCTCAAATTTCGACTCCATATAACAAACCTTGCGATGCATAAGGTCTGCTCTTACCAAGAACATTCCACAGACCATAGCCTGCTGTCTTGTCTTCTCTCACTTCGATCATGCTAACTCTGTGTTTGCAGGTAGGCCTATTTATAAAATCTCGAAGTCAACGGGTTTCAACGCATCCAAATTCTCTGGCTCCCACGGTAATGCCAGCACCTTCTAGTACAAACTCCTTAACTCTGATCGGTCATTTGCACTGGCTTCTTGCAGAATTCAGAATAATATTCAAACTGGCTGTGTAACCTATAACTTTACCTACCTTCAACTACTTCTGCTTCCTTGCATCCCTGCCCATCGGTCTCCGAAGATCGGAGACTGATGGGGAGTCTTTTAATTGAAATATGTGTATCCCACAGCTCTGTCAATCAGTGTGCTATACGCCGTGAAAATTTATCAGACGAATCTTGCATTCAGAGTTTACCATGCTGAACCTCAGCCTAGTACGTGTTAATGTTCCGCTTACTCTGTGACATGATATTCATCAACACGGAAATCTATAATCCAGTGAACAGTCAACATGCAAGACAGACAACGATGATTTGTATTTGTCAAGCGCTGATGAAAACATCTGACCAGATAATTAGTTTGTCCATGATTGGTCCGGAAATGTTGCAGCGAGCAATGAAAGCCTAGCATCCATCTTTGTCTCTGTCATGCTTTAACAAATCAGGAAGGATATCCTCAGGTGAGATATATGCAGAGTCACAGGCGTTGATTGATCGACAGTCGGCGCCTCCGCTGGTTAAGAGGTGGCGCGGCGCCGTGACTGCAGACTGTGTCGTAGGCGTTCTTATTAGGCCTACTGCTATTATACTTTTTGCTGTGTTGACGATGCGTGCCGGAAGTACGTGCTATTCTTCATTTATAATTGCAAATGGGATTGACTAGTCGACTGAGTGATCTAGTAAGTAAACAGGTACCTTTTATGGCGATGACTGTTGATGGCTTTGTTGCTGCTGCATGCTGTTGCTGTTAACGGTGTTGTTTATATGTACTGGAGGGGGGGGGGAATCTAATTCAGGGAATGACAAAGTGCTGGATTTAACGAGTGAGTGAGCGAGTAGAAAGTAGACTATCTAGCTTCAGAATCTTTTTATTTGTAGGCCTAATAAGCTTAACATAGAAGTTCATTGTGAACTTGTTGCAATGAAACAAACCTTCTAAGTCGTCCGTTTTTCAATATCAGCCCATAATTTATTTAGCACACGTCAGACCGAGTGAAGCAGCCGAATATGTCGGCCAGAGTCAATGAAAGCGAAGTACAACAACATTACATCGATCGTTTCTTTAGTGCACCGATTGCTTTGTATCTTGGCGAACATGTTGACCATCAAGTGAGATGACTTCAAAGTCAGTCGAGAATCGAATGTCTTCATGGGCGCCTAAGACATCACTCTTCTTCAGTGGCAACAATTTAAGTGCTTGCCGGTGTCACGAAATAGAGTATTCCCCCATACATGAGTATCCCCCTTAGCGAAATTGAGTATTCGGTTTAGTTAGCATTTTTGTCGGTTTCTAAGTGTATTCAGTCGTACTGTTTGGATTTATTGTACACATAACATTCTTAAATTGTGTATATTTAGTTTGTAAATCGACCTGAAATCAATTTACTTCGTTTTTGGTTATTTTGACTGGATTTTCGTCGAGGCTATCGTGATGCGTATGACGATGGGGGATAGAATGGTTTATGCCCCCGGATACTCTAAACCGGTTTATTCCATCCGGGGGTATAAATTCATACATCCCCCCGATAGTCTTAGGACGGATACTCTATTTCGTGTTACCGGCTCATAAGTGGTAGCAATGTGCCTAATATGGACGTGACAACAGGTGGTCATATAATTATATCGGAGGATATTCGACAGCACAATCACGCACACATAACACTGGCTAGACTAAGTGTTCTAAGACCTACATATCATGTTTCGTCATTTGTGGCCAGAGATAGAATGTCGATCGATTTCTTGATTGGCAATCCTCAGAAGAATAGATTGAAAGTCTTGTGCTATAGCAAATAGTAAATCGCCTTTTGAGTCGTTGATGAACGAGCTTTCAAAGTGCATTTTGGACTTAGGTCAGTTATTTGATGCTCTAAAATCGGCGAGTGTTTCAGGACAAACTAGGAACATCCTCTCAAATGATTCGTTCCAGAACATTATCTTTAAAGGAAAAATTATCTTTTAAGGAAAAGTTATCTTTCAAAGAGAAATTATCTTTCAAGAAGAAATCATCTTTTAAGGAGAAATTATCTTTGAAAGAGAATTATCTTTTAAGGAGAAAGTGGGCCTGCCACGATCAGCCATGATATTGAAAACTGTGATAGGTCTATAATTCCGGAACGCATGCACTGTCTTAACAATTTCGGCCACATAAAGAGTTAGGGCCATATATATACTTTTTGAAAGCTTAAGCGTTGTTCTAATCTATGAAGATACAAACAGTCTTTATATCTACTGAATGCAATCTAATGGGAAACTTGATGGCTTACCCGATAGACCCTGCATGCGTATGACCGTTAGAAGAGCAGCTGATGAGGTCAACTAGTGATCTACATGGCACGATCACAGTTGCAACGACGAGCCACGGTTGTCTGAACGACCATCACCAAGAGACTCGTACTTCAAGGCCTTTGTCTGCCATTAGACTCAACTCACAATTCCTTTGGACCGTTTCAAGTCCGTATTTATTGGTCGCCTGCGCAACATGGAAAGACTCTTCCGCTTCCAGTCTGTTTCGATTAATTCCATTCTCCTGAGTCGTCGTAGCCACAATCCTATGCAGTAACTCACTGCTTACACTTTCTTCCTTCGTGCATATTCATAATTCTTCCGCACGCACTAACAAGGAGACACATGCATACACACACATGCATATATAGCCTATGCATGTGTCTCCATAAGAAATGTTTTATGCGTAATGTATAAATTTGCGTTGTACATACATATATACATACATACACACACACATACAATGTCATACGTACACACATCCTTCCATACATGCATAGGGGCCTACATAAATACATGTCCACCTACACGCATACATACATTTAAACACATGCTCATACATACATACATATATATAAAGGTCACAAAAATCCGCTATATTAAATGTGTTGATATAATTATAGGCCTATACATACATAAATTTGCGTTGTTTGTTTGCTTTTCAATTTTCCTGCGTTATTCTTCTCTAATTTTTTATTCCAAAGTTTAACGTCGTCATATAACATCAAAGAACGCTGGCGACAATTCAAAATTATGTAGGTCTACAAGTATACAGTTGAAAACAAAGAATTATAGAGGCCGAGAGACACCATTTAAAGGCATCTAAACAGTAGGCTACTTTACAATGTCACTAATATTCATTATCTAACAGCACAATATAATTCAGTTAATAATGTCTATGATAGGCCCTACATGTATTTCGATAAGATGGTCTCTGAGGCAAATTATACAATGTTTTGCAACAATAATCATACGCAAATTGTTTTAATGTAAAATGAGACGATTCCTGATGAACAGTCATAATGCACATGAGATTTTAATCTAGTTTTCAATTATAGAACATCATTAGTTTCAAGTTATCTGCATAGGCTACTTGTATTTATGACACGAGAGTTTTTAGTCTACTAGCCTACTTTAATTTTTTTCTCAAAATTTATCAGTTAGTGCAATCAAACATTATTATAGAAATACATGTATAATAATTATAGGCATTATAGACACCCATTGAAAGCGAAAGTTCTTTACAATAGGTTATAATTAAGCTATGAATATAAAAGATTACTGTAATTTCACCTGAGATTCTTATTCTATTTCAATTTTTACTACAGTTTAATGGTTATGAAATTTTATTGTGCATGCTATTTTGACACGAGATTCTTAGGTTAGCTTAGTTATAAATGTTTACATAAGTAATCAATCAATACGAACAAGCAATATTAGCATAATATTATTTACAAATTAATGGTTTCAAAATAACAAACTTAGGCTATAACACATTTACAAATTACTCTCGAGCAACTAAATGTCTGCACAACGGCAAAACCACCCATCAACTTCCATTGACAACATATACAAACATTGCAACCTACAAAACCTTTTCCTTACCGATAGTCTTGACCAGCTTAAAGACTTCGCTTTGTAAGCAGCCCACACCAAGCAACGTCTTGATATTAAATACTAACTTGAATACTTTTCATTTATCTCTTAACATAGACCTATTGGAGATATTTTCTTTGTTACAGTGTCTTCTCTAATTCACTTCTGTTTTTGTTTTATAAGACGCTGCATGCGCTCTTCAGACGAATCTCCTTCGTTTTCCTCTGTCAGTTCTTCTGCTTATCTTCCTTCTTAGATCAGAATCTGTTGTGTTTGCTTGGAGTATATTGAATTTCGTTCTGCTTTAGATGGACTCTGCCAAGGTCATTCTCGTCGTCTGCTCCGCCATTTTGGCTCTGACGTTTTTCAGCGGCTGCGTGACGTCATTCGCCTACGACGAAGACTTTCCGTCGGATGACTATGACATGCTTCCGGTTCCGATTGGCAAGCGATCCCACAATCCGTTCTGCCGTCGCTGTCTGATCCACCGCGATGAATGGATGAACTGCAATCTGTGCTACGGACGTCCGAGAGGAATCGTGCCTTACTTCGGAAAACGGTCCTCCTCTTTCCAGGACGATTTCTACCAGGACGAGGGCGACGACGAAGGACGGCGAATATCGGACGATGACTTGGAACTAAGAATGGTGGATAAAAGGGCAAGGTCGAGTGCTAGAGGTTCCTTTCTGGATACGAGATGCTGCGATGTCCTTGGAATACGCGAATGTTGTCGGAGGAGCCTCGGAAAGCGGGAATACCGCACCATCTTCTTTCCAGACGAGGACAGCGTCCTGCAGCCGTGGAAGAGGGATTACGAAACAAGTTATGTTCCGCTCGATGATGTCAACGGTTTGTGTTCGTGTTGCGAAGGACCTTTGTTTGATTTATCCTGTTGTTCCATGGCCTGCACCAAACGTAAATGAGAAGAACTTATCAAAGCCACGCTATTCTAATCCGCCTAATGTATGTGCAAGCATGCGTGTATTCGTGTTTGAATTTTTGAAACTTCAAGTTAAGTGTTGTCGTCAATTTAAACTAAGAAACTAATAAGTCAGTAGTTCTTGTTTTACGATTAATGTTTCTATGTACGCTACATAATGCACTGCTTCTCTAAAAGGCAGTTCATATCAACTTGATGTGCCTCTTGTGCTTTTACGTTGGTTGATATAAAATAGGCGTTTAAATAATATATATAATTATCTGTGAAACTACCTTGAAGCACTATAAATTATAAATGACGTTCCGTAATTGCATCATCCGTTTATCAAATAATTACGCAGAAAGCTTTTATTAACAGACCGACAATCCCTTCCTAAAATGAAGACATATATGAAGCCATTTGTTACTCATATAGGCCTATATATAGGCGTAGCTACATTGAGGCCCGAGGAGGCAGTTGCCTCCTCTTGCTTTGCTTTTTGAATGATGAAACATATGGATTTACAAAGAAGTTCCAGGGCTTCAAACTATGTCTCCTCTTGAATTTAAGTCTGGCTACGGCCCTGTTGCTACTATGAAGGACTATTCTGCTTACAGATGGAGCATTACGACCAACAGCAGTCAATGTTCTGGCTTTGGCCTACAGGTGACAGTTATTAATAAAAGCCGTTTGCAAGCAGTAATAAAAGTCGTTTCTTAACAGCTAATTACAACCGTTTGATAACAGCCAATATCGTTCACGTAGGCCTACTGTACCAGTCGAGTCACACATAACTCGTCGTTAAGGACATACTCATAAAACTTTAATTATTATCTCTTATGCCTGGTATAGTATTCGTAGTTCGCATTGCTTCGTAGATGTGTTTTAATCAGCATTGGTTGTTTGTTTGACCTACTATAAAGCTATAATAAAGGCATGCATATAGCTCAACGAAAGCTAAAAAGCGTCTAGTTTATGTGTTCCTTGTTTCTAATTCGCTGGATAAAACCTGCAGAGCATGGATATGATAGCATAACTAGGACCACCTAACAGTGTCACGCCGGCAAAGGCCCAGTGGGAGAGCGTTTTAATGAACGTCGTATTGCATGAGTCTTCAAATGGCACAAATGCAAAATTCATGGCAGCTGAATAATTCAGGCCGTCGTTCACGTGCATTAACACCAACAGAGGAGGCTGGTGTTAATGCACGTGACGATATAGCAGAGGCTGCTGCCCTAATGGGCAATATCGCCGCGTGTCGCCCGCTCAGTTACATTGACTGTTGTATTGCTGTGACCGACTTTTCCTACGCCTACATCCTGTGCGTAGGTTCCTCAGGAACCCAGTCATATGCTTAATTTTCAGCAGGGGTACAACAGGATTGTACCCACTTTTGACTGAAGTACCCCACTTTATATAAGTGAAAAAACAACGGGGTACTGCACCGCACTCTCAACCCGTGAACAAAACAATGGAGTATGTTAACCCCAGCTTTCCTACCGTGAATAACAATTCCCATCACTATCCGACCACCCAGATCTACTTCCAGCTGTGCTACTAGAAGGATTACTGTTTCTGCTTAACCTTGACGACGTAGGTAGAGAGGTTGATATAAACAGTCATTGCAGGCAGACAAATAGACAGAAGGACAGTAGAGTCTGCCTATATACGTTAGTAGGCGGACACACGAATTTATTATTCCTCGAAGTGAAAGTTAACTGTATTTCTACTGCCTATTATAAATGAGAAGACGTAGAGAAATCGTAGTCTACATCGGTGATTGATGTCTTGTGCATCAGACACATACGGTATGGAAGTTGCTAAGTAAAAATTAAACAGAATGCAGTCGTGACGAGGTGATCGAGTACATTTTATGCTTTGTTATAGTTATATAGAGTTTCAATAGTGTCTAGACAAAGGAAGCAGAATGTGACGCCTTACCGCGCTAGCATGACCATAATTATAAAGCTCATGTAGGAGCCATAATCTCATATGGGACCCGTACACAGTTCATTTGAGCCTCATCTAACGCCCGTGGACATGTGTGGCAGAATAATTAATTTGTATTGTGAGAAGAAGCGGCGTGTCAGATCTTACATTAAATATAGCACACCAAGCAAATGGATACATTGTACAGACTAACAGTTTTATGTATTTTAAAACTGAATAAACTTTCTGCAATATTTAGTTTAAATAAAATTAATATTGTCTCATTTTCTGGGGTAAATGAATCTGCAAAAATTAGCTCCTGAGCTGCCCTTAAAATCTTAGGGCGGCCTTCAGTTAAAGGAAGTTGCCCATGCCTGCGTTACATGGAGTGGATGGCGCTTAAGGGCGAGAAGGGGTAGGAGATGACAGGAAAGAGCTCCATCTGTCAGTTGGAATCAAATGTTATTAGGCCTAAGAGGAGAAAGAGTAGAACACAGAGTAAGGAAGAATGAGGAGCAGGTTCAGAATGCAGACATCGATTGTAGAGGGAAATATAATCAAGGGCTATTATCGTTGACCACTCAGAGGTAGCCTGCCAGTAGCCTATTCCTTTGAAAAATGTTATGATGCAACTGAACTGGTAAATGAAAGACATGATTGCAAAAATACAAACGATGTCTTCTAATATCCACATCTTCATTCTATTCTAAACAAAGCATGAAAAATCCACATGAAGACCTTTCCTCGTGCAAATGCTTTTGGTTTGACAGAAATCTCCACCTAGCGAACCATACTGAAGCTTTCGGGATGATAGTCATGCATTGGGATATCCGGGTAGAATGATCGAAATATAAAACGCAGTGATCGAAATATAAACGCTGAGATCAAAATATAGAGGCACTGAAGAGATCTAAGACTCGAATAGTGATAGGAATTTAAATCATAATGTTAAGAGCAGAGTCGTGACAAATAGGCCTAAATCGAAATTATATTTCGACTTATCTGCCACGACTCGGCTCTTAACAGGTTTATGAAAATGCGCCAAGTAAATAAAGGGACAAATTCATATGAATTATGCACATGTCATGTCATTACTGTTGAAACTGTTGTCATACGAAGAACTGGCAATTGAGAATTAGTGACAATCGTTGTCTTTGCATTTGAAATATAATTCGTTGTGACGTCAGAGATTGAGAGTCGCTGCACTGATGTCTTTTAATGGCAATTCGTCTCCGAATCTGGCTTCTTGTCATCTGTGTAATCGGGGAAGGCTTAGATGGCGTCACGTGCTGTTTGACGAACGTGACTATTATTGTCACGCACCCGTAATGGCATCTCAGAAGAGTCAGTGGACTATGAAACCAGACCCAAGTTCATTTGACGGGTCTTTGTTGACTTAAAGACGACAACCATCTCTCTCGTTTAAATCTGGCCACGGCCTCAGTCGAATCTGACCTCTCCTGCAGCTTCTTACGTTCACCGTAGCCTACAAAAGTCCCAGTCAGACACACAGGATGTACTGTGTCACCTCAGATTCCATGTGTTTGTCCTCAGTGGGAAGGAGACGTGAAAGGAAAGCGGAAAGGGAGGAAAAGTAATCAACAGGCTATATTTCTGTAGACTCTGATGAATGTCTAGGCCCTCAACATTAAGGCAAATGACGGTGCTTACGATGCGGCATTATTGGTCTTTTTGCTATTATGCAACGTCTTTCTACGATATGCCTAGACGCAATATATGCATATTGAAAACTTATCCATAGCCGTGGTATATAGCAGAGTGATTGATAGCAATGAAGGCAGATATCTTTATCTTACCGTAACCTATTCTTATGCAAATAAGACCTACCCTGCGTGGAACACACTACGTCTATATCGACCGTGAATTTGCATTGCATAGAAATTGTCTGACTTTCATGAAATCATTGCCCACTGCACAGCTGCACAATAGAGCTTTAACCTTTTGTTATGCGTGCACCAAGATATACGCTGAAGACCCGATTATAATTAAACGACATAAATTAACCGATGATGTCAAACGGTAGAGGCGCCTGCTGTCTCTGGTCATAAAATATAACGCGGAAATCATTCTTTATTCACTGTCTGCGACATCAACGAAGGGACAGTGCAGAGGTGACTCCACGACCACAGTCCGTGGCTCTGCAGTGTGGCACTGGTCCAGCGGCAGCAGCACCAGCAGCAGCAGCCGGTGCCTCAGCATCATCAGCATCAGCAAGCGCCATTATCAGAGGCAGAGACGGCAGCTGCAGAGGAGGAGCGGCCTGTCGCCTGTGTGATGCTGATGCTGCTGCTGCTGCTGGTGTGGCATCGATGATGGGATGCTGAAGCAGGAACTAGCCTAAACGGGTAGGAAGACACAATCACTGAATGAATTATTACTCGAGTAGGCATTTACATCCGACAATAGTTACGTGTAGTAGCAGCGTAGTGTCGTCATTTACTGTGTGCTCATTTTCGTTCTAAGTCTGTGAGAAACGATTCCAACGTGGACAGAGAAGATGACCGTCTGGTGGTCATTCAATGGCCAGCGGCGGCGGCGGCACCGTCTTAGACACGTGTGACCGATGCTACTCAGCAGTAGAAGCGTCACGTCAGAGCAGCTTCATTTATCATCCTTTCCGTTCCTCTCCTTCTCCACATCCTCATTATCAACTGCAAATTAGTGTCAGCATCAGTAACACAAGCGAATAAACAGTCTCTCATCTTTCATAGCATCGTCGTCGTCGTCATCATCTTCATCACCACCACCGCCACCATCATCACCAGCATGACAGCACCAGCAGAAACATCATCGTCATGATCACTGTCATTACGATGATGATGATCATTTGCAACAGCAACAACAACAACTCGTCTTTCATAGCGTTATCATCATGTGCAGTAGCAACACAAGCACATTGTCATCATCATCATCATCGTCGTCGTCGTCGTAGTCGACGTCGTTCTTGCCATCACCGTCGTCGTCATCATCTGCGTTAAACTTGTCATGATAAATTTAAATATTAGCCGATTCTTATTTTAAATAATTTCGTTGTTGATGCTTTGCCTTTGGAAGCAAATATAGCACTTTCTATACGCTATAACAGCCATTTCAAATAGACTGATAACTTCATATTTAGGTCTATCTAAAACAATGTACTCGATTTTCCTACTCATTATTTTGTAACGTTCTGAAATTGTTTTGTCTCACTGTTGCGTTTGTTTCCATAGACCTACTGCACAATGAGAATTCCTTTTCCTAACGGAATTTGGACAACTCGATGAGTTCTTCAAAAGCCACTCTTGGTTGAATGAAATGCCTTTTGAGCAAGATTGTAAAGAGTCTTGACTCACGCGATTTTTTTCTGTGCTCTGCCCATTCTAGTCTGACCCAAACATGCTACGGCTAAAGATCTGTGTTGTGAGCTTCATGTGACTCTAACGCTTGAATCTGGCATCCAATTATAATTATCCGATTTTGCTTTTGATGAAGTATGTCTATTGTCTAGTTCAACATTAAATCGAATCTAACTTAATCGAATTTATCGAATGCTTATTGATTTAGTGAGATGACAGTCACAGAAAGAGAAGCCAAGGACGTGGCCTCACTCGAGTAGATCATGGCCTCACTCGAGTAGGCCTTATTGGTTAATGCGATGGACTCTGAAGACGGTCAGCATTGTGATCATGGCCTCTGCCCAGATGACCTGCGAGGCCACGGACCACTAGGGACATTGGCACACGAGGACACATTGTCTAATTCCAATTCCACATTATGGTAACCCACAGACTTATTCACAGAGGTTATTGGATTGCAGATCGCAAGAAAGTGCTTATGATGATGGCGACGACGACGATGAACAATATTCTATTGTTATTGTAATAAACTAATGATGCAATACATAACTATTATACTCGGGTGAATTTATCAATTTATTAATTTCTTTTAAAACAATATATTGGTAATTAATGGTAAAATTAGACTTTGTGTTGCTACTATTCCTACTACATGCGCAGTAGTAGTAGTGATAGTACCATCTTTCTTTCACTATTACCAGTCATACTACCACACAACCACCACTACCCGCACTACTGCTACTATTTCAGCTGCGGCTGCAGCTACTACTAGTATAGACCTACTACTATTATTACTTCCACTACTTCAACTGCTGCTACTATTACCACTACCACTACTACTACCACTGCTACAACAAATATATAATTACTACTGCTACAACTACCAGAAATAGGCCTACTACTTTTGTTCCCATTTTTTTTATTTGCATTGCTATCACTAAGCAGATTTGTAACTTCTTGCCATTTCTGGATTAACACTTAATTTATGTTTTATCTGCTTTGATTTGTAACCTATCTTCGTCAAGTGTGGAGCCGTACAAATCATCTCTGAAGGTAATACACTGCTCATCATACTCACAATCGCCTTCCAATTCATCGTAAATTAAACCTTCTCGATAGTATGAAAGAGGAATATTCACTTTGTCAATGTATATGGTAAGAGAAATGAGGATCATGTGTGCTAACGGAAGGCACGGTAAAATCGTGCAAGGAAATGCTTAGTATGGTAGGCCTATGCAAAAAAAAGGACTGTGAGGTAATGTGAGATTATTATTATATGCATTATTTAGCGCCGTAATCGTAATCGTAAACTCGATATTTCTACAGCGCCCACAAAAGCGAAGTCGCGGGAACCAGCTTATTCACAGGCGCTTAACCAAAACAGAATCGATAGGCAGAGGGTCAAAATCCAGAGAGTCAGGCGGCTAAGGTGGATGATGTTTAGAGTTGGTCATTCCTATGACCAATCATCAATCTCTGTTTCTGAGCAATTGTGATGAAGGACTTACTCAGTGTTCCTACGAAGTAACCGTATCAATTGAACCCATACTGTCGGCGTCACAAGGCTAGCGCTCTAATCAATCGGCAATCGTGTTCTATAAGAACAGGTGAGATGCGATGAGACAAGGTACAATAAAGAGACAGGCCTATAATTATATGATGCAAGAAGGTAAATCTCTTTTGATGGGTTCCTAAAATGATTAAAGTCCAGATGCAAAAGTGCGATGATACAGTTAAAGGAAATGGTTAGGGAGATAGTCACTCGTTTAGTATACCCGCCTCTGTCAAAATTAGAACTCGAACACTAGAGCCTATTCGGGAGTTCTGCGGATCTTCTATCGGGAAGTGGCCAACTGGGCTATTTCGCTCAGGCCTCCTCTTCTTATTTAGGTCTACCGAAGGCGATGATTGTAATAAGGATGACGGCGATAATGATAACAATAATGGTGGCGGTGGTGAATGATGATGATTACAATGGCATCGTGGAGTTGGTTGTGGTGGTGATTATGGTAGTGATGGCGACGACTGTGATGACTACGATGAAAAACAAAGAGGCGTGATTGACACTAGAATACAGCTGCTTCATCCCCATCGCCTTTGTATACACGTAAAACATGTTCCAATGGTGCAATGATTACATTCAGCCTACACAGCTGTGTTAAATGTGAAGGGCTGGGTTATTAGCATCTGCTTTGGTGGCTTCTGACTGAGTCAGACAATCACCCGGGGAACGACCGGAAGGGAACATGTTTCGTGACGGATAGAGCGAGAAGGTGCGAGAGAGAAACAGAGAGAGAAGAGAGAGAGAGAGACAGACAGACAGACAGACAGAGACAGAGGCAGACACAGAGGGATAGAAAGACAAAGAAGCATAGATAAAAAAAAGGGTAGGCCTACAAGAGATGAAGAGAGACACGGAAAAACAAAGACAGAGAGAGGGAAAGAGAGAAGGAAGCAGAAATAGATGGTGGTTCCATATACAAAAGACTCGATGTCCACTCATTCGATCGTTTCGTCTGTCGAATGCAAAACTCTTTCACTGTCGACAGATTGGATTCGATTCGTAGTTACATGTAGAGGAATCGATCGCGTTTTTTTCATTCTCCGAGGAAAACTGATTACTCTTGTCTAACGTGTGAGGTTTCTTCAGAAGGTCATGGAGACCAGTTAACTATAGGCCTACACATGGAGAATCAATCAAAGGCGACAAACATTAGCACGGAATTGGACATGATCAAGGTTTTTGCAAACAGACCGTTTTTAATGCAAAGCCATCATACACTGTAAATGATAAACCAGTTGTCCACCGTGTCATATAAATAATTATCATCTGCCGATTGAGAACCCGGGGACCACGAAAACAAACAAACCGTTGTCAATGGAGACAAAACATGATGGCAGAGATAAAGACGAACTTATCGTTGGGAATCGGCTGGTAGTCTCCTGCCATCTGTTACCATGAAACTTGGCGCCTTTACAGTTATTACATCAAGTGTCTGCAATGGTCTTCTTTCGTTCAATGCTTTCTGGTCGGTTGCAGTAGGCTACTGTTGCTATGTTTGCATCTCCTCCCTCTAATATACAGCATTTGTATTTTGCCGATAATTTGTATATAAACGTACAGTATCTATATGTATAAATGCGACCTCTCTGTTGTAGTAAAGTAGCCAGTTCAATGCAAGCGTTCTTGTTTGTTTGCAGCCGCCGAAGGTCGTTAGAGCACGTGACCGAAAATTTCATAAGCGCTTCAAGAACCTACCGGAATCAGAAAAAGTTTTGAAAGGTATTAATATATATTCTTAAAATTGTAGAAAATAGGTCTGTATATTTTATATTTGATAGGCCTATGTATACAAAAATGGATATTCATGAATAGTTGTGTTGTTTTAATTTCAAACGTACACGAACAGCCAAAGAGAAATTGAAGAGAAGTTTTGATTGATTGGATTTTGGTTTTGCTGATTTAGTTTATCACTGCGCCTACGTTGGTGATATTCTGCTGCAAGGCTATCTCTACATCACGAGCGACACCTTCTGCTTCTATTCGAAAATACTCGGCCGCGAACGACAGGTTAACCCACACTCTGATGCACTTTTATGCACCTAGGTCTACTTAACAAATAATTATGCGGCAGTCTTCAGTGGTGTATTGTAGCGTATGCTCATCTAAGTTAATCTATAAGCGGTATTATGCTGGCACGATAGCTTTATTCAATTGCATGCATTTTACCAACTACATGGTCATAGTCTTAGGTTCATTATCAGGTATCGTTAATTACATTCTTAATTTTTGGTGCATATAGGTCTAAAAGACCTAAACTTTTACGCTTAGGCCTACATTGTTTTAGAATTAGATATCACTTGGCGTAGGCCTATGTATGCCTGTAGTGAACAATATAAGAACAACTTCTATAAGTAAATATGATTTATTATGATAGGCTAACGGTATTTCTAAATCCGCCTGCATATTATACATCTGTGTCTCCATATACAGATTTTATTTATTTTTTATATATAATATTTACCTATGTGCTAAATAATATTATCAACTGCAGTCTGAATATATAGGCCTAGGTGTCGTCGAATCGTGCTTGAATTGATGTAGATTGAGATTCCTATTTCGGATGTTGTCGATGTGACTCGAGAGAAGACTGCGTTCTTCATTCCGAATGCCATCGGAATACACACCGTAGACAACTCCAAGGTCTTCAGTCACAGACACAGTCTCATTACACAGGCGATAATACAAATCTATTCCATACATAGTCTTTTATTGTTATACCTGCATTTGTTGCTTGGATATAATTTATCTATCACATTATAAGGAAGATGTGCGCGAGGTCGAAATGGATGTGTTTTGAGATAGTTTTGAAATATTGTTGCCTGGTGTTGTCAGTTGAGTCCGAATAGGCATATGTAGCTGGTTTTGTAAAGATCGCTGCAAGAGCCTGCTGTACCAAGGAAGTGTCCGGATACTTGAAGAGAAAATTATACTAGGTGCAAAAATAACAGGGACTCTGCATAATAGTAATAGCTTAGACGAAACTTCGATCTCAGCAGTACAGTTGTACATTAAATTTCACTATTAAATTTTACATTAATTATCAATCAATCAATCAAAATGTTTATTTTGCAACCAAATTAAACAAAATCATCAGATTTACATATAAATTTCAACACGGTTACAAAAAAGGAGGCCCTAAAGGGATAAAGAATCCCGCTAACTAGGGACACCAAATTACAGATTACATTAGAAAATTAATGGTGGCCTTTAAAGAAAGATTATAATTGAAAACATACTTGCAGTGACCAAGTGAAAGTTAAAGTAAAAGAACAGAAAAGAAACTAAATGAGTCAAAAACAGGAAAACAGGGTAAGGAAAGTGAAACTGAAACAATTGCTCAACACTGTTGAGTCAATATACAATATAAAACAAAAATACTTAACTAGCTTACTAAGTAGAGATTAGGTAGGTCTACTACCATGCACAAAAATCAGTCTTTTTATAGTCTTTGACATTTCTCCACCCTCCTTTGTTTATTGAAATTTGAGCTAATTAAGTAAGTAACGCGTTTCTTAGCTCACCGTATGTCCATAAGTTAGTACGCTATAAAAGGCATATAAATTAATCCCCGTATATATCCACGCATTGTTTAGATTTTACCGCTGTAACAATAACGGTTCTCTGTCATTCAATGCTTTAGTATGTGTTTGGTTCTCTGGTGTCACGAAATCGAACGTATCGTCTGATGTCAAGCATATGGAAGAGAGTTATAGTGCGTATTCATCTTAAAACTGGTGCATTATTTTGGTTACTAAAGTGGGTTGAGGAATCCAACGAAGACACAGTTGCAGTCTTTTCTCTATACTTTGTCCTTCATCTCTATACATGTAACGCTCTCGCACGTTCGTTCATCTAGTAGCATATCTCATATAATGACAATATATAGCGCCGTTTAAAAAGCCGATTGCAACACTTTGATCAACATACCAAAGAATATTAGGTATATGCGCCTCATCAGATCCGTTGAAATGTTTGACTACGAAAACTATATATTAGGTTATGCTAAATAATTGCTGGGTCCGTTATTCTCAGAGGTGTTCCTATTTGTGTAAAATGTGGTGGAACTCAATTACACTTTCCTGTAGTCTTTACTGTATACCTGCAGTTTCTTTCCTACCTTCCAATTCTTTCTTTTTCGTCGTTTGTTTCCTCTGATTAGCACGACGTATTAATTAAAATATATGAGGACCATACCACTGTTGCTTCATTTTCTGACAATGTCCAAAATCTGCAGAGTGGCATATATAATAAAACGTGCTGACCTAGGCTATTGCACGAAACTTATTATTCAAGACATATTTCATTAATATATATCAGTGACACATTACATACGTGATATGTACATTGTGCATATCTGAGGACAGATTATAATGCTGTGACAAATAACATGATCATTGTTGATTAAGGCCAACGAACACTATGGAGGATTGGCTCCGATTCGCTGCGATTCTTCTTCCGTCCTCTTGACGTACAAACGAGACGCCAGTCCGAGTTCAGCGGAGAAGACATCTTCAGACGAAAGCTACTTCACCGATCCAGAATTCCTTCCTCAGCCAATCCTACCTCCTGCTTCCGCTCCTCTTCCTCTTCCTCCTCCTGCTGCTGCTGCTGCCGTGCATCCCTCTCCATCTACGATTACCGGTCTCTATCGCCAGGGATCAACGTCCACGATGGTCAGGGCATCATTCTCGTCGGGTGCAGTGGCCGCCTCAGGCTGCGGTCCTTCTCCGTTGGCGGCGGCCATGGCGACCCGAAGAACCTCCAGCATGGCTTCCGTCTTTCGATTAGCTCACGATCATCAGTATTCAAGCGCCGTCGCCGATAAGTCATCCACTGCAAGTATGTGCATAATTTTCATACTTCTACTTCTTACTCTGCTACTTACTCTACTCTGCTCTGTTGATCCTTTGCTCTGGAAAGATCTTCCCTCTACGACTCGCTCTGTGATGGTGGTACTTCTGTCTCTTTCCGTACTCTTAAGACGTTTCTTTCGGAGCTTTTCGCACTGCGTGCACGGAGCGCCTCTGATTAGGTCGTACTGTGAGAGGCACTTTATAAAATACAATGCAATACACTAAGTATACGCTAAGCTTAACTGTAATACGTTACTGACTTTACAGTAATTAATTACATCACATTGCGTCGTATGGTAACAGAGCCAATCTTTTGATGTCCAATCTAAATTGAGTTGACTTTCCAGCTGCGCTGTGTCAGCTCAAACTCTGCATCAGAAGCCGAGCTGAGGCCAGGGCTGATTCTTAATATTTCACCAGGCCTAGCACGCGTTTATATCAAGACATTTGATATAGCGCCTTTTAGGCACCTCTCTAAAGTCATATATATATCTACCCTGTATCAACGCATCATGCACCTGAGTGTCTCTAGCTTACACCGTTACACTGAACTGGCGCCACATAAATTATCTGCAAGAATGAATAATGAGTTCTGAATTTGAAAACGTTGCTTAAAGAACGGTGTTTGTATAATTACATCATTGTTTGATTGTAGTACTCTGTCCTGTGGGGAAACGCAGAGCAAGTAAACTCACTCGCATGGTTAAGCTAATGAACAGGTGAGTTGTATATCACGCGAGTTTAGACAACAGCTAGTACATTTTAAAACGCCAAATGGGAAATCGAAAATATTTTGCACATAATATTATAGCTCAACATGGAGAACCCCTGCATCGAAGTTATTAAGTAGGCCTAATTAGGGGGCATATGTACCTAACAGACCTTTGCTAAATCATTCACTGCATACTTGCGTACTATACTTTGTGAATTTGCAATTCCCAGCGCGCTAATCGGAAAAGAGTACTAATGAAGGATGTGTCTTCCATGGAACGCTGGTAAAAGTTGTCTATGCGTTGCTTGTAGCATTACACCGACTGGTTGGTGGACTATCACTTGCACACTGATGTAAGCTATATTAACACGTATTATCATCGGTCATCAATTACGATCAATTGCGTAGACTACACTGCCTATTTAATTTAATATCGCATATTATCTAGGCTGTTGAATGTGCATTAAGAACTTGATCATATAAGAATTTCTTATGAATTTTTGTTTCAAGACACTGAATCGAGTTATAGTTAGTTACCAGGTATCTATAGACAGGGCTAGGATAGCGCCTGTTATAAGAAAGCATCCGAACAGTTTCCTTGTAGAGGTGCTATATAAGTGTGCTTTGCGATAACGATAATCACAATGCTCAAACGTTAATAAAGGCGAAAATGGAGTCACTAGACTTTCATGAAGTTGAGAAGTAAAAACACATAAGAAGTAAAATTCGGCTAAATTAAGAAGAATTTAGATATGTAGCTCTATTAATAGAAATCAATGAATCGCATGTAGCTTAGTAGAGCTAGGCCTACTAATGAGTCTCAAGATGATGTCTAGACGAGAATCTCTTCACCGAAACTGTTGAATGTGTTACTGGTCACTGACAGTAAGGGTGGTGCCGTATAGAGTAGGCCTACTACCTATTGCATTATACTGCATAATTTAAACAACAAACATCAAAAGTGTACAAGTTATCGAGTAGACTAAGTGTGAAATGTGTGTAGGCCCCATCCGTTAATGCTGACCGCTAACGGGCTTCTAGCACCTCGTTGAAACATGTGTGCGCCTACCGGGCAATAGCGTAATTATGGGTCCGCAAGTTACGCAACTGCAAGAACCTAATCTGACAAGAGGGATCCGTTCAGAGCCCGATAACGTACGCATGAACTTTTGCCGTATCAGTAACCTGCAAGAGATTAAAAATTTAACGATACGCCACTGTTACCTGGCGCACTTTCTTAGACTACTGACGAAGGTTTGGTGTCTCTAAAATGTTGTACTTTAAATAGTTCTGGCCTACCATAGAAGTTTTTGTTTGGCATGCATGTCTTGCATTTGTCGTCTGCAAAGGACCGTCTTTCTGACGTTGTACGGTTTCGTCATCTTCTGGAAGGTCCTTCATCTGCAGAACGACATCGTTTATCATATGTACCGACTGAGTCTCATAGAGAACAGACGACTCCAGCTCAACCAGCGCAGACTAAATGCATCCATGGCAGAAGAGGAAAGGTCACTGAACAACCAATATTACTCGTAAATACAGCCTTAACAGACAGTCTTAGGCCAGAGACGGAAAAGCGATCGACGAAAGGACAGATTTTTGGAGAGAATGAATGAATAAAAGAACAAAGGAAGACTAGTAGGCTAATGAGGCGCGAAAAGAAAGTAGACTCTTATGAAGAAGGACGAAAGAAGAAAGAGAAGCGCAAACTAAGAAAGGAAGAAAGGAGAGAAAGAAGGAACGAAGGTTCGAATGAAAAGGGAAGAAAGAAGGGATGAAAGAAAAGGAGATTACGGGAAGGAATGAATGAAGGAGAGGTGGAAGAAGAGGAAAGAAGGGATTGAGGATAGAGAACGAAGGAACAGCGCCACCTTTAATAAGAACACGAAAAGAGAAAATAAACAGAGGAACCAAGTGGAAGATAGAAGGAATAATATAATTACAAAGAAAGAAAGGATGAAAGAAGGAAGACTGTACGTATACGTTCATATACAGAAAACAGAAAGACATTTTCAAAATAGAACGTAATAGGATGAAAAGATGACAATTCTAAGGAGAAAAAGAATGTGCGTTGGCTTTGAACTTAGATTATGGTAGGCCTAATATTTTTAAAGGTGCTACGGTTGTTCAGCGATGGATGTTCATTCCAACGACTATTAGAATCTTCCTGATGATGATGTTGTTTTTGTTGTCGTTGTTGGTGGTGGTGGTGATGGTGATAATGATTTTGATGTCGTTGTCCGTGATGGATGTATAATTGATGGTGGTTGTTATTTTGGTGGTGTTTGTGGTGGCGGCGAGTATGATCATGACCATGATGTAATGATCTGGTTGGGCGTAACTGTTTAGAGGTCAGTATTTGAAAGATTTCGTTACTGAATACTCGTTGGCAACTGACCGTCTGCTGGAAACAGCTGCTAAACTTCAGTCAGTTCTACGGACGAACATGGAACTCATCATTCAGGTAAACAATTCTCATCAGAGCCAACTGACACAGAAGTAGAAATAACCATAGCCTTAAACAGTTTGGTCGTAATATTCACCTCCCACTTATCCACCTTCTTCAAGCTTCACCTCATTCAAGACAATGTATGCATGAACTGATTATGTTGCATTTAATTGCACATGCATAGTTCAGATTTTAAAGTTTTCCTCCTACATATGCCTGATGTTCTTTTTATAAAGAAATATTACACGCCTTATACGGATCCGCCGTTCTTTCTGGCAACTTCAGCGGATTATGGATTGAAAACCTAATAATAATTAACACGCCAACTCGCTCTATGACTGGTTACTGCCATTTACCACTCCGACTAGAATCAGTTCTTTTTCCATAAAGAGTAGAGCAACCAACTTATACACGTGAGAAACCGGAAATAACAGGAAAGACCTTAAAACTTCCATTTTTCATCCACCCAACCAGTTATTCATTGCATGGGCAAAACCTTGCTATCCTACCTCACATTGTGCAACCGTAGTTTGTAGTCTTTAGTTTCTGATGACATATAAGTCTTATATTGCATTTGGGGCGCGGTGGTGTAGGGGTGTGTTCGGTGCCTTGCAGCCTGAGGGTTGCGGGTTCGAATCCACCTCAAGCCGCCGCGTAGGGACCTTGGGCAAGTCCTTCACTCGCAATTGCTCATGCGCTTCGGCGTGAAAGTCCGATTCAGTGTCCGCTCTGTAGTCGGGAGCGCCTCTGAGTAGAAATCTTGAAGGGGCGCTATATAAATATCTGAAATGAAATGAATGAATTTGAATTGTAGCCCATGTTGTCATCGTTTCTTTGCTTAATCGTAGGATGTTATGACGCTCAGTAAATAATAGGTATACATTAAAAGTGACAACTAATTAATTAACCTCTGGCGCACCTGTATTTTGGTAAGGCTTCCCTTCCACGAAACGCAATAGCATTCATTAGTTGGGGTGGGGGATCTTCAGGTACAGAGACTGCGATCGATGATGTAACAATTGGAGAGAAATCTAATTAACAATCTTGTCGACCACACACTACCGACAACAAGCAGACTCCTCTTCCGTTCGGTCCTTGCAGGACATACAGACAGACATAAAGACAGACAGGCAAACAGACAGACAGACAAACAGAAAGACAGGCAAACAGACAGACACGGCTTCAGTGGATTTAGTGAAAGGTGAAGATGTGATCATTTAATACTAAACGTACTGAATAAGCACTAAACCAATCGCTAATAATCTCTCTAGACGAAACTAGATCTATAATGTAGGCTATGTATGTCTAAATTGGTCTATTGACTGACTGTCAATTGGTCGCTGTGAATGCATCTGTTTAGGTCTGTAGGCTGATGACTTCCCTCCACGCTGAGAACAACAGCAGCTTTTGCGCCGGGTTCAACAAGGTCGACTGCCACTAACATGCCAACGAGACTTGCACCTGCCAGGCTGACTGACACCGGGTCACCCTGACACCGACTGAGCCAGCGTCAGACAGTCTACCACTCAACCGGAACGATTGCCACTCGACCGTTCTTCAACCATCCAACGAATGACTACCACCCACTGTCTGTCAGAACTTCCACACTCGCTCATTTTCGGTAGCCTGATTACGTCATTTCCGGTGACTGGAAGTGGAAACATCCGGCCCCTACACCCCCTACGACTCGTGTAGAAGAGATCAGTTCGCAAAATAACTTCGAATTTAAGGAAAATTCGAGATAGCAACACGAAACACCCACTCAGAATGACACGCTGCTCAGTCAAGAAATGCAGGCAAATCACGGGTGTTGTTATTTGTTATGCTTCATACGTAGAACAATGACGATCGAGATTTAGACAATAATTATTGTTACCTACACCAGAGAAGCAAAGAATCGCGGTAACAATAGGAACAGAATTTTCGGATTAAATAAAGACATCGGTAGTTGCCCGAAATAGCGTTCAAATACACATAGGTTTAATTTACATTTCTAAGGAACTGTGTATAAGCCGATAAGCAAACAATGACTAACGCAAATTCAGTCTAATCTAGTTACTTCTAAGGTGCAGTAAACATAACGTAGACAATCAACAGATGGACTCAAATTCACAACGTTCTGTATTAGGATAATCTTCTGATGAATTCATTGATCTCGTCTAAGCCCGTCTTTCGCTTTTGTTCGTCTATAAGCAGGGGAGCAGTTGGCATATAGCTGACAGGATAACATCTGTGTATGTATGTATTGTATATGGTGACTTATGTGGCGCCCTGCAAGAACCTCATGTGTCCCATGGACACAATGCAGCTGGAGGGTATGTCCGGACAAATATCTCGAGCTACAAAACAATCGTGGGTCAGGATTAATTCTCCACACATGAAAACAGAAAGATTTCATATAAACATCATTACATAGTCATTACAGATTATACAAACACTCTACAGGACATTTTATGCAAATCACTTGGCAGGTGCATTCTAGCAAGCAGAGAAATTGCGTTGCTGGTTACCATTAAGCAGAACCGTATAAGGAATGCGCCTCCCTCCGCTCATAGCATATAGAGAGCGTTTAACCAGCCCAACTAATTCCAACATGTCGAAGCGAATAACAACCAGTCCAAGTCATTTAGATAATCTATCGATCAATCGATGGAGAGACTCAGACCGAGTTAGAGAGAGCTAGAGAGAAAGCTAGAGAGCTAGACAAACACACATACATACAGAAAGACAGAGAGAGACAGAAGAGACACACAGAGACAGACAGAGACAGACAGACAGAGACAGAGACAGAGAGAGGGACAGACAGACAGAGATAATGAAATTTGCGGTATCGAAGGACTATACATCATCATTGTTGTCCATCCAAGACCAAGTCATGTTCATGGATTAAAATTACGATCGATTTTTGTTTTTGTCTTTGTTTAACGGCCGGAGTTAAATAGCACGCAAAAAATGTTCATTTGCCTTAACTTAGTTCTCAGTTTAATTTTTTCTATTAACAGTCGCGCGCACGTATCTTAACAATCAGTTGTGTACAAACAAAGGCTTATAAAGTTTATTTTAAAACGCATTCAAGTCAAAAATGATTTGCGTCAAAACTGGGCACATGTGTATATGTACATTGCACAAAATTGGTCATGATCTATTATATGCAGAGTCCTTTCTATGCAATCTGAGATAATGAATACTACGACAGTAGACTACATAGTGGTCGATGTATGGGGTCCAAGACAGGTGTGCTGACGGCCGGCTACCCAACCAGAAAATCCCCAATAATGGGGTTACAGGAGATAGGAATCATAGGATACAAGCTAAAGACATTGAGTATAGGCCTATTTAGTTATACTAACTTGAGTCGGTATTCGAGTGCAGACAAAGAGGAAACTATGGCGCACTATAATACGGGCAACTCTGTTCATTCGGCGTGTACTTGGCATAGGCAACTATGGCGTAGTCACCCAACCAACAAAACCAACCAGCGGCAGTAGGCTATAATTATGTAGATTTGTAGACTCGTTAGGAGTGTTTACCGCTTCATCGGTTCAGACTTCAGCGCAATGGCTGCGTAGGCATACATTTGAATATGAAACCGTTGAGGCTTTGATTATGTGGAATCCCATAGTCTATATATATCGACACATTGCTATTGGCTGCGCCCAATTTGACACGTACGAGCTTAGTCATCGTTCTAAGAGCTTATTCTATTGTCAAAGGAGAGGCTAGAGAGGGTGCATGCTATTAAAGAACGTTTCGTTGAACCTAGGTTCAGTCAATTAAGCGCGAAGAAGTGTGAGTTGCTGGTCGTTTCTACATCAAGGCGAAGTGTTCAACAGTGATACGTGCAGACAGCAGAATTATTATTCTGAATCAGAAAAATAATAATAATGAAAGTTCCGGTTCTATTCTCAGTCGTCGTCATTTTGTTTGGTGAGTAAAATCTTTAAGTGAAAAATTGCTATCGAAGTTATGCTTGCGGAATTGGGTCTGTAGCCTATTATGTAAGTTTATACGCTATAACCTTTGTCCCTGTGCTTGATATTTTTATAAAGCCTACGTTAGGCTGAAAGGCTTAATTGTGATTACATTTTGCATCATACGGTCTGTTAATGCGATTATTTCTCGATCTTAATGGCTTATCTTAAGATTCGCGATAGACCTAGACGAAAGAAGCAACAGAGCCCCTGGCCGCACACTTGAAAGATCTTGACCCAATCAAAACTTTGTCATTTTGCAAGAGGCGGGTGCTTTGGGGTTTTCTTAGCTGAAGAAGTGCACCAGCAACCGTTGTTATAATAATTATGTGTTAACAATTTTTTTTATTTCTTCCCGATGCTTTGTCGAAATACAAGTTCATGTCTGTCTGTCTGCCTCTTTGCTGTCTGTTTATCTGTTGGATTTGGTCTGTCTTGGTGACTTGGTCGCTTGTTGTTCGGCGTTGACAGAGGAACGTAGGCCTATTCCCTTTCAAGAAAAGGTTCTTACTGTCTGGTGGTAGAACCAAGTCCGGAAAGTTTTGCTAGTCTTCGTTTAGACATTTAACGACTGTTTTCTGCCATCAAATTGTCTAATGATCCAATTTAGTCTACAGCATTTTGCAAGTTCTGTGATAACCATGTATGACTATTGTTAACCTCGTGTATCCTGTAGGCCTACCTCCCTATCGATATTTTGCTTTCCCCATTTTGAATTGTTGCCTCTCAATATTTCTTTCCTCTAAATAAAATTTTCCTTTCTTTTGAATCTTTTCTCCACCTCTGAAATTTCGATGACGCATAATGTGCTCTTACCTCGCTTAGGTAAGTTAGGTAACCACAGGCGGTGGCAGATCTTTGTACCCTGTAGAGCTATTCAAAACCGGAATTTGCAAGTCGGGCCAAGACGTTTAATATGGAATTGCACCTGTACCGTAGCGATGAAGTAGACCATTGTTTCAGACATATGCGTAGGCTTCTTGATCCTCGCATAAGTGAACCTGGAGCGGCCACTTATAAATTAGGCCTAAAAGGCGCGTTGAGCCCCTTGTCCAATATTTGCATGCCTTTACAATAATGACTCCGACGATGGTTATTCCACCTGATCGGAAGTTGTAGTTGACACAGGATGTAGCTCAACTTCAGCTAGAGAGTTATGTGGGCCTTCTGACTCTATACAGCAATCACTGGCTATAGATTTAGTTTCTTAATTAGCTGTTTACGCGGTTATTTTGCACAAACAACTCGAGGTAAAATTGAACGTTAGACTGCCTGCGGCTGATCACGTGCAACTTGCCAGAGAACATAATCAGAGAGTAACGAACAGAGTAAGACAGGTATTACTAGCTAGCTCAGTTAGCTTCAGCTAGCCCAGTTAGCTTTAGCTAGCTCAGTTAGCTTTAGCTAGCTCATTTAGCTTTAGCTAGCTCAGTTAGCTTTAGCTAGCTCAGTTAGCTTTAGCTAGCCCAGTTAGCTTTAGCTAGCCCAGTTAGCTTTAGCTAGCGCAGTTAGCTTTAGCTAGCCCAGTTAGCTTTAGCTAGCCCAGTTAGCTTTAGCTAGCCCAGTTAGCTTCAGCTAGCCCAGTTAGCTTCAGCTAGCCCAGTTAGCTTCAGCTAGCCCAGTTAGCTTTAGCTAGCCCAGTTAGCTTCAGCTAGCCCAGTTAGCTTCAGCTAATCCAGTTAGCTACATTGTCTTATTTCAGAGATTTAAATCTCGGGCTAGCATAATTTTTTATGGTCCTTGCACGGGGGACCTTAAAATGGCATGGCGCCCTTTCAAACGGGCGAGTATTGGTGAAGGATATCACCCGATCAATTCATTGAAAAATTAGCAGGGTCGAGGCCATATACGGTCTCTATAGAAAAAATTCGAACGTTTACATGATTTTACATTTACTAATATGGTTGTTTTTTACAACCAGTTTGTACAATTTAACACACAAGAAGAGATTTCCATTCTTATGTTTGATAAGCGTACGGCAAACGGAGATTAGGGCCTACAATTGCAGCTGTTAAAGTTGGCCTAGCACTTGGCCAATGATTTCTGCGCAAGTTATATTGCCCACAGAAGTCCTTTCATTATTATATTGATCTATGATAATGAGAGTGAATTGCGCAGCAGGAAGGGACCTCTCGACCACGGATTGATTAGCATTCTGTGTATGCCTGCTTTGTATAAGCATTGAGCAGTTGAATTTCATGCTAATGAATATGCAACAGGAGGCGTCGGATGCCATGGGTTAAATCTGCGCATGCACCTGTTGCAATGGCTTATACTGCGATGTACTCAGTGCATAAAGAACATAATATTCCAGTGGGTCATAGGTCTATTTATATCTTTAGCAAGCCACCTGGTGTCGATGAATATGTTTGGACACCCAGCTGATCCAAAGATTTTAAAAGACGTTGGAATTGAAAGAATGACAAAGAGGAAAGATAAATCTACACAACATGAAATGCTAGAACTTCTCTCTGGTGCGTAGTGTACAGTGCGTGTAATACACCTGTGCTCAAGACCGAGGCTACAGGGTGATATATATACATTCAACTACCACTGAGCGGGATGTTCAGAAAATTCAAACTGACGAGAATTTGGTACTAGCTTATAAAAATATGATCTTAAACTGTCGGCTCACTACTGACTCTGAGTGATTCGCATGTTTCCACATACTGTACAGTGTACAGTATATGGACTCCGTTACAGGTTTGGCCAGATTAGCACGATTTTATGTGGATGGCTTCGTTCACGGCATCTTTTGGGTTGATTCTTTACTTTGCCGGCAAGATGACAATGCTAACCTTTTGGAGGCTTTAATCCCTTAGCCATACGGCTGGCGCTGCCACTAGTTGAAGTAGTTTGTAAGGTAAAACTCGCCTAAAATGTTCTATCAAGCATCGGATAGAAACAAATACATATCTGCAGCATATTGGCAGAAAGGACAGAGTTAAATACGACAGAAATCTAATTATTAAATGTTGACAGAAATCTTATTAGGCCTGGTAAATACTGACTAAGATGTTAAATGGTCATCGGATTGTTGAAGTTGTGTATTAGAGCATGTTTGACTGATTATTGATTCTGAGAAAGTATTGAAGATATGTTGAACTGAACATATCAGTTCTGAAGTTGGTACCGGAAGAGATTGCAGGAGAGGCAATTGACTTATAGAGTAGACAAGTGAACTGGATGAGGAATGCAAATAATTCCTTAATTAGTACAGCATACATATTACAGGGTGGTAAGGACTAAGGATGAAAGGGAGACCACAGGAAGCACGAGGACGTATTTACCTCGATGATGGCATTGCTGCACAAGGAAGGGGCTGAGCATGCCTGCAGATAAGTGAAGGACGAGCCGTAGGACGTAAAAGAATGGGGGAGGCTGCATTAGAGTGTCGACTTCGCTTATTTTCACCACAGTATTAAGATTAGTGTTGTTCCCATTAGACTATATTAAAGTGCAGAAGCTTTGATGCTAGGCCGATAAATTAAACTTTCTTTTATGTCTGTTTGTAGTATCTCTGAGAACAGGCGATGTTGCTGAAGCGACTAAATGCTACGTCTGCACATCCAGCCTGCCAAACTGCCAGAAATCATTCTTCTTGGACTGGGGAATAACCCAAGAGAGCGGCTGTACCTGTTGCATGGTAGACAGTCAAACATTATTATCATACCTGCATAGGCGTAGCTACATTGAGTCACGAGAAGGCAGTTGCCTCCTCTTGTTGTTTTTATATACTGGCACTGCCATTGACTAATGGCCCCAATGACCAGGATTTTGGCAATGGTCTGTGAAGTTGCCTCCTCTTGAATTTGAGTCTCGCTATACGTGCCTGCATACCTGTACTCAAGTTTCCTCACATTTAGATAGCTGCTTTACAGAACCTCTCAGAGGTCAAATGGTAGAATCAGGTAGACAGACAAATTAGAGGATAGCCTTGGATTAACGTCCTAAAATTTGCCGAAATGTTCAGTTATTGTCGGATAGTTTTAATTTGTGCATTGGAATGATGATTGCTTGCCTAATTTTCTGTCAAAATTAGTGTTGATCGCATTAGATCTTTTACTTTCTATTTGATCCGTTTTTCTAAATTTACTTAGATTATATATTTTAGCTTTTCTGGACTATTTAAATAGAGTGGCAGTGAAGCCATGATTTAGAATGAATTCAAATGCGGTTATGCGTTTGACCGATCAGTGACTCTGAGAAAAAAGAAGAAAAGTAATGCAGATAAGTTGAACGGAACATATCCGTTCTGAAGTTGGTACCGGAAGAGATTGGAGGAGCGGCATTTGACTTATAGAGTAAACAAGTGA
Organism: Aporrectodea caliginosa; assembly: GCA_020284085.1. NCBI lineage: Eukaryota > Metazoa > Annelida > Clitellata > Crassiclitellata > Lumbricidae > Aporrectodea > Aporrectodea caliginosa. The sequence goes on along the minus strand of JACEVL010000164.1, from coordinate 596,165 downwards.
ACTGGATGAGGAATGCAAATCATTCCTTAATTAGTACAGCATACATATTACAGGGTAGTAAGGATGGAAGAGGAAGCACGAGGACGTTGTTTTCCTCGTTTATGGCATTGCTGCACAAGGAAGGAGCCGGGGAACCTCGGTCATGGCTGCAGATAAGTGAAGGACGAGCCATAGGACGTTAGATTCATAGACCTACCTAAGGTTGAGACCCGAAGTAGGAGAAGAAGGCTGTATTCATAAAAGTCAACACATGCCGAGAAGCATAACTGTAGATAATCCGCTGTTATATGAAGAGTAAGGATTGTCCTTTACATTTTGTAGGTGCAGCATCAGAGACTCGGTTTAAAACTGGTCATTACAAAACGAATTCTGACATAACGTGGTTCGGAAGTTGGATGTTAATAATAGTTCTGCTATATAAAATAACCTCCATGTAAAACTCTCTTTATAAGGCAGTTCTTGCTGTGGCTTCCATGGAAATTGAACGTTGCAAAGAGATTTTCGAAGTATTGATTACTGCACTTTTTGTTTTGTTGTCTTGTAGAAATCCACAACGAGCGACGGCACGAGCCGACAATGTGTGACAGGCTTCAGTTCCGTCAGCTGCGCCATCACCACCGGAGATAGTCACGTGTGCTACAGCGATCTGTGCAACAGCTCCACCCGTCTCCATCAGTTCAACGGCAACGCAGCCGCCATCTTTGCTCTTCTGTCTATGGCGGCCGTTGTCCTTATCAGATACTGATTCATTCTATCTTCGCATCTGTTGTGAAAGTGATCAGGGATGAATAGATCATCCTATGAGCTCAACGTGCACCACAGCAAATGCCTAAATAGACAGAAAACAGAAGAAAAATGACAGATGGAGCGGTTTCATACTCGGCCGCATTTCTTAGCGGTGCTTCTTGCATGCATACATAATCTTCAGTTCAGTAGGCTACAGGTCTTTGATTCGAAACTTTTTTTATCCTAAACTGGAAATTAATGATTTGACAACTGACTAGTGCAATAATAATAAGCGCCAACCCGCCGTTCACATACTAGCAGCAGTTTTACATTACAGAAGAAGTGTAAGTTTATTTAAATTAGAACGATTTGCTTGGGGTTGATTAGATGATAAGAATGCATACAACCTAAATATCCAGGTAGTTTTTACACTTTTAATTAGATAAAATGAATCGCTGAAATGAAACGGCATTTTATCGAAAATGAACAAATCGTTGAAACTTTTATTTCTATCCAAGATCTTGGCCACTTGAGCGTGAGACATTACGCTGGCGCTTTTGAACGAAAGTAAAGCTCAATTAATCTCTTGTCTATTAAATGTGATACGAGTTTTTACATTAATGTTAATCGTTAGAATAACTTTGGTACCACTTACTGTTGGGCAATGTGGAAAATGCTCACCGTTAAAATGTAATCACAGATTATTTTATATAGCGTCTCTCAAATATAGAGAAACTCGTCAGAAGCGCTCTTGACCTAACTACGGAAAACCAGGATCGAACAAATGGTTTTCAAGCGCTTAGGGAATAGAGGTAAAGAAAGACGAAGGATGCTAGGTAACCTATTCCCGAAAGTCAGAGGAACCACGGCGAAGCTTCTGTCCTGTGCTGCTGTCCCTTTCCTGATGTGGACATTCTGGTTGAGGGAATGTATGCTAATGAACACTGACAAATATGGTCTATGGTTAAAGCGCCCATAGATATTAGTGAATTATCAATATATTGTATCAATTCTGAGTGGGTTGGTAGCCTGATCTCCACGCCGGCGGCCCGGGTTCGATTCCCGGTCGGTCGGTTTATCAGAGATTAATTTCTCGGATCTTTACTGCGGGTGGCTCGGTCGCAATATAAACGTGGAGTTCAATACATACAATACAATACAACACAAATACAACTGGGGCGCGGTGGTGTAGGGGTATGTTCGGTGCCTTGCAGCTGGAGGGTTGCGGGTTCGAATCCACCTCAAAGCTGCTGCGTAGGGACCTTGGGCAAGTCCTTCACTCGCAATTGCTCATGCGCTTCGGCGTGAAACTCCGATTCAGCGTCCGCGTAGTGGTCGGGAGCGCCTCTAAATGGGAATCTGGTAGGGGCGCTATAACAAGTGTTCAAATACAATACAATTCGTCTATCGTTAAGGTCTAACGCCTCTAGATGACCAAAGGAAAAAGATATACAAAGTAGAATTAGATGCGCTTCACAAGGATTTGGAAGAATGAGCAGGATATGGTGAAGCAGAGGCATGACAAAGGAAATCAAGACAAGGATATATGACATTGTCCTATAGGCCACACGGATTAGAATGCTGCACAATGCGAAAGCAACATGAGAAAGGAATTCTTACAGCAGAACGGGCTTAGGTCCGGTTTCTCGTCCCTCTCCTGGTTTCTCGCCTCTTTCTGACGCCTAAAAGCTGCACTTACATATAGGGAATCTGCGCACCAAACTATATAAAGTGCGCTAAGAACTGCAATGCCCGCCAAACATTCGCGCCTATTTCCAGCCAATGCTGACTGTCGATCTATGCGCGCAGCCACGCTACACAGGCTACGGCGTCAACGGTCGCTAGTCGTCCATACTTGGCCCGACCGGTAGCGACACCTGCTTTCGTAGCGAGCGCAGCGGCCCTGTTCCTGTCACATCTACCGCCATATCTTCGCGCCAACGAAAAGCGAACAGTCAATTTGGCGGGAACTCCTCCGTGCCAACTCATCAGCGCGCCTTACTTCTGCGCCGGCGGGAAAATCACTGCTTGCAACCAAAACCCAAGCCTCAGCCTAGATATACACGACACCTAGCGAAAAACTATCAATAATTATCATTACAGCATTGTACACAAGCAGCAATTTATATTGGCATATTGCACATGTCGTATAGTTTCCTCAAACTTCTAGGCAGAAGTTTCTGATTGGGTAGCCCACCGACAGCATAATTATCTGTCTTAGACCGTCATAGTTCATCACTGAAATGATGATAAAGATTAACTCAGTTTTCAATACAATATTATTCTCTGTATTTTCATATTTTGTAATGTCGCTAATGATCTTCTATATGACAGCGTTATCAAAAATAACGCATAGTTTGTGAGACCTAGCTTGAGATGATTTAACTTTAATAAACCAGTTGCGATATTATTTAAGTCTCACTTCCGGTGTGTTCCATTCCGCCATCCTCTTTAATTCTATCAGCGGTAACTGACGGCGACCTTTCTATTCCAGCAACTAGAACTACGATAATATGTCTCTAGAAGTTTCACTGCAGCTGGCCCTTCAAGCTGAAACAGTCATTCGATCAATCTCCTTTCGAAGCTTCCCTTGACCATCTCTGGACAACCCGTTGGACTTGACGCAGCGCTCGTGAATAAGCTGGTGCTCTGCGCTTATAGCTAGCTATGGAGTAACGCTGTCTAAATTTGGAGTTTACGCTTACTATCTAGAATTATTAGAATAGTACTTAAAACCGCAATGTTCCTTGAGGCGTATCGATGTTTCTGTTGGGATGGTCGCTATGGAGTATAGAGCTAATTGTTGTCAAGTTTACGTTGGTGTTTCAAGACCGTCATCGTCTGATAAGCTCACTCAATACTCATCACTATTTAACTGCTATTTAACACAGCCTGTTAATTTCTTGTGCTATATACCCAGAGCCGGCCTTATCCCAAATGGCGCCCCAGGCAAAGCAAAATTTGGCGCCCTCGAGAACTGTCCCCCACTCCACGGTCCACCCCACTTGAAAAAGTGCTATGAAATCAATAATAATTTTGAATATGTTCCAAAAGTGAAAGTTTTATATTCAAATGAAAATAATCATTGTAATTGAAAAAATAGCTAAAAAGTGGCAAAATTAAACTGCTAAAACACACAATGGCGCCCATTGATTTTGGCGCCCCAGGGCCTGGGACGTCAAAATCTATGGGGCGCCAGTATGATCTGCTTTGCCTGTGCCTAAGGCTGACGCTGTTACAATCATGTTACAATCTTTCATATAGCCTCCTTTTCTGTTGTACATAGCCTAGGGATTGTCGCTTTTGCCCAATCTTCTCGCATATCTTCCTCTTGTAATCTTTGAAACAATGGTATGTATAGCTTTAACAACTGTTTATCCTCCTCCTTGCAGTAGCCAGTAGTTCCATAATGACTCCATTCATGTTTGGTGCTGTATCCTTTTTCATTTTATTGATAGCATCGCTTACCTCTTCCTGTAGATATTTTGGCACTGTTGCTCTGTATTGTTAATGGACAACTCTGTGAGAACCGTCGGGTCACATATTAGGGCTACTGAAACACGGGTTTCATAAATTTTCCTATTTCTCTGTTGAAGAAGGTAAGGGCGTGTGCATGTGAATCATATATGAAGAATCCAAGTTCACTGACCGGGTCTGCAAATAAACGAGCCACACGCACTCGCGCTATTCTTTGTAGTTGGCCCGATGCAATGCTTGCAATCAGTACACAATAACTGCATGCAGAGTTGCCTAAAGGCATCAGGCTAATGGCGTGACCTTACGTGTGCACCCTTCTGCCGATTATCTAAACCCCACCCTATCTGATTCATATCCGCTTCTAGTCTACGCCTCAAGTCCTCAACGTTCAGCTGCCCACTCATCTCACTGGATGTGGCATGTCGAGTGAATTAAAGGTTATGTACATGGGCGTATTTAGGTAGTTTTGGGGTTCAACCCCCAATAAATTTCCAAAAAATTTCTATGCAATTACATGCGAAATAAAAAAAAAAACTGAACTTTTCGACCATTTCCAATGGAACCCCCCCCCCGAAAACTTAAAACCCCGAAATTTTTTTCCTGGCTACGCCCATGGTTATGTATAATTTGAAGTTTAGTAGAAGACGTTCCAGCGATGAGCCAGGCGTCACGGTTGAAAAGAACCTCGTCATCTGTGGTGGCAGTGGCATTCTTTTGTCCGAAGTCAAGCACTGGAACGTGAGAACAACTTTGGCCGACATAATAATATGTGCCTGTGATCTAAATCCAACTCTTGCAAACGCCTTAGAGTCGTTCATAGGTTTGCAACTGACCGGGATCACAACTTCACATCATATGAAAACATTTAGGCGATTGATCTAAAGTCTTTAGAAACGTTTCAGAGTTATTTTTAATTTATAGCTTTATAATTCGTTGCATTGCGAGATATAAACCTGTGCAGATGGATTCCACGAAGACAACTTCAGCTAATTTAATTATGCTTGTAGCAGGTATGAATAACAAAATGTCAAATTTCCCATTTAGTGTGTTGCTCGTGTGCTGTATATTTGTGGATGCAGTTGATATATATTTGGCCAGGTGTCCTGGATAGGTTCTAGAAGCCACAATATAATTTCCGTGCGCATAACATTAGGCTTCAAGGGATAATAGCAGACAGAAGACGTAGCACATCGTCATTGCACTACATTCACTTATTTGTCAGGTTTACTTTGGAGAGATTCTTAACAGGCGCTATAGAAATACCAGTTGCACTATACATTATGTTTTGTAGGTCTACTCCGTTTTAGTATTACAGGGCTCTTTAATTGTTCCTAGAGCTTCTTTTGCTGTCGTATATGAGATAATCTTACCCCATAAGATAGGCTATGTTGCATTGTATAATTGTAGTATGTATGTTCATGAGAGTCGATGGTCTGACGTGTTACAACTGTGACTCCGTAAACCAACCGAATTGCGCCGTCAGCTTCAAATTCGCCTCCGACAGTCCATCAGAGAGTGATTGCCTCTGCTGCAGGGTAGGCCTACATACATTCGCTGCATACACTATTATACAGATCTTATCGACAGAAACTCTCTCATGTTAGAATCAATTCAATTGTACATTGCTCAGATCGATACACGAGGCTCAGCGTCGAGGCTGCAGTTTTGCAACTAGCTGTGTTAACACTCGATCAATTATTCACTCGTGGGCTCGTGGCTCCTATCCCGGGAGTGCCAGTCAGTGGGTAGACTGTTCTGGAAAAAGAGTTACATACATTTACATCAACAACGCCATTGTGCTTCATTTAAACTCGAACTATTGTCTGAATTTAATTCACACACGCTGACTCTGAACCACTCGAAATATTTTACCGAAAGATCGACAATTTATGTCTATCAGCAGAATTTACAGAATTATAATAGCACAAGGATGGACACATTAATCTGAATTATTCGCAAAGAGACTGTTGTCCAGGCTGTTGTTGTGATATTAAATATAGGCCCATACAGCGCATTTACAGAGTCACTAAATGCAATTAATTTCATTGTTATCGTACACTTCTAAATTACTACTCTAGTCTAATGCTCAACACATTGCACCAGCTTCATCACGAGCGCTGCTTTGTATCAGAGGCATCAAGAGATTTCTACATTCAATATTCCGATGTTTGCTATTCTTTTTCAGAAGTACTCCAAGGGCGATGCAATCGTAAGGGAATGCTACAAGCAGAATCCTTTCGTGGCCAACGCCTGTGAGACTAAGATGGGCAACTACGCATGCAAAGAAGACTTCTGTAATGCAGCCAATCGTGACGCCACAAGAACCGTCATAAACATAGCTCTGCTTTCATCAGTTATATCATCAATGTTGGCCGCGTGGTAACCATCAGAGACTGTAGACATTTCCACACTGTCTCATAAGATAGGAAGTGTATGATAAGAGGTTATACTAATTAAGGGATCAGAATCAAGGGCATCGGCACATGAGGAGAGAGAGACCACACGCCATTCGCAACTGCATGGGGAAGCGGCAGAATTACATTTAGCCAATCACTTTTGAACTTAAAACTAACTCTTTGGTGTCTTATATTTATCACGTTGGACCAAATTTTATTTGGATATCTGATAGATGAGCTTTCACGCAGTGTTTTAAAAATTGTCGAGTCTACTATTACGAACTTAACGGTCAAGATAGCATTTACAGAGAGTCATCATTCACAGTCGGTAATCGCTGCAGGCTACCGGACTCAGACCTCCTTCTGAATCGTAAATTCCCTCCGACTCTACGCAGCGCCCGTGAATAAGCTGGTGCCCTTCGCTTGGCTTTCGAGTGGTGCTTTAGAAGTTTGGAGTTTGCGATACGATATAGGTGAACCAGCTGTGATGCTATGTCTGCAGAGTGCAGTGAAGCATCACAGGAAAACCAAAATCTTAACAAAATGGGGTCATTGTTCTGTAAGCCGTAGGCATGTATGTATGTATGAAGATGCTTAATTTATCACCTTTAGAATATTTCTTAAATCATGCTGATTCTGTATGAGTGCTCTAAGTTTAGTTCTGATGTAGTCAAACCTAGTTCTGATAATTTTAGGCTGAGCGCTCAGCGCTGATATATTTAAGTTTAGTTCTCATGCATTTAAATTAAATTTCTATGCACTTAAGCGTAGTTCTTGTATATTTAAGCTCAGTCCAGAATCAGATGTAGTTGAGCGTAGTTTTGATGTACTTAAGCTCTGTTTTCATATAGGCCTAGTTAAGTGTAGCTCTGTTCTTATGTAGTTAAGCTCAGCTGTATTTAAGCTTAGTTCTGATGCAGTTAAGCTCAGTTAAAATGAGTTAATATTTAGACTAAACGATATAACGGATAGGCCTACTAATAGAATGCCTTTGAGCCTATAGTACGTGATAATTGGTTTACGCCATGAATATCTGAGTCATGTTAAACACGCCGTCTTAAACAGTAAACACGTTTAGTGCATGGGTGTAATATTCAGAGGGCGTGTTAAGGCAGAACTAGGGTGTGTAAAAGCCATGTAGGGTATACCCATTCTACAGGGCTTACGTAGGCCTACATTTCTTTTGTTCATGATCTGTGCCGTATCAGGCATTGAACGGGGATGTTCGTTGGTGCTCTGAAGTTGGTGATGAACGACAGTGCATGCAGCTATATAATATTAGCAAAGCGGAATTGTTCTGTGCTGGGCGTGAGGTTCTCTGCATCTGGGAAAAATAATGGTGTCTGAGGACTTACAGAAATATCTAGCAAAGGATCGTCTATTGTGTTTTCATGATCCACCCCGACGTGTCTACTGGGGCCTTTCCAGATTGTGTCCGTGCTTACTGTCTACCAATTGACCCAAAACTCTATCTGAACGGCGGTGACACTCTCGGTCAACGGCAGAGGTATACAGTACACCGTCCGCTTCGTGCCAGTTCCCATGCGTTTGGTAGATGCCATGGGTTAAATCTATTAACCACCGATGGACACACGTGCGATCTCATCGTCGTCGGACTTGGTATCTAAAATTAAAATAAAAAACAGCAGTTTGAGTTTAGCCTACATCATTTATTGTGTTCTATTCGTCAATTTATATAGCACCTTTTCCAGAACACATTAGGCTACTTCCCACATCGTGAGAGAGGCCATATGGGGCCCAGGGACGTACGTAGCGAGACTTAAATTCAAGAGGAGGCAACTTCACAGACCATGGGCAAAATCCTGGTCACTGGGGTCATTGGTCAATCGAAGCTCCAGTATATACAAAAGCAAGAGGGGGCAACTGTCTCCTCGTGCCTCAATGTAGCTATATACGTCTATGATGGGGTTTATGTGTATTCGTACCTAACTACATGCATAGATACAAGACTAGGTAGACCTACAATACATACATACCCTCTTAAATACATACATGCATAGATGCATACATACAAAATACATAGCTACATACATACGTACGTACACCCAGGGTCTACATACATCCATACGTACATACATACATGTATACGTATAATTATATATAGGCCTGTATACATCCGTACAAACATGCGTAGGGCTTACATGCACCCATAGATAAAGTACCTAAATTGAGGTAGAACTCACCTTCTGTTGCAGGACTTGAACTGCTACTTGAACTGCTACCATCTTTTCTCTAAAATAGAAACGTATTTGCTGCAAGAACAGTTAGAACACGGTGTTAATAATATTATGTCAAATACAAGCGACAGCGAGTTTGCATTTAGTATAATTCGTCCATTAAGCCCTTAAAGGCCAGTGATTGCTTCAAGCACAAGTTAACGGATCGTGAATGAAAGATAAGAGTTGCTTGAAATTTCAAGTTGCGCTTGAAAGTTCGAGATTGATTTATGTTATAAATACCAAGCTTGTCTGACTAAAAATTACATCAACACAACTTGTCTTTAAACAAAGTGCTGAACAGTTAAGATGTTGGTAAAATGTCTGCGATCGTAAGTAGGAGTTTCTTATAGATGATGGTTATGGTTATGGTTATGGTTAAACAACACAGCTTGAGTTGTAAGCGAACGGCTTATATCGTGAATATCTGGAGAAGGTGATAGAAGCACGTTCAACATACTCTTCTCACATGCTGTGTATGTGTGTATGTATGTATGTAAGTATGTATGTATGTATGTATGTATGTATGTATGTATGTATGTATGTATGTATGTATGTATGTATGTATGTATGTATGTATGTATGTATGTATGTATGTATGTATGTATGTATGTATGTATGTATAATATGTATGTATGTATGTATGTATGTATGTATGTATGTATGTATGTATGTATGTATGTATGTATGTATGTATGTATGTATGTATGTATGTATGTATGTATGTGTGTATGTATGTATGTATGTATGTATGTATGTATGTATGTAAGCTTATGTATGCATGTATGTTTGTATACGTCGATCCAGAGCGATAATGGGCTCCTTAAAATCTGCTGGCTGTTTCTGACCGCTGCGCTGGTTCCGTGCGCGGAAGTTTAGGATTAGGGCTCAAGTCCCATCATTTCAGTCATGCTTAGCTTTCGATCTCAGAGTCTTCACGAATATCGCCAGGTCCTGTTCAAAGGTTTTTTTGCTTTGAAGCGACCATCGATCGATGTCTGTGCATTATAACAATGGCGCTACAAAAGTTTTCGTATTTCATTCATTCGTTTCAGGAATTTATATAGCGCCCCTTCAAGAATCTTACTCAGAGACGCTCCCAGTTCAACCAAGTGGGTACAACAATGTTTTAAGCGACTTGAGCATAGACTATATAAGGTAACTTGGAGAATATTGAACCGCAGTCTACTGTTATAAGCACATTGCGAGCATAACGAGACTTAAACGAGAGCCTCTGATGATTCTCTCTAGAAGGTGCGCTATATAAATCTGTAGTTACAATTACAATAACAATTACAGCGAATAATAAGGCTATTTTACCGCAGTGATCGAAATTTCACTAACCTCAAAATGGGTGCATTGGGAGATTATTTTGCGCTTTGTTGGAGCGTAGAAATACAGTTCGCACTTTCTGGCTATCTCATTCCAGTTGAAGGAAGTGCAGCTTGGCTCTAAGGTACACTTCCAGGAGCAGAGTGCGCTTGGTGGAGGACAGATGGAGTTTCCTTGAGGTGGATCCATGTGGTCGACATCATAGACAACAGATGGAGGATCGGTGGCACATAGCGCCGCTCCATCTAGATTTGACGCCAATTTGAATGAGTTCAAAGACGATGTTTCAAAGCAGAACAATAGGAGAAAGATGGCGATTAGAATTAACACTGATGTCGTTCCAAAGACCATTGTCTTCTACTTCAAAGTCACCGATCTAAAATTTAAATCTGTTAAAGTACAACTTTTCGGTGCAAGTAGCCTACTTAGCAATAATATAAAATACATACACTACTATTTGCTCTAAGATTTATCGAATATCCGTTAATATTTAGCATTACATAGGCCTACCTAAAACTCTAAATACGATACCTGTGCCCAACTTACGAATACTGATGCCAAAAGTAGTTTGCTCTGCCAGAGGTGCTACTAAATTGACGAATGGAATACAATAAAATATGATAACAATTCACCAATGTCGGTAGCTACTGTGAACCCGTTTGTAGCAACGTTGAGATAAGTTGACCTGTGATTGAATGTGATAAGTCTGCCTTATATTATAGTACATTAAACGAATCGGATTCATAAACTGATTTCATATTCAGTTGAGGTTGCAAATGGATCCATTAGCTCAGGCAGTTCATGACAAAAACAAAGCAAAACAAAACAATGCGTTATAAATGGCGATAATTATTTATCTCAGTTGCAAACAATGGTCCATTGATCAACATTTCTGTATAGCTTTTTTGTGTCATAATAACTTTCACGACGTGCGAATCAATCGAAATGAAAGGAAACGGGAGAAATTTGATTCAGTTAGCCTAATTGAGATTCACGCGAAATTCGTGCCATTGTCAACAAGTGTGTGCGCATCAAAAGCAGCGTTTTCGAAAGAGTGGCATAATTTTGCCTAACATGAAGTACATAGAAGCCTTTGTTTCATTTCAAAGTCCTATCCCAGACCCACAACTCCCCATAGTACTCCAAGCTCAAGTATCTTCGTGAACTCTTCACCATCCAGCCACCCTGCCCCACTCGATCCTCCTCCTATTCTCACTCTTTCCAGTCCGGCATTCATACTCATCTCACATTGTCTAACCGAGCCATGTTCCACCTTGCACCTTCTCTGTCTCTCTCCTCAATTCCGCAAATTCTCCGTTCCCAAACAAATCTCGCTGCTCACCAGTGGCGGCGTCAGAGGGGAATATGGCGGCTCAGCCCCCAAAGAAATTGGGAAATCACAGGGATGAGGGGACAAAAGGGAAGGGCTTGGAGCTTTAGCCCCCCAAACCTGTATAATCCTGTATAAGCGAGTTTCTCTGTGACGCCATAAGCCAACTCTGTTTACTTCATTCATTTTTTTTATTATCATTCTAGTTTATAACCTTTCTGTAACTGTGAGCTTGGGTGCGGTGTGTCATCCTTGAGTTAGAATTTACAATAAAACGAATATATATAACCTGAAATCCTGGCGCCTCCACTGCTGCTCACCCACTGTCATCTCCCTATAGAACTCCTCCATCACTCCTCAGAGTTTCCATTCCAAACTAAGGTGACATCTCCTATCGTGATCCATCCACCCATCCGCCTTCCAGTCGGTCTCGAAATCCTCCTTAGCAGCACCTCTGCCTCCTTCTATTCCATGTCTTCCATGGCAGCCGGACATCGTATCTGGACAACAACACTGGAATATAGATACCGGAAATCTCCGGATCGTAATCGTAATTGGGAACTACTCGTTTCTTCTGTGCCCAAAATTATGGCCCGTTTGAAGTCAAAACAAAAGCCAGTAAAACCCATTAACATATAGTCACTAATGCGCAATCGCGATCAGATCAGCAGGTCTACTTTCTGTTTTTTAAACTAGGAAACACTTACATTATTGTGTGAACACATGGCTTACATTACATTATATATAGTCAGTTTGAGGCTGATTGGGAATTTCGAGCCATCTTGTCCATTATGAAACCAGAGACTGAAGGGTTTGAATTGAAAGTCCGAAGGTGTTCACTTAATGTATTGAACCTGTTGTCTTCCACATATCTCTGTCCTGAGCAACAAGAGTTAGACTATACACTATACAGATATCTGCAACAAAATCGTTGTCCGACCTGTGCCAATTAAGCAAATTACATAAATCTAACTAGTTTCGACATTTTGTAAAAATTATTAAAAATGTCATTAAAATTGCCGTTTTTATTTCTAGTGACAATTCTGGATGAAAATCTATCAAAAATAAATCACCTTTGTCAACTATTTCAATCGACCTGCTGTTTCTGACCACGTGTAACATAGTGCAAAATCCATACCCTTGCTTAGACAACGATTCTGACAAAATAGGCTACATGCTGTATACAGTTTTACCGATATATCCTATGACACATATCCTCAAAGGCGTTGTCTCATAGTTGATAACGCCTTAGGATACGTTCCAGGACAAGGTAATGCACAGTCCGAAGCAGGGTGTTTAGGCGCCGCCGTTTGGCCCCGTAATGGCGCCGGACATTTTGGCGCCGCCGTTTTGGAGCCGGACGTTTTGGCGCTAATAGCCTAAACCTAGTAAATAATGTTAATTTTTTAATGCAAAGAAATATCTGTAGTCTACCAATGTCCATGATAACTGATATCAATCCAGCTTCCAGTGATGTAAGGAAGAAATTATTTCATCAATCCAGCTTTGATTTTAAGAAAACAATTCTTATAATTAATCCAGCTCCCATTGAAACAATTATTTTCATCAATCCAGCTCCCATTGAAACAATTATTTTTATCAATCCAGCTTCCGCTTACGGAAACAATTCTTTCATCAATGCAACTTCTAGTTCAGCAAGAATTCTTATATTATCAGTCGAAAGGCATTGTATGTAAAAGCCTAATTTTCTAATGGATGAACCGAGGGAATTTTAGTCAGTGAAGTGATTTATTGACAGCTGCAGGGGTTAACTGGTGGTGTTTGGTGCTATTCTCGTCGTGTAATCCGCCTTAGCAACTCCTCTGCCTCCATCTCTCCTTGGTCGCCTGGCAACCGGATTTGGACCTCCACTTGATATCTCCGGTCGAGTCAGTTTATCTGACATGGAGCGTCGCTCGTGAATAAGCTGGTGCCCTGCGCTAGCTTTTAAGTAGCGTTTTAGAAATTCTTAGATTTCTACTATGATTTCGAACCCGGGAGGCAACCGCGGTTGTCATGTGTTACAGTGTTTGCGACTTTGCTTAACATCGGCGCAGGACAATTAGGCCTACATGTAATTCGTATATTACATGCGGATTGTCTGTCGCCGACCGCCGCCTTTTCATTGGCATGTTGATTCTCCCGTTAGGCGGTCGACTTTATACAGTCGTACACTGTACATTTCAAAGTCGAGTTCGCTAGATGGCGATACTGAATAATAAATCTTCTAGGCCTATTCTGAACCTCCGATTGGTATTGTATAATTTGTATTGTATCTAAAGATTTATATAGCCTAGCGCCTCTCTCAGAATAACTATTCAGAGGCGCTCTCAGCACGAAAACCCCGGGGAAAAGAAACGTCTTTAAAGAACGAGAGACCAAAGAGGAAAAACTAGTAGGCCTAATTAGTTTAGCTCTGAATTAGGGGGGAAGGTCATTGTTACAAAAATAATTCATATGGCACAAAAATCCAGTGCTAGTACAAAAGCAGACACTAAAGATAACGGTCTGGATCATAGATGTAAAAAACGGTAAAACCAAAATAAAAAACGAAATAAAACGTCGTTTTTTTCAAAATAATAAAAAACGGAAAAAAACGAGAAAAAAACGGATAAGAAAATAATTTGACTTTGTTACATCTTTTACTGCATTTTAAATTATTAAAAACCTTGTTTAGGCCCTACACAATTTAATTTTAATCAGCAAATAACATAACTTTATAAGTAAACACCAAGTAACATATATTAATCTTCACATATAATTATGTTCTTTTTCATAAGTTTGGTTTAATAAGAAATTGAGTTATTAAAAATACTGAAATCTTTTCAAATTTAAATTGCATACACAAGTCCACATAGGCTAAGTGCACGCTGACATAAACAATTAAAAACTAACTTTTGTAGCTATAGGCCTAGAGTGTAGGCCTACGTAATCAGAATTTGTACGTATACAATTTTGACTTAGGCCTATATAAGAATGTAATAATATATTATGGAGTAATATCAGTCAGTTTATCAGTCAATCGGAGATTACTGTGTACAAAGACAACATATCGCATTTTGGATAACTTATAAATTCAAATAACTTTTATTTCTTTTTCTGTGCTATTTTATTTCTCAACTGAAGACACTAAATAGTGACGTAAATTAGATGAATCCTTGAAAGGACGGAGACAACGTAAGGGATATCAGACAAGAATAAAATTGAACAAATAATAACAGACAGTAAATAAATAAATAAAGTTACATACAAAAATGAAAAAACGGAAAAAAAAAACGAGACGAGAAATAAAAAACGAAAAAAACGACGTTTTTTGGAAAATAATAAAAAACGAAAAAAACGTTTTTTTACAACTATGGTCTGGATGATAGAGGTCAATAAATGGCGCAATATAGGGCCTATGTGTGCAAGCATTGTTAGGCTAGATTAAACAATAAACATATTATAGCTCTGAATATGCTAACAAGACGCCACATATTTATTCGATTTGACGTCTTCTTGACACTCAAGTTTCTGTGGCTAGTGGTGAGAGAAGCTCGAAGCTCAAGTCAGTAAAAACATATTTGCGAACGTCCATGCTGCAAGAAAGACTTGTTGGACTAGCTGGGCCCTACCTTGTCAATGGAACATGATAGGCCTATTGCTGGAGACATTGAACTAATGGAACTCGTTTCTAAATTTGCTAAAGTGAAAGCGCGAAAAATAAAATTTTGAAATTACATTATATTTCTATGGACTTCGTAGAAAGTTCTTACGTACGTAGGACTATGACTTAGTAGGCCTACACGTTGGATTTCTTACAGTGTTCAAATGAAAATATGCACTGTCCCATTATTTAATATTTAGATGTTAAATTCCCAATAAATGTGCTAGACTAGCTAATGTAGTTTCCAGACTATTACAAAAATTATGGATAACTTTAAAATTAACTTAGTTAATTTGATATTAAATTAGTTATCGCACTTACCGGGGCGCAGTGCGACAGGTTCGTCTAGGGCGCCATATAGGCTACTCTGGCGCCGGTATCACTAAATAGAGTAGGCCTATCCGTCCTAAGACTATCCGGGGGATGTATGAATTTATCCCCCGGATGGAATAAACCGGTTTAGAGTGTCCGGGGGGATAAATCATTCATCGTCGTACGCATCACGATAGCCTCGACGACAATCCAGTCAAAATCACCAAAAACGAAGTAAATTAATTTCAGGTCGACGTACAAACTAAAGATACGCAACTTAAAATATTTTATGTGTACAATAAATTCAAACAGTACGAGTGAATAGGCCCTACACTTAGAAACCGCCAATAATGCGAACTAAACCGAATACTCCATTTCGCTAATACTCAATTACTCATGTATGGGGGATACCGGTACTCTGTTTTCGTGACACCGGCCCTGTCTAGGACTGGCAAACATCTAGTAGGCCTATATTTATAAAAAAAATACTGAAATGCAACTAGACTGCATGCGTTGCGATAAATTTAAGTAGGCCTACTGTACCCGTGTTTACTCCGTTTAGGTCTATTCCTGTTGCAGACGTGTGACTGATAAATTCCATTTAAAAGCCATTATAACACTATTAAGCCTATTACACTGGTTCGAGCACAATCACGCGTCTGTCATACCAAAAAAGAACTCTGGTCTAATGTCGGTTCTGGGAAAGTGTATTGAACACTATCATTCAGTTTATGATAACCCACTGCCTTCGGACCAGAGCTACATGTAAGACCTTTCTCGTTATATATATCATGTGAGAGAAAAGCATACGTTAAAAAAGGTGTCTCCACAAAAACTCTTCTTGCATAGTTTTAAGTAATATTCATGCCTATTTATTTACAATAATTTATTCACAGTATTTAGATTATTTTTATGAGTCTTTAATAATGTTTTTACATATCATTAAGATTTATTTTTCTTAAAATGGGTCATTTTTACGGCAGCTACTGTAAGTTTGACTGCAGTTACTCGCTAGATGGCGAATAATGAGCAAAGCAGTTTATTGGCTGAATTAGCCAATTCAGTTAATAATTCACAAATAACAGCAACATTATTATTATTATTATTATTATTATTATTATTATTATTATTATTATTATTATTATTATTATTATTATTATTATTATTATTATAATTATTATTATTATGGAGTGTTGGCTAAAAGTAGCTCTATTATCGATATCCTCTGTTGGATCTGTCCAGAGTTCGCCGCTCGTCGGCTCCCGGCAGCCTTGACATGGTGCCCTGGAAAGCCACCGCGTTGAAGCGTTGGATAATGACCGATAGGCCTTGGAAGAGGAAGCTTGTTTCGCGAGTGTCACCGGTAGTCTTCGACAGTCGGCTTCCGGTCTCCGATAAGAAGTCGAGGCCCTCTCTGTTGAAGGGACCGAAGGTTTCTATGGCGACAGGTACGAACGTGTATCTCCTTTCCAGCTCCGAGTACCTGACGTGCTTCCTTGCGGCGGCCATCTCTGCCGCCCCACCAGCCGCGGCCGCTGTCTCCGAAATGTATGAGGCGGCCACCGTGTCCACCACCGTCGCATCCCATAGTAAGGTCCGTCCACCACTCCACGGTATCAAGGTCTGCCCGTCCGGTCTTTTGCCATCCGATCTAGTCAGGCCGGACGGCTCTTTGACTGCCGGGATGCCAGCTCTGTTGAGGCTACGATGGATGAGGTCATTTATATTGCTGTGCCTCGCTTGTCGGCCGAATCCCAGTGAGCACGACAACCCATGCGTACCTCTAGACGAAACGGAAGTACCGCATGCGCATACGTGCGGCTCGCATATGGCCACTCCCAACCTCAGGCCAACCGCTACCCTTACGGTCTCGTCCTCCAGTCTGAGGCCGTGTGCAACAAGCGGGAGAGCATGCAACCAATCCGATGCGTGCGGTGACTGTGAGGCTCTTAGTCTCGCTTGGTCGTAGGGGTCCTGTAGATTATCGTTAACAGCCGGAAAAACGGCGTTCAACCGCGGTCTATCCCAGTGTGACTGTTTGTGACCTGGGGCGACCATCGGTTCCGGTACACCAGCGATCTGAAGCCAGGTAATCCGCTCCGAGTCGAAAGCCATGTCCGAGCCAACCGGTGCGGCTCCCAAGATGAGGGACTGGGTGGGGAGGGTGCCCGCGGCTGAAGCCAAGAAGGCGGGTAGTGCCAGCGATGACACCCTCCTAATTCCCAGTCCCCCCATCTTGATCGGTAGGGAAGCTTGCATCCATTGGTCGTCGGTCACAGAAATATTCAAGATCCGCTCGATTCCTCTCCGCAGCAGCTCGTCATAAACCCCTAGTTGCGGATGGTCGTGGCAAGGTATGCATCGCAATAAATGTATCAGTTTAGGTGAGCCAAGCGAGTATCTGAGAATCAAGAGGGCGTCTTGTCTGGCGATGAGTTGTAATCTGTCGAGCGCGGTCCTGAGTTCGGCAACGCGGGTGACGAGGGCCGATAAGAGTGCCTCCGCCGACGACAGCGGTGCCCCCAGAAGCGTGGCCGACGAGGGACTGACCCGGGCGAACTGACTCAGAGAGCTCCGGTTGGTGTCGTTGAATTCGAAGTCGGAGGCAATGAGCTCGCATTTGGTGCGGTTGAGCGTGAGGCCTAGACGCAAGCATTGCCTTTCGATTGTGTCAACATCCGCCTCTACCACCCCAGGGTCCCCACCCAAGGTGAGGTCGTCGAGGTATCCAAAGGCCAAGGGTGACAGTAGACCGTTTAGGATCGGCTGGAGAGGCAGGCAGAAGAGTAGGGGTCCCAAGGGGTCGCCCTGTTGTGAGCCTTCCTGTGATAGAATGGTAAATCTGCCGAATTGAAGTGATGACGACTCAGCGTAGGCAAGGTGACAATACGCGGCCAATTCAGGGATGATATCATCAACCGATGCCAGCATAGAGTCTCGATGTAAGCTGTTGAACGCGTTCGAGATGTCCAGCTTCACAATGATTGATCCCGGTTCCATGTTGTTCAAGAATCGCCTGGCGGCGTGGGTTGCGGCCTCGCAGCCCCCGGGAACGCCCACTCCCAGTTGTTTTGGGGCCAAATACGGCGTGACGCGCGAAATGGCGTATGCGTTGGCACATTTAGAGGCGAGTCTACGCCAGACGTACCCAATGGCTATCGGTCTTAGGCCACCACAGCTTTTGCGAAGGGCGAAAAGAGTTCCGCCGAATAAGATGGAACGTAGCTCTTGAGGGCAGTTGCCGGCCAGTAGTAGGTTGATGATTGCAGTTGTCGCCCTCAGTAGTCCAGGTCCCGCGTCTAGATCTCCTATCAGCTCCGCGACATGCTGGGGACGCAGGCCATCCGGGCCGCCCGACGATCCCATGGGAAAGGATCGTATCATGGTGCGGATCTCCAGCTCATTGGCCTGGAATGGTGCGTCTGATGTTGAGCGGAGGATGAATGGGCGGTCAGACGGCGGCGCAGGATGTTTTTTGCGCAAGAGTTCTAGTGTCTCCTCGTTAATCGGCGCTGGGATGTCATCTGAGCAGAGGATGCGGGCCGCCGCACTTATATTGCCGTCTTCAAGTTTCGCGGTCACCGCCGCCGCCAACGCCAGCCTCCCATTCGAGCCCGATGATCTGCGGCCGCCGGTGGTGTCCTCATCTGGTTCGAAGAGGGTTTCGGCTAGAGTCGGCCATTTGTCATGGAAGTCGGCGACGCGTTTCTTGACGACAGACGTAAGGTTGCGGCGCCGGCCGCCTCTCAAGGGCACCTTCAACAGCCCCGCTCCAAAAGCGAGGAGGCGCCGCCACCCCTCAATGTTCGCGGGATCCGACAATATGGATTCCATAATGCCGGTTAGAAGGTGGCCGCATCCCGACCTGGCGCCCTTGGGGATATGTCTGAGCAAACCACGCGAGAGGCAAGGATGCTGCATTGGCTTTATTGGCCCAGGGTCCTCATCCGCAGCCGAGGCATTAATATTATTATTAATATTATTATAATATTAATATTATTATAATATTATTATTATTATTATTATTATTATTATTATTATTATTATTATTATTATTATTATTATTACTAGATGTTTGCCCGTCCTAGGATAGTTTTAAACGATTTTTAAAATGTTAAGAGATGCGTCGTCACAGGTTATACGTTGACGTTGACGTAAGTCTTCTCCTTTCTCCTGCCTCTCCCTTAGTCCCTCGGTCCGTCCGTCCATCCATCTACCCTACCTACAACCCTCCCTCTCTCCGTCGGTCCGTCTGTCTCTACCTACCTCCAACCATTCGCCCATATCCTCCCTCCCTCCCTCCCTCCTTCCATACCTCAAAAGGTCCGTCCATCTTTCCCCTCCATCCCTCCATTCATCCCTGCCTCCCTCCATCCCCTCTGGCTCCCAAGCAGGCAGGCAGATGTCAAACCCTATAGTGACTGTTAAAGGCCAAACTTCAGCGTCGATATTCAACTGAGAAACCAATTAAGACACCAACACTAAGTCTTGTAGGCGTGACTGATAGAACTGCTGGCCAATGAGCATCTATACATCAATTCTGCCTGGCAGCTATGAACGCTGATGGAAATGGCTAGTGCAGCTAAATTAGGCTGAGGGAGGGAGTGAGGGGAGACAGACACAGAACTCGACCTCTAGTACCCGGCTTGACCAGAGAGATCGAGAGACGGAGTGAGGGAGGAAGGGAGTGAGGTAGGCAGACACAGATATAACCCTGTGGTGACTCCGACTTGAGTGAACGGAGCACGCGAGGGAGGTAGTGAGGGGATACAGACACAGAACTCGACCTCCAGTGCCCGGCTTCAGCAGAGGGAGAGAGAGATACGGAGTGAGGAAGGCAGATACCGATATGACCTTCTCAGTGACCGGCCTAACCGGAGCTCGCGAGGGAGGTAGTGAGGGAGACAGAAACAGAACTCGACCTCTATATATATAAGACCTATGTGCTGTCACATCCCTGGGTCTAATTTACCTTAGAACTGCCCTTTCGAGCATTCATTCTTTGGCGTCAGATGCTGTTAGTTGCAAGATTGTTTGATTTCAGAGATTGCTTTATACGCTCGAGTATTTATTTTCTTAGCTGTGTTGCGTGGTCATCTGGTAAGTGAGTGGCCCTTTACATATAGGCTTATTATAAACTTGATAATTATTTAAAACTTGTAACTGATCCTTATAAGTTTACTGAAACATGTGATAAGGGGTTTATGGGCCTTTCATCAAATATTTTCACTGTTCGCATGGTTATTCCATTGTGTACGGTGCATTGTTTTCATTTGTCAATCCATCAACCACAATGTCTCCAATATCATCGTCATCGGATTCGCCCGAAGAGCCTTCACTCTGCCAGGTTTCCTTATCCGCAGACGTTTCTTCCATGGACTGAGCGTTCGATGCTGACCACACCGCAAGATAAAAATTCCAAATGTTTTCAACAAAAGTGTAGGTCTTGCGCCGATACACTTTTGTTCCTACTTGGCGACGTGGGTTTCTCGAACGAGCAGATGTGCTTATTGAGGTGTATGGTCTATCAACATGCTCGTTCCAGTCGAGGACAGCCAGGTTGCTTCGTAGCTCGTACGTTCTGTTTCCATAATGGATTCGTTTGTCAAGGTAGATCAGACAAACATTGTTGAAGCTTTCCACATAGAAACTGTCGTGACCTTGAATATAATCTTCAGCATGTTTGTAAACAACCAACGAGCGAAGAAAGTTCTGCAGCATCGTGACCGCAGCATCATCAGAAAGAGTTCGCACCTCAATCATGTACCCTGGCTGTCTGCATGATGACGTTTCGTGGCACATGCTGTGCTTATTTTGAAAATGAGGGATGCACGACTCTATAAGATTGCGCAGTGTCTGGGCATCCCCATTGCAGTGGTCCATGCACCAATATACATGGTTCCGAATGGCAGCACCTTTATCTGAGAGCTCAGGATGCCAAGTTTTACCAATGTTTTTCCGGGCCCCTTGACCAATTTTTTTTATGCCGGCTGTTATAGGGCGGGTGCAGTGCCAGCGATCGTTGGAATTCCTAGCCTGCTTCCTTTCACGCAGACGCTTGTTTATCGTCATGTTGCGATCATGCACATGATGGGCTACTTTGATGTTGCTAACATCCAAGCTGCTGTACATCCGATCGAAGCCCACTGCTTCGTGGCGCTGTGTACAGCTGTCGTCGTCACGATTGATGTGTTGGATGTCAACAACTTTGTGGGTCTTCAGCCCTATAGCAACGTGATCTGTGTGGTAGCTGTTCGTTCGACAATGATGTCGTGCATCCGTCATAATCGATATAGTGCCATCAGCCGACACAGACGACTCCTCAGCCCTAGCACCATATACCGACTGCTTGCGTAAGTTTTCGCAAACGGCGCTAAATTTAACCGAACTCTTATTACGGAAGCGCTCTGACAACAATCCGAAACGGCTGAAGTCGCTAAACCGTTCGTATTGTATGGGTGCCATGCCAGAATCCAGATAGCTCAACATTATCCTGTGGTTGACTTCGTATTCATTTGCTTCGCAGTCTATTGTTGATGACGACCACCACTTCAAGGAGTGCTTGTTGATGCACTCAAGAACCACCGACAACACATGACCAATGTGCGTCCATGACTGCACAGAATATGGCTTTGTGCATGTGTAGAGACCCTGGTCTCTGAGTACTCTAAGCACGCTCCTTCACAATTCCACGGCACCTTGACACCAATAGATTTGGCGCGAATCTGCTCCAATGGCAGTGTCGCTATATAGGTTACCTGTGTTAGTTTGATCCGTTAACTCTGACGTCATCAAAATAGTAGTATCAAGACGCGGAGTTGATAGATGCTTTCTGGTCGGTCGGCCATTGTTCTGGCGGTTTTCGGGTGTTTTCTTCTGGTATGCAAAGGAAATGGAGAGCCCTGAGCCCCGATAATTAAGTCTAATTGTCCGTTAATTTGCTATCTATGTATCGGGCAGCTAAATCTTGAAGGGCGACCGTAAAATGACGGTATAGGGGGTCCGAGGACTTCTTTAGCGTTGATCCCTGCCCTGTTCCTGTTAAGATTTGTAGAGCGCCAGTTAGCTTAAATAGTTTGTAAGTGTTAGAACTTCATAAATTAGAACTAACCCTAGCCATTTATAGCGTATATATATTAATCGAACATTATTTCCGTTGAATTAGATAATTTGAAATGTGATCGGGTGAATCACGAAAGAACTGATGTATTAACGACTTGGTTGTATTCTGTTTCTGCAATTGTATCTGATCGATACTGTTAATTCAATTTCTTTAATAAATGTAAGTAATTGGCTAGTCCGAATGTCTCAGTCTGAATTCTTTGCCAATGATAATTTAAATGCAAGTCCCGACAATCAAGAGATGGGGAGGGAAGACCATTATCATCCCCATCTCTAAACAACCAATCTGTACGAAGTACACTGTAAGACTTCTGAAATATCTAATAATTGAAGAATACAACTAGTACACTAAGTAATATATTGCATACTTATACACTATACAGCCTATATACGATTGTCCATGCACAATTGAGATATTGTAAAATTAGATAGCACATGAATATATTGGCCACTATTATACTATACCATAACGCTTCCACATTGTGATTCTTGCCTGTCGAAGCCACACTTAAAATTCTATTCCACTCCATTCATTCTCAGTTCCTTGCTGAAGAAGTAGGGCCATTCATGCAAACAGCATCTGCAGCAGTAATGACAAAAGCAGGTAGGTTAAACAGAATCTTTGGATTCACATAATAGGCACTTTAACAACCTAATGAAAAATTGCTCCTACACCTAGGCCTATACTTGTCAAACATTTATATCTTGTACTTATAGCTGACTCTTGTAAGTGATTTATATATTGCTATATTGAGCACTTCAGCTACATAATTATGTAGATTATTATACACATTATAATAGAATTAATTCTCTGTTATTCTTATATGAAGGCATATAATTGAAAACATTCAATAAGTACAATACAGTACCGTATTGAAATAAGAATATCACACAGAAGATCAGACCTCAAGGCAACCAGGAAATGCAGCAATGGAATTTCTGGTTTAACCTAATGGCGCAAGACAGGTTTTCTCCACCTCATCTTGCAAACAGAAGTCTGCAGTCATTGTCCTTAGTGTGTAAGGGGTGCTCATAGAACACGTTTTCGCATCTATGTAACCGGGATTGGATTTAATTAATTACTTAGTAACTTCTACCCCACTGTTATCTAATGCTCAAGGCATCAACCAATGGCACATGTCTTCTTCAAAAATGATAAGACTGACGTAAAAGGAACGAATCGTGAATATGTGAATAACTTGAGTTCACTGTTCTGTCACCCTGAAACCCAATTCAGACAGAATCTCTCTAGAGCAGGAAATCAAGGCAACAACTTAAGTACACAGACCGTAGCATGCTTGACTAGAAAATATACTTACATTCGAATGCTTACTCCAGACAACAGCAGAACGTTTCAAATCAGTAAAACTCTGCTTCTTGCACCTTCCATTCCAGTAAAACTGCAGGACCAGACAGATGGTAATCAGTTGTTTCATGACATCCAATACTGTCTTGCATGAATGCCTTCAACCTCGACTCCACAGAAAGTTTACCTGTAACATACAACACAAAAAAGTGTAATATGCTTATACATGTGTATTTGTGGCCGTATGCACGCATGATGTATGATCGATATTGCACATATGATTTCAGTAAGTATGTATGTCTGTAGATATTGATACAGACTCTTCATATGTGACTTTTCAATCACCTCTAAGCACCTTTCAAGCACCGCTTTTAGGCCCTAGAATTAAGGGTGGCTTTTAGGCCCTAGAAAAAGCTTCCACATACTTTTACGACAAGTATTTAATTTGGACGCTGAAATAACAGCATTACTATCAGTGCATTTCTACAGTGTATTTTTGCTTGAAAATAGTGTATCACTTGAAGGGTTAGCACTTAGACAATAATGATTGAAAAAGCTGGGTGATTGTGGTTTTGGTTAGCACAAACGGTGCTCTTTAGGCCCTAGAAAGGGCTTTCAAATACCTAGACTAGAAGTATTTAATTGAAAGAGTCAAGTAACACTATATCTTTCAATGCATTCTACAGTGTATTTTGGCTTGAAAATAGTGTTTCACTTGAAGGGTGAGCACTTAGACAATGATGATTGAAAAAGCTGGGTGATTGTGGTTTTTGTTAGCACAAACGGTGCTCTTTAGGCCCTAGAAAAAGCTTCCAAATACCTAGACTAGAAGTATTTAATTGAAAGAATCAAGTAACACTATATCTTTCAATGCATTCTACAGTGTATTTTGGCTTGAAAATAGTGTTTCACTTGAAGGGTGAGCACTTAGACAATGATGATTGAAAAAGCTGGGTGATTGTGGTTTTTGTTAGCACAAACGGTGCTCTTTAGGCCCTAGAAAGGGCTTTCAAATACCTAGACTAGAAGTATTTCATTGAAAGAATCAAGTAACACTATATCTTGCAATGTACTTCTACAGTGTATTTTGCCTTGAAAATAGTGTTTCACTTGAAGGATGAGCACTTAGAGAAGAGTGATTGAAATAGGTGGGTGATTGTGGTTTTGGATAGCACTGAGGTTTTTTTAGGCCCTACAAAGGGGTTTCACAAACTTAGAGGATAAGTATTTTATTTCAAGGATCAAATAACAGCATCTCTTGCAACGCATTTGTACAATGGATTTTGCATCGAGAATAATGGTAAGTTCCCAGGGCTACCACTTCGAGAATGGTGATTTAAACAGATGATTGATTGAGTTTTGATTAGCATTGGGGTTCTTCTTTGGCCCTAGAATGGGCTTTTGCATACTTAGACGATAAGTATTTAATTTCAATGGTTAAATAATAGCATTTCTTGCAATGCATTTGTTCCAATGGATTTTGGCGCGATACTAATGGTAAGTTTGATGGATTATCACTGTGAGGTTATTGGTTGAAGGTGATTGTCCTTTTTGTTAGCATCAAAGTTGCTCTTTAGGCCCTGCAAAGGGCTTTCGCATACTTATACGACAAGTATTTTATTTCAAGGGTCAAATAATGGCATTTCCTGCAATGCAATTTGTCCAGTGCATTTATTTACGATAATGGTAAGTCTGACGCGTGAACACTTGCAAAAGAGTGATTCCAGGAATGAGTGATTATGAAAGATATGTAAGGATTAGAATTATGTAGTAGTAACCTTGGTCAAAATGCAACGTGCAGGGCTTTTACATAATGCAGGAGAAAAGTAAGTAAGTATAGTCTTTATTACACCACTTGCAACGCACAAGTATGTCAGTTTCAATGCAAACTGATAGCAAAAAACACTTACCTGCAAATTAATCGTGTTGGCAAGTGGCAGTGCCTCATAGACGGTAATTAGTGAAGCGTACGAGTGAGCGGCCTATTCCAAAGGTGCATATTTACGTAGTTTTTACATATCTCTGAGTAGAGTCGTGAAGAGGCGCTATATAAATTAATTCATTGATCTGATAGCTTAACACGTCAACTGAACACAATATTCATCAGTATGTGTTAAGGTGACATGTAGCTATTAATAGCTGCGGCTAATGTACCATAGCCGCTTGACTTCCGGTTGTCGTCGAATGGTCGTATTACGGCTCACTTCGTTTTAATTTTCTCTTCTAAATGTAGTTTTATTCGGTTGTTTTTCGTTTTTTTAGCACAGATATATTCTGGATTATGAAATATATAAGGGTAAACGTTTAAATTAATCTGGGAATACTTTATAAGTCAGAAAATAATTTACGACGCTAAACTACACGTTTACCAATTCAATAATATGGGACGGAAAGACGATAAATTGCCGATTTTGAAGACATTGTTCATGCGATTTTTCTTCTTTAAACACATTATAAGTAAACTAGTACACTAATTGTGCAATGGCACGCTTTAATTTTACTTTGGTACGTGTGTTATAATGCGTAAATAATTTAGCAACGTATTTTGTTGCGAAAGAATTTAGCAACGTAAAATGCGACTTTACCCAGTATTCATCGAGACGCAAAATATTATAGAATTTAAAGAGACTCTGTTTCGCTCTTTTGTAAGACAAAAAACGAAAAGGCGGGCGGAGGCAAGTGGCACATGTAGGCAGCAGATTTCTATCATAGAAGCGTAAATCAAAAGAGAAACTAGCACTCAAAGAAGACATCTACTAAACGCTTCACCAACCCGTCCTTCTGGGCAGACAAAGATGACTCGACAGTCTTAGCGGTTTCGGCGACGATTGTCTCGGACATTTTCAGATTGTTAAAGAACAACTTCTTCATGAACCAAGTTAACGCACGATCTCTTTACTCAAATGCGCGCTTCGCCGTCTGACATGCGCGCTAGGTGAGAGATAATATTGTACACTCTCAGATACCACACCTGCAGCTCATACAGAGCGCTTCATGCGGTTGACTAATATTTCTGTCAATAAGTGAGTATATATCCTTTATTCAACCAACATTTTTTTAAATCAATAATCAATTTTCCGTCAGTTACTCCAGCATGGATTTTTATGTAGCTGGGAAAATTATGCAATCTTTGGTAATTATTATTGAAATCTTGCGATGCAGAAAGTATGACAGCATCCTCTTAGAGACTTATACGACGGTGTAGGGACAGCGAGCAAATCCTTCACGTAAGTGTGTGACGTAAATTGGTTTTATAAGGTTCTTTACCTTTTCGCTAGATCGAGCTTTGTCAAATTTGGGAACTATAGGGCGCTATATAACTTTCTTGTCGATAGCTGGCGCCAGTGACTTCCGCGTCAGTACAGTGTTGTGTGGAGAAGAAGGAGGAGAGCTGCCATTTTTTGTGTGTTGATCTAGATTCGGGTAGCCTTGAAATTGGTTGAAATCAGCGATTAAAATACAAATGTTTGGGTATTAAGTCGTTGAAAAGTAACCGCTAAGTGAGGTGACTAATTTGAGTCCTGAAACTGAAGTGGTTTGACCAGTTTTGTCGAAATTCGTCGACGTACCTATTGTGTTGGCAGAATTAGGTCACCGAGGTCCTGAAGCT
Organism: Aporrectodea caliginosa; assembly: GCA_020284085.1. NCBI lineage: Eukaryota > Metazoa > Annelida > Clitellata > Crassiclitellata > Lumbricidae > Aporrectodea > Aporrectodea caliginosa. The sequence continues at coordinate 568,671 of JACEVL010000164.1, read as the reverse complement.
GTGCAGGTCGTTCTTTCCACAACGAAGTGTGCTCACGTTTTATCAGGGAGTAGTCCAAATTCTTTTCCTTGTTTTAATTTCTATAAAGGGGAAAATTAAGGGATCGTGCTCCAGAGTTGGTGGTTGAGCTGATTTAAGTTGATGTATGTGTGAACTGTATCTTAGCATAGACAGCTATAGAAGTAGACTGCTCTCACTGTGTTTAACTAGAGTGTTACTCATTTGCTAGATAACTCTATTTGAACTGGACATAGCGCTATAGAAGTTATTTAATTTCATTTTATGTTCGAATGATAGTTTACATTAATTAAACATGAATCAAAAGAACGATGAGTTATTGCAGTTGATTTATTCTGATGCTAAACTGAAAGCAGAATATCTGTCTAAAGTTAGTGATGTCCTTAATGATATAGCGACAAGATATGAGTTACCTGTTGAAGACCAAACCTCAGAGTCTAGAGTTCGAACCCCTGTCATGACAGATGTACCAAGGACTTCTGAGTTAGATGTTGATTTATTTGATGAAGATGTATCAAAGTCTGTGGGTGAAACCACCACGAACCCAGAATTATTGCTTAGGGCAATGGTTTCTTCTCCCCAGGAAGACCCGGATATTCACTCACGCCATCTAGGGTTGGAATATGAGGTTTCCCGTCATATGAATGATAATGAGGTGGCATCACTGCTCATGCAACTGAGGCAAGAACGCTACCCCTCCACGCAAGTACCCTGGTCCTGTGACACTGGTGCTAAGCGCCTTTGGTCTGATCCCTCTGCCCTCAACCGGGTTTCGCCCCAGCTAGCGACGCCGTGTGACGTCATCGCTACAATTGGTACCAGAAGTGGGGTACTTCCGGTTGCTCAGGGAGAGGTAAGTATGGTACTTCCGGTTGTCCACGAGGGTAGTAAGGTATTGCCAGTTGCTCAGGAAGCGGTAAGTGATGTATACCCATTTGGTACTGCTACTTTTTCGGCTGTTGGAACAGACAGGAATCCTTTGGGGACCGCTGTGCATAAAAGTAGACCAGAGATCAGGTCAACATTCGACCTGATGGAAGGTCGGGAACCAGACCTTTACGGTGAGTATGCTTTTGCAAGGACTAGGAGAGCAGATGTGGATGCTACCGAATCAAAACAGGTTTTTCCTGCTATGGGTAAGTCTGTGAGATTGGATAGGGAGTATTTGGATTTGTTAGATAAAGTAAATCAGCTGCAAACTAATCTGGAGTTTTTAGTTGCAGGTGAAAAATGGGAATCAAGCACGTCAGCCAACAAATCCGTCGACCCGCAAACCGCTCGCATGGAAGCTGGCCGTTCCCTTCGCGCTTCCGGGGTAAATTTCACAGAAGATGCCTATCCCGGTCACGTGGCTTTGGTGAGTCGTTGGGGCACAACCTTCCCTTCAACGCCGAACCCCCGTCATGCCACTCACTTCGTCGAAACGCCGTCAGTAAGAACCTCGACACAATCTGTTCCGTTCGTCAGTGACCCGACTTACGTTCAGTCTGCTCCGAGAACCTCGCGGGTCCTTCGGTCAGGTTCCATCCATCCCTCGTCGTCGCTATTCCTAAGCGGTCTGACCACAGATTCGTCACAGCCGTGGAAAACCTCGTCAAGGGATGCCTCGTCGCTCTCCCTCCATCGTGATCAGCCATTGATCGAGTCGACTATCTCTGGAAATCCCTTTGCGTCGCGCATCAGCGTTCCATTGCAGTTTGGCAATGGCTGGGGCAGCAGCCTTCCTACTCATACGTCGACAGGTCTGCGACCAAACGTCTCGACCTGGTGTGCATCCGACAGTTACCTTCGCTTACCAGGCAACTACCGTGAAGAAGTTCCGCCACCGTCGTCATTTCCAGGCCGTTCATACAGTGAGATCTACGACCTTCCTCCACCAGTTGCAGGACTTGTCTCTTCCAGTCGCTGTTATCAGTCAGCTCAGTTGAATCAGACAGGTGCAATCGGTACAGTCTGGAGTAATACATTGCCTGACCGACCGCAGAAGCCGTGGCCAGTCGAATCAGAGAAGAATCAACGAGACTTACTTCGTCAGATGCTGAGAGAAGAACTGAATCTCTTAGCCGCTGAAAAGGTTCGTGCCTCCGTAAGTCCGAACTCTGCTGCTACTGATGGAGAAATTCCGGCGTCCGATGAGAAGATGGTTCTAAAGACTGAACCGTCGTCACAGAAAGATAAACCTCCACCACCGACCCCATCTAAGTCCGGTGCTGCGGAGAAAACGACAGAAACAAAGAGCGTAATCACTTCGACCAACGTGCCTGTAGAGAAGAATCGCCAGTGGTTGAAACTGGGTACATTTAACGGGAGGACTTCAATCGAAGCCTTTCTGAGACGTTTCGAAATATGTTCCAAGAACAATTGCTGGACTGAGGAAGATCGGGTGAGTCAACTCATGTGCTCGTTGACCGAGCCCGCTAGCCACATCCTCTGTGAGAGCAATACAACCTCAGAATTCTCAAGTTCTGATCTTGTGGACGTTCTATGGTCACGATATGGAAGCGCCAATCAGGCCAGCTTATACCAAACACTGTTGAGTACGCGCAGGCAGAAGGAAGGAGAGGACCTGAGTACTCTTGCCCAAGATGTACGTCGCCTGCTGACATTGGCCTATCCTGGACCAGGTTCCGTACACCGGGAAACTATAGCCATCCGGGCTTTCATCGACGCGATGAGGGACAAAGTTTTAGCCCTCAAGGTCCGTGAAAGAGAGCCAGCGACCTTGGACGATGCGGTTAAGCTCGCATTACGGCTGGAATGTTACCAGAAAACAGAGGATGAAGGCAGAGAAGTCTACGAACGTCGTCCTGGCCGGATCAAAAGTGTCAAGGAAGATGGAGTCTCAGCCGAGACGCTCCGAAAAATTCTCAAGGAGGAGCTGGAATCAAATCGGCAGCATCTGGACCGCTTTGAGAAGGACTTGGGGTCGATCCATCGGCGATTGGCAAATCATCCGGTGAGTCATGAAACCTCAAGGGAGAATCCGACTTGGTCTGGGCCTCCCCGACAGTTCAATGGGCGTGGTCACCAAGTTCAGTCACAGAATAACCGTCGTTCTGGTCATCGTGACAATCGCTGCTATAACTGTCACGGAACTAGACATTTTGCTCGTAGCTGCCCATTCCGCCAGGGTGAACAACTGGACAACTCTGAAGAAAGAGGAGAAGCAACTACTGAAGGAGAATCAGCCGTGTGTTACGTACAAGGTAGCACGAACGCCTATTTGTCACTACGAGTTCATGGTTCAACGATGAAAGCTTTGATCGATACTGGAAGTGAACTGAGCCTCGCTCCTGCATCGATCATCCGTCGTCGAGACTTGGTCAAGTCAGAACAAGTCCTCCGCGCAGCAAATTCTACCGAGATCAAGGTCCTTGGCGAAACGACCTTGAAATGTGAAGCTGACGGATTCACGTTCGAAGTACACTGCCTGGTTACTGAACAGTTGTCGGAACTGATATTAGGACTCGATTGGTTAGAGCAGCATAAAGCCACATGGAACTTTGAAGAACATTGGATCAAAATTGGTGAACATGCTCTACCCTTGCATCGAGGTGCTACACGACGTGGTAACACCTGCAGAAAGATTGTGACAGCTCGAAATGTGGAAATACCAGCTTTATCCGAGATGAACGTTGAAACTTTTGCCGTGCTACCGAGTCCTATTGAAGAAGTTACGCTCTGGAACGAGGACGCCATCGGAGGAAACAAGGCCGCGTGTTTGCTGGTGAACGAGAACTTCCCCTACGAACGGAAAGAAAACGAGCAGACAGCGAGCCTGGACCATTTTCCTCATCGCGCTGAAGCCTGTCCGATTTGCTCACAAGAGGCCACCGCCGTTGCCTTCTCCAGGTTTGGCTGCCCCCGTCAGTTGCCAACCAACAAGGGCCCGTGGGTTGAATCTACACTCTTCCAAGCCCTGCGCCGACACCTTGGAGCAGTGGAGCGATTCCCTCGAACCCTAAACTCCATGTGGGAGAAGGTTGTGTCCCAAAGCCAATGGGATTGGGATCGGCATCTCCCTATGGTGAGGGCACCCTTTCGTGCAACAGAGCACGAACGGTTTTGTTTGTTTTTAGGATGTAAGATGTAAATGGTAAGGTACAAGTTGATTAAGAGTTATATTGTGGTGTTGAATACAAGGTAAATTTGTTTTGAACAGGAAATTAGAAAGGGCAATGCTTATTTCTTCTTACACTACAAAACAGTTGTAAGGAAACATAATTCTCCCTTGAAAAATCCTTGTGTGTTTTATGTTAGATGAGAAATGATTGTAGGTGAAGCATATGTGAGATTTGTATCCTTAGAGGATTTAATTCTATTGTGCGCTGGAATAAGAAGCTGACTGTAATGAAACTAATAATTCATGTATTGGCCTAGTTGGTCACCTTTTGTTAATGTAATGGTGATTAAGAAGGAACCATTGCTATGTTTTCCTTGCCTGTTTAAGGGAATTCCAACTTGGCAAATATTTGCTGTTGTGTAATTTGAATGGTCTGTGTATCTGATCCAGTGTTGTTGACATTCAGACAAGCTGATTAAGAATCCTTTATGTGGGATGGTTCAAATCTTCTTTCTGTGAAGAGATCTTTTAACTTCATAGTCTAGTATAAGAGGTACTTTTGGATTTGTATCAATCAACTAGTGTGTGAGCTGTTGACAGACAGTCAGTTGTCTTGATGCCTATATGATGTAATTGTAGAAGATGGTATGTCATTAAGTGTCTGTAATGATTGGTTTGGATGCAGTTAATCATGTTGCTATATTGGGCACAGTGAAACATTATACATGACCTGCGTGGAGCTTGAATTGATTGTCAGTTCTACAAGTTCTTTCTGTATTGTAGTTAAGAGATAATCTGTACACATGCTGTGAGATTTAGTTGGTACACTTCATGTATAGCCGTTTGTATCTGCTAAAGACAATGGGTAATTGTTGAGATCCTGTAACCTAGCACAGAAGCAAACTTGTATAATTTTGCACTGTTTACCTTGTGTTATGTAAGACAATGGTAATTTGGAGCACAGGAGATGAATCTCCAAAAATTTCTTCATTGGTTGAAGAAATTTTCTGTTGAGGAGAGGATATTGTGACGTAAATTGGTTTTATAAGGTTCTTTACCTTTTCGCTAGATCGAGCTTTGTCAAATTTGGGAACTATAGGGCGCTATATAACTTTCTTGTCGATAGCTGGCGCCAGTGACTTCCGCGTCAGTACAGTGTTGTGTGGAGAAGAAGGAGGAGAGCTGCCATTTTTTGTGTGTTGATCTAGATTCGGGTAGCCTTGAAATTGGTTGAAATCAGCGATTAAAATACAAATGTTTGGGTATTAAGTCGTTGAAAAGTAACCGCTAAGTGAGGTGACTAATTTGAGTCCTGAAACTGAAGTGGTTTGACCAGTTTTGTCGAAATTCGTCGACGTACCTATTGTGTTGGCAGAATTAGGTCACCGAGGTCCTGAAGCTGTGCAGGTCGTTCTTTCCACAACGAAGTGTGCTCACGTTTTATCAGGGAGTAGTCCAAATTCTTTTCCTTGTTTTAATTTCTATAAAGGGGAAAATTAAGGGATCGTGCTCCAGAGTTGGTGGTTGAGCTGATTTAAGTTGATGTATGTGTGAACTGTATCTTAGCATAGACAGCTATAGAAGTAGACTGCTCTCACTGTGTTTAACTAGAGTGTTACTCATTTGCTAGATAACTCTAGTTGAACTGGACATAGCGCTATAGAAGTTATTTAATTTCATTTTATGTTCGAATGATAGTTTACATTAATTAAACATGAATCAAAAGAACGATGAGTTATTGCAGTTGATTTATTCTGATGCTAAACTGAAAGCAGAATATCTGTCTAAAGTTAGTGATGTCCTTAATGATATAGCGACAAGATATGAGTTACCTGTTGAAGACCAAACCTCAGAGTCTAGAGTTCGAACCCCTGTCATGACAGATGTACCAAGGACTTCTGAGTTAGATGTTGATTTATTTGATGAAGATGTATCAAAGTCTGTGGGTGAAACCACCACGAACCCAGAATTATTGCTTAGGGCAATGGTTTCTTCTCCCCAGGAAGACCCGGATATTCACTCACGCCATCTAGGGTTGGAATATGAGGTTTCCCGTCATATGAATGATAATGAGGTGGCATCACTGCTCATGCAACTGAGGCAAGAACGCTACCCCTCCACGCAAGTACCCTGGTCCTGTGACACTGGTGCTAAGCGCCTTTGGTCTGATCCCTCTGCCCTCAACCGGGTTTCGCCCCAGCTAGCGACGCCGTGTGACGTCATCGCTACAAGTGTTCAGCGCCATCGATCGATTGATGCTTCTAGTCATATAGGGGTCTGTTAGATAGTGGTTTTTAACAAATGCGGAAGCAGTAAATTACAGAATTACAAAATCTAGAATTCTAGATAACGGAAAGAAGACCAACAGACCAACAAAGAGAGACTTAATCGAGGTAGGACGATCATACCAAAGAACTATTATATAGCACTTGCTTGTCAAGGGTGTTGACTACGGAGCTGCAGTTGGAAGACAAAGGGAACATATAAAAGCAGTGACAAGTGAATACGATTATAAATATGATTTTTTATGTGCGTAGCAGTATAATTTGGCCGAGATACTTCACCACCGCTTCTAGTGAGGACGATAAGCTCGTGCATTGTTCAAACTGTGATAAGTACCTGCATAAGTTGGGAAGTAAGCCATGCACCGAATGCGTGTCTAGGACCTTGGTATTTTTGTCCACAGCTTGCTGAAAGGCCTAAGATTAGGCATGAGTGCTTTCCTACGTTTAGCGATAGAACTATATTTGACCTACTTGCTAACTTACTAGATAAATTTGCCAGTTTCAAATAGGCATAATGACCGTTGAATTTACCTTTAACATATTTCACTTTAAATTGTGCAAAAGTGTCTATTTTCTATATTTTTACAACGTATTTGTATTTTGTATCACTTGTAATTTAATGTTCGTTACGCTGTCATTTTTTTCTGCCACTTTGGTAATTTAATGTCTGTTGTAATGTTTCTCTGTGAAGATCTTCCAGTTAGTCACGATCTGTCTGTCGGATGTCGGGTCAAGTTTACACTGACACACAGTAATAGTGACCAAGTCCTCAATGGTAGAAAAGAGATGGTTAACTGGAATCCAGCCGCCATCCCAGCGTCTTGGCCACAAATGTGACTTTTCAGGACCTTTAGGCTGCATAGGTTTACCAAAGCATCATGATTTTCATGAAATATCTCCATAATGCAGCCTCAATTGTGTATACTTTCAGCACAAGATAATCTATCTTCTATCTATTTGCCTCTACCTGACTCGCCAAAAATTTTTTAATTCCTAACAAGTTAGCATCAGTGGCGTAACAACCTAGCTGGGGGCCCTTACCCATTAACGAGACTAAAGAGTGAAAATAATGAGGAAGAAGAAGGAGGAGGAGCAGTCACTTAAGCTAGCCATGGGTATAAAGTGTTAGCGACTTCATTTTCTTAGCCTCGGCATATATGCGGGTGGATAACCAGTCCTCTCCCTTGCCATCTCATCTTCCCACAGACAGTGTACGGTTAGTGTACTCATTGTAGTTGAGTTTAATAGGGGCGTACATGGAGCAGAAATCGTGAACCAAATTTCTCCCATGGCGGGGATTGATGTCAACACGCTAACCATTACACCATCTATAGCTATTTAAATTAGCAGTTAGGTAATAAAAACGAGAGTGTTAACCATTATTATCAATAATCCATAGTTCAAGTCACATTAATAGTTCAAGACAGAACCAGAAAACAACCGGAATGTATACGCCAATTTGGCCTGTCGCTTACAGGCTAGTTACATGCATAGACAGCATACACTAACACTGTACCTAATGAGTGTATTAAGTGATGAATAGTTCAAGGGATATTTTAATTCAAGTTAAATTAAAGTCAAATAGTCATGATTTAAAAAAAGAAAACAAAATGTATTGGTCTGATGCCTATGCATGCTACTGCAGTAATGTAATGTAGACCAGTGCTTCACAAAGTGGTGGTCCACGGACTGGTGCCGGTCCACGAGCCCTCAGTTGCCGGTCCGCAAAGTGAAGTATTTACAGGGCAATAGAGAGACATAATTGGCAAAACGTGCATTTAAATCAATTTTAATACATTTTGAGGAATTTAGGTGATCAAAAACGAAAGAATTCATAAATTTGACACCGGTCCTCCTGCAGTGGGAAAATTTCTGCTGGTCCGTGACACTGAAAGTTAATTCCTGCCGGTCTGTGACACTGAAAAGTTTGGGAAGCACTGATGTAGACTGTAGTCTGTTATTCTTCAGAGAATTGTTGCGTGAATTTGGATAAATTCTAACTTTACTGTTCGCAAATGTGTCTATCAAGTCATCAATATTCAATTTGTCCACATTCATGTTCGATCGCAAGGCCATCAAGTCTGTCGATAGTGGATCTAAGATATGTCGTTATGATTTCAATTTGGAGAACGAAATGGCGAGGATGACTGGGAGAGCGGCAAACAGCACACAGGCAGTAGCCAATTCCGGCATATAAGTTTCAGTATGTCCAATACAGGTTTTGTTGTTTCAAGTTTCTGCTGAACTCACGTTAAAAAGTTTGGGGTACTTCGGACCTCGGGGCCCCTTGACTTTGTCCACCCTCGTTACATGGTTGTTACGCCACTGGTTAGCATGAGTCCATCAATACAGTTGTTCCGGAGTGAGTATATCATCTGTTGTACCGTACACTGGTTCTGGTTGAGGGTTTCACAATTGCAGCCTCACACGCTGTTTCCATGGCTGGTTGTAAAGAAATGCCACTCTTCAAGTAATGATGCAATTCATGACTACCCTCCATCAGCAAGATTTGGTAATATACGCAGTGTTACTAATGCCTGGCTCCACAAAAGCCAAGCCTGATACCTGGCACATTTAATGTTTTGCACAAACTTGCATCTTGAGTTGGTGGAATGTTCTCAGTGGTTCTGATTTTTTATAGTTTTCTGTGAGCAGAGTTCACAGAATGAATGGTAAAGCTTTCCAGTATAGTTAACCCGTATCCGAAATGACGTGACGCAATTGAGTGAACTCGTTGAAGGCTTCTGTAACTTCAGGATATTTGTTCCGAGTTCAACTGCCAACAAATGCTGATACAGTATCACAGTCACTGAATGTATGAAACACTGGTAGTGTGCACAGCTTGATACGGACCCAAACCTAACAAACAATAAAATTGTTTTCAAGTTCTAAACAAGTGACCAAAATGCAAATTGCTTATATGTTAACACCATTGCTTTTCACACCCAGATTCAAATGACAGACACTGATTAGATGGTTGCAAGTACCGGCAATTTGCCCCCAACCTGCTTCAACCAGTTAACATACATTATTTAAGATCAACAAGCTTGAAATCTGGTCGAATATTGCTTACAGATTGCACATCATTTATGTAAACTACTAGCTGAGCAAAGACCATAATATCATGTATTACATCAACAGCAAGGGTATGGAAAATAAATTGTACCACTGACGCTTATAGAATGTCTACGGTTGTGTAACCATGTCAGACAACTAGAGTGATACTTTGCCTCAGTGGTAATACCATGTCACTTGTGGCAAGTTCTGCAAGAAGTCAGTCGCGTTACAAAGCTACATTCCTTGAATCTATTGCCAAGTTCGTGCCAATCTCCAAAATAAACAATCTGGCCTCCCAGAATCAGATAGCATAGAGTGCTATGATCATCCACAGTCCCCACAAATAACTAAGCAATGAGTAACACACAGAACAATTAACAAACACAACAATTAAGAAGATGAATTGTAATCGTAAACTCAAAGTTTCTACTGTGTTACTCTAAAGCTAAGTGCAAGGCACCAGCTCATTTACATGTAGTGTCGAGCAGAGAGTTGTCCAAAGATTGATGCCCAGTGAGGGTCCAAGTGAGATTTGGCAGAGCGACTGTTAAGGCTGGCTTTGTTGATGACGAGAAAGCTTCGAAGGCAGAGGATTTACGCAGGCAGACAAGATAAATAATATTAAAATACGCTAAAATACAGGATATATTCAATGAGATCATTAAATAAGCTAAAACGCAGTTCTACCGTTAGAAAATTTGGTAAACCCGTAGTTTAGGTTGCTAAATTATTTTATATTGTCAAAATTAAATGGAAGCTGGATTGAGGAAAAAAATTGAAGTGAATTTAATTATTTCAATGATTTTCATTATAACAGTAATGAATCCAGCTTCTATTTAAGCAAGATTATTTTAATCAATCCCACTTCTATTTAACCTAAAATTACTTTCATCATTCCCACTTCTATTTAGCAACAATTCTTTTCGTCAATTGTATTCGACCAACGCTGACTCGCCATGCAATGGCAAGTCATTTACGACGCTAAACTACATGCTTTCTTTGTCAATCCAGCTTCTATTTTAGCAAATAACTAGTGTCATCAATCCAACTTCAATTGCGGCAGACAATTATTTTATCAGTCCAGCTTTTACTGTTTCATTACAGTAATCTTGTCTGATTTCTTTTCGCTAACTTCGGTCATTGTTGGCATACATAGTCACTTTGAATATAGGCACTGGCTACGGAACCGTCCGGACGGTGCCGTAATTTCTTTTCTACGGAACCGTCCGCAAATAATCTATGGGCGATTGCACATATCTATGGCGTGAAAGCGAGCGTAGTAGTTAAGGGATTAACGAAACTAACCCTAACCCTGACCCTAACCGACCCTCACGACGCCTAATTTGACACTAAACGACCACACGAATACTAACCTGGCCCTAACCGACCCTCAAGTTGTCGGCCATATAAAAATTCGACGGGAGGACAACAAGTTCACGTGACAGGCTTTTGCCAATATTTATTTCAACCGGATGTACACGCCATAGATATGTGCAATCGCCCATAGATTATTCGCGGACGGTTCCGTAGAAAAGAAATAACGGCACCGTCCGGACGGTTCCGTAGCCAGTGCGTTGAATATAATAATAATAATCTTTTCTTTATTAAGCGCCTGACAAACGCACTGCGCTATACATTTACAAGTTATGCAATTTAAATCTTAACTACTAACAGAACAGACAGCCTGCAATACAACGGCACTAATAGCAGCCTACAAAGCAAATCCGCCCTACGGGGCTCGAACTCGGTACCTCTCGCTCTCTACGCCAGATGTTATCCAAAGCGCTATCGGGCCCCCCCATAGCCATGTGCCAGAAAATCGGGACCCCTAAAGCGCAAGTTTACCGCGGGATTGATTATAGTAAATTATGATGGACATAGGCAGAGTGCTTACTTACCAACGTGAAGTACGGCATTGAAGACATTAGAATAATTTAGCAACCTAAACTTACCGAAAATTGTTATCACCCCAAAATAATAAATTTTTTAACTTAGAAAATAGATTTAGGAAATCCAGGTGAAATTCTATTTCGGGAATTCGCAAGGGCACCCGAAAAGCCGGGTTCGATAAAAAGCACCGCTTAAACGTAGGCTGTAATTAAATTCTGACCTACCGTACAGATAAATTAAAATATATGAAGTTTTATTACATCCAAACAAGAAAATAGACGCTTTCGCACAATTTAATGTGAAATAAATTATGTGAAAACAATCCTTAATTGACTATTAGATCGCCGATAATGAAGACTTATTGACAAGAAATGCTAGCTGTCGCCTAAACATGTCTGTTTATAGCCCAAAAATCCGCACAAATGGTCGAACTAATAGAAAAAGTACCGCGTTTAAGGCACATTTTCAATAATTTTTTAAGTTATGTTCCCAAATGAATTAAGTGATGCCTCTCGCTGAAAAGTTTTAAAATATGTTTTTCTTTAATACATAAAAGTTTGTTGCTTTTATCCACAAGATGAACAATGCACTGCCTTTTTGGACCTTATCCTCCTCACTATTCCTGTCTGACTGGGTGCCTCGATATTTAAGATCCCCTTGTGTAGCCTACGGCCCGTGCTAGCACGAAAGTCAAATCTCTTACAAGAGGAGGGGGCGATAGCGCATTGCATAACACACTGGCATAGCGAGCGAAAGGTATTATACCGAGATCGAGTACCGTAGGCGGACATGCTTTGTAGGCTATTAGCGCCGTGTATTGCAGGCTGTCTGTTAGTAGTTAAGATTTACGTCTTCTCACTCTTCTGTCATTTGTGTTCTTGTGAATTGTTTAATTGTCATAACATGTAAATGTACAGCGCAGTGCGTTAATTTTGTCAGGCGCTTCATTAAAGAAAAGATATTATTTTATTATTATTTTTAAAGTAAGTCGCGATCCGTATGCGAACCATCGACGTATTTTGGGCGTAGCTTATACGAATCAGCATACACACGAGCCAAGGCGCCTTAACGTTTGCAGGCCTACACCCTCCATGTGACTGTAGAATATAATACATGTAGTTGATTTTACTAGTTATGCATGGCTTGTTCCATTAGGGGCCGTCCATAAATGACGTCACGCACCTAGGGGGTCGGAAATTTGTGACGATGTGTAACATGGGGGTGGGGGTCTGAGAGGTGTGACGTCACACCACGTCTATGTAATTAAATTTAACAATTTAATTTTAACAATAACAGCATTAATTGTATTCAATTTTCATAATTTTTTTAATTATTTTGATGTATACAGGCACCATTTAAATAATTTTCTAATTATTTCAATATTTGGTCACCGTTAGATTTTAAAATTTGCATGCTCTCCCTATTTGTTCCACGAAGGCGCATTTTGCTTCGCCTTGGTTTTAGGGGCAGGGGTCAGAGCTTTGTGACGTCATTTTTCAAGGGGGGGTGTTACTTTTTGTGATGAAGTGTGATGAGGGGGTTCAAAATCGGCCAAAATTGCGTGACGTCATTTATGGACGGCCCCTTACTGCTGCAGCATGACCAGACTGCTCTGAATATATAATCCGAGATCCCTTCTCATGTACAAGACCAAACAGCAAGTAAATTAGAGGAGATTGGTTAATCTCTTCTTGGTGGCACAGCTCTGTGGTTCTATGTTGCAGGCTCATATTAATACCAGTCTGAAAACAGCATTTGTCGAATATTTTTGTATTCTCCTGTCTTTTTCTTCAAATCTACTTCATGACCAATTTGCATTATATGCATTCATGCGTAAAATAATAACCATCAGACGCTGCAGCCATTCCACAATGAAGAGTCCAAATAAATTATAATTATTACTATAATATTGAATTTAAGCTCTGAGTAAATTTGCAAGAAAGACATGAAGCAAATACCAATTGTGATACTTCCTTAAAGTCACTACACGATACATGTAATCATCAGACCCGTACTCTCCACTTTACCAGCCAATTGCTCTAAACCCAGCGGTTTCCAAACTCCTCTGCGATGGGACTCACTTGTCAATATCTTGGCAGTCTCAGTAAACACCGAGTAAAATTAAGATTTGTGTACTAAAATTTGCTTCGTAAATTGGCATAGAAATAAGTATATTTACATACATGTACAGCGTTTAGAAATTGGCATAGTTAAAGCATTAAAAGGAAACTGATTATAGCCCAATTGTAGCCAAATGTTGTTGCTCCAAAGAAATAAATGTTTCTCGAAAAAATTTGGCGACCCACTTGCCAGAGCTTCGTGATCCACTTTTGGGTCACGGCCCAGTTTTAACCATTTGGGTTCTGTGCCCCACAAATGATCTCCATTCTTTTAGGTCATTTGTCAACTGAAGTGTTTTCTCATGTGTAGTCTATGTACAATTGTCTATCAGCATAGTCCTGGTCTTCTTTTGTTCCTCTTCCATTGATTCCTGAATGTAAGTTCATTGCGTGGGATTCTACTGAAAATGAGTTGCATAGAGTCGTTTACGCGTAAAAAGCTGGGTCTTTGTAGAAATTATAGTAAAACTAGATGGCTTGAACCGACACTAAACACATGATCCAAAAAAACAATCAGAGTTGTCACAGACAACTTCACCAGAGTTTACCTATACGAGGTGATGTTAAAAGATGAATTAAGCGGATACAAAGTGAATGAAAAGTCAATTAAAAAACAGAGTTATTGAAAAACCCAAAACTGGATTAAGTGGAAATTCAGTCATCAACTGGAACCAACATGCAAACTCCATGAAAATCACAATCAAAATGCCAGCCTTTATGGCAAAATAATCAGATGACACAAAACAACTGATACTGCAACAAACTACAGTAGATCAAACTCCTATAGACATCACTTTTGAAACATATCCACCACCAAACAGAGATTTTAAGTACAGCTGATCAAGTCTGAGAAATCATTATCCTGGGAAAAAATTAATATTACCCCACAATTGGAAGCTGTATGCTCGTTTCCAAGTACATGTAGTATGGACAACTCTGGTCTGCATAGATATGCTGGAGTACTTTCAAGCATCATCTACTTGACCATATCATGCTTTTTCATGTACTGGAAAAATCTTCCACTGTACATTCATGTCATATGTATTGTTATATCTGTGGCTCCTCAAGAAACATTTTCATTTTATCGCAAGTGGGACCGGTTTAGACAAACTGCACAATCATGCTCCAGGATTTTAAAAGGCGTTGAAAGGACTACATAAATGTCCAAAGACATACATAACTGGTATATGGATTTCATAAACAATGTTCCATTGTTATATACAATACAACTTTATTATGATGTTGCCCAGCTTCCAATGTTAAGAAGTGCACACGACCATATGGCAGAGCATCGATGGGGCTGAGAATTGTGAGTGAAGGACTTGCTCACGTTCCTCACACAGTAGATGCCTTGGGCGAGGCTCAAACCTCTGCGCGTTACAGGCCAAGCATTCTAACCAATCGGGCACTGTGCTAGGAAGTAGATGTATAAAAGGTGTGCCAATCAGAATCCAGTGCTTGTCAATGAGATAGGTCAGCTTGGCTTTAAGGAAATTTTTCTTTTCAGTTACAGAATATCTGTCGTCATTTTGATAATACATAAGCAGGAGCCAATGAACATATAATATCAATCTTTGATTAACCAGTCATAACACAAAATATTCATGGCACTAACACATGTCAACTGTCAAGTCAGTTCCACACTACACGGTGGTCAATTCAATGATGTGTTGATATACAAGAACGATTGTGCATGGTTTAAGCTGACTTCATGTAATGATTATGGGCAACTTTATCTGCACTTGTGCACCAGGCAGTGTAAGGTTGGCATATGAAATGCCACAATTAGGAAGTAAAGGATATGACCTGTGATGCACTGGACCTTGAGATTCATTCATGACTGACTCAAGGGTCAATGAAAATAATGAGCACCTAGCCTTCTAAACAGTTTGGCAAAGCAACGAGTTTACAAATGGGCAAAATAAACTCCTTTTTAATAATATTGCTGTAGTTTATTACAGGCAAGGCAAATTTTGACGATTCCAAGAAACTGGTTTTAGTTCAAACTGAATTACTTTTGTAAGTTCTAACCTCTACTAGTTAAGTATTATTCATAAATTTTATTCATGTGTTACATCACTTTTACGACCACGAACTGCCATAAAAGTATGTTGAACACTTATTGGTGAGGCTTAAACTACAACAGATTTAAATTTTACACAATATCACATGAAAAAAACTGAGTTACAGATATTTAAGGTTCTTAAAGTTTCAGTACTGGTATACTTGTTAAAAGAAGACTTTACAAGAATCACAACTCGAACGTTTGTTTTCTGCGGCATATACATGTATAACTCAAATCTGAATGGTTTTTGAGAAAGGTCTTTTCTTTGGGAGACAACATTTTTGCAAACATGAATTATGCAACAAAACATTGACACAAATGGAGAATGCCACCTCTCAAGCACTGTTGACACCATTCTATGGCATTAGTTGTTGGTATGAAACATCGATCCTAGTTTACCACCTAACCCCCACTGCCAGTCTCACTGACATCATATCATTCTATAGTATCAGGAAAGTATCTGGTGTTACATGATCTGTATACAGCTTCACCAATATTATGTGTAGAACATCTAGTGCCAAACTAATACTTAGAGCTAGCCTCATGGACATATTCCGTGAATTGTGTTATTGTATGGCATTACCAAAAAGTCTGCTGTATGAAATATTTATGTCAACTTGATATTGCTATACAAATATCCAATCAATACTGGTAACAGAATTTGCAAATTCTTTACAGAATGAGCAAAATTCAGTTAACAATACTTGAACTAAAATATTAAAGCCAGCTTAAATAATTTCAAACATTCTTTCTTTTGCATGCACATTATATAAATCTGCTGCCTGTGGATACTGCATTTCATTGGTTTCCATTTGCACGGATCCTAATTTCCACAACAAATCAACTCAGGTGCAGAAAACAAGAACTATTTATTCCTGAAGAAGACAAACATGACATCTAGAAAAACGTGTAAATGTTATTTCGACAAAAGTTAACTTGACAGACTGTTCACATGTACACCTTACTGCAATGCCATGCAGTGTTGTATCTACCTGAAAATAAAAACCTTGGAATGTAGACACATAACTGAAAAATTTTACTTGAACTGTTATTTGAAATTTCATAAATTCTGTCCTCTGTTTGCTGAGACTCATTTACAGAATGGCTTTTCACGACAGACTTATTCCGGTACCACAAACATGCCAAATCTTTTAAGGTAATCTTCTCAGAATTATCTAAGCTCCCATAGTAAAATTTTTAATCCAAAATGAATTCAGAACTAGTCAAAAGTTGAAAAGATTCTGGAACAAACTTCTTGAATAATTCAGTGTTGTTCACAAAATGAGAAATAGACAACAACAAGGTAGAGTGCAACTGCTTACATCGACCTCCAAGGTTGTTATTACGATGCTGAATCACGCTTTCGCTTGTTCGCCTTGTTTGAGGTTACTGGAGCAGGCAGTGGATCCATGCCAAGCACTTTGTAGATGTCACCAAACGCAATCAAGCGGACTGCATGCTGTCAACAACAGAATAGCAACAGATACTGGTAACAGGTTCCATTTTCAAGGATTTCTCCATTAGCAGCAAGAAATTAAATTGCATGTACTGGTAACAGAGAACTATCACACAAGATACACCATACAACTGGTGTACAACGACTATTTTGGGCTGTACTGCTATTGAAAAGTCTACTAATTCCCAGACAAGCAAGATTTTTGTTTTCCATAAAGGACAAACCACGAGTCAGATGAAATACACGATGTACTAAGCCAAGATCACCATGGCCAATTACCACAAATAAAATAAATGACACAACGCTGTTTTCATCCACCACTTAGCAATCTGTTTCATGGAAGCAATCCTTCCTCTTAATTTGGCTTGCCTCCTTCCATTTGTATAAAGGTGTGTCCAATCTTTCTCAAAATTCTAACATTGATTGCTAATACACTAGCAAAGATGTGGTTGTTTGCCTGTATGCAGTACTGCTCAGTCATTATTTATGAAGTCCAGTTAATTACACAATCAACTGGGAATAAGTACACTACTATATTATAAATTAATGTTCTAAATGTTTGTATTATTTAAAACATAATAAAGTTTAATGTTCAAGATTGTTTATTTGATTATTTCAGTTATTTTATTTTTCAGTACTGAATATAATTTTAAGAGCAGATTAAGCAAGTGCATTGCATAATATGTAATTCAATCTAACCTGTGCACTGTTAGTCAAGTCTTCTTTTTCTTGACGTGTGAGATAATCAAAGGCATCTGTAGGTGTTTTCTCACATGGATCATAAATACCTGGTCCACCTATTTTAATAAACACCATCAAACATACTCATCTGGATCATTAATATGCTCGAGACCTGCTCTCATCAATGTCTACTAAAAACTTTAAAAAGCATCAGCAGTGCTCAGGCCATCCGATCTGTCAGTGAGGTAGCATCACTAATTCAGTGACAAATATAATTCCACGATTTACATTCCATATTTAAAAATCAATTATATCAACAAACACTAACCACTTGGCCAAAACTCCCTACACTCAACATTTTTGTAAAATATCAGGATTTTTCTAACTGAAATATTTACTTTAAAACAAAAACCAGAGACAGATGCACAGAACCAGCAAGACGAAAAGTTAGATAAAGAAAGCAAGAAACAAAGATAGAAAGAAATAGAAAGACGACATAGAAAGACAAAGAATAAAGAAAGGGAAACAGACAGCAAGTAACAGAATTTACCAGAGATGCGTACCTGCCAGAAAGATGCCACTGGCCACTGCTTCAAATACGCGTCGCAATGCAATTGCTGGACCCACCTTGGCCGGGTCACTACTAATGCACTTCTCAACCAACAGTTCCAGACTCTACAGTTGAAATGCATTGCAACACAAATTTCAAAAACAGTTCATCTGTCTCCTTTACATAAACAGAAATGGCACTTTTTAGCAACTGTAATATAAAATACTATTGAGAACAATAACTTGCCAAAAAGTTGCAATAAATGATTATTAAAACAGTCTACATGCAAGGTGATAGATTTCATTACTAGCAGACCAAGTTCTAGTAATTACCTAAACTTACTGATAATTTTATTTGGCAGATGCAGTATTTCCTACCACCAACTCACTGTTACTCTAGATCCAACTGAACTGCAGCACACGTCACTCGAGTGATAACGTCACATTACTGAACATCTGAACTTACCCACTGAGTGACAACACTCCATGTAGGAACTCGTTTACAGAAGTCCATCATGATACGAATGACTATGACGCAAGAAAATAAGTTGTTAGCCTTTGCCTACAACACAAACACCATGGTAATGAACTGGCATCAGTTCCCACAGGCCACTTTGAAGCAAAAGACAGACATGTGTACAGGCACATTGAACAACAAGTCTAACAATGCACATAAATTACTCATCAAGATGATGTTGACGGACGAGGAGGAGAAAACTATTTCACTCGTAATTTGTTTTATGTACTATTTACTTTATTTTATATGTTTTTTTTCCACAAGTTAGTTACTATTTAACTCTGACCTTTCTATAATGTCATTGCAGCCCATAATGAACATGCATCTGCACCTCAGATTCCAATTGACTGACTGAATCAGCGTTTTAAATAAATAAAGAGGAGGAGAAAGAAAATTAAAGAAATGGAGAAGGCAAACAAGGAGGAAAAGGAGAACAAGAGAAGGGATAGAAGAATACATGAACAAAGAAGGTGATGTATACCTGGAACCATTTGGCATGTCTCAGTGCAGCAAGCGACCTGATACACGGCTTCACCGGAAGAGCGTCTGGATCAGGTTTCAGTTCACTGCCTACATGAACATATAAACGCAGATATATATACCAATGCCTGCAGAAAAGAACAACAGATTCTTCAGAGAATAAAAAGGACAGAGCGATTCATAGCATACAATTCAGTGAAGGTAGACAGAATACGATAACCATAGAATATGGATAAGGATTCAGCTGCAAGTCTTCATGTATCCAGTATCGATGAAACGTAAAAGTCGCACATGTTTAAACTCCGCTGTTGAAAGAAGTGTGGTCAGGGATTGTAAACATCACTAAGCTGAGTTTAAAACATATAAAGAACGCAACCAAAAACATAGCATGTGTTTTAATTTATGGCTCAACTCACAGCCATAGGTTAGTTGCTAGTTTGAGTGATTAATTATTGAGCATGACAAAAGGAGCAGATATGTGAAGTTCAAAAACCACTACCTCCTAAATCCAAGAAGACACAATCACCAAAGACAGATAACCATTCCCAGCTATGGCTCAGTTCCAAGAAAAAACAAGCAGTGACTTGTTTTATGGTCTTTCATCTAGTTCTCATTATGCCTCGCATAAAAGTTCTGTTATTTTTGACTGTTCAGTTTCAGTGAACCTGGAATGTTTATTAACCCTTTGCATGCCTTATAGTTTTAGCTCTTGCTCTGATCCCAGATACTTTTGGGGTTTTGGTCTATTTCACCTCTTTACGGTCATGTTATTATTGCATCAAGCACTGAAAACCGCTATTATATCATCAACCATTGATAGAGCTAAAAAGTGTAAACACAAAACTTGTTTAAAATTCATTTCTGTACAAAATATATGATGTATGTTGTACATGCTTTTTTTGAGATACAGATCCTAATAGGTATGCAAGAATTAAATAAATGATTAAAGTTAAAACAAAAGTAAGAATAAATAGCAATTTTGCAAAGATTTTATGTTATGAACACAACTATGAAAAATGGACCATGAAATAAAGAAAAAGCATATCGGACAAGAAAAGGTAAACAAACCAGTAATACCTGAGTCTTGACTCACAGCTGGAGATGTAAGTGAAATTGTACAGGTGATGTCCTGCTGAACTTCACCTTCAGTTTCACACTGCAGAGTAAAACCTGCACCATCTCCTGTAGTTGCCAGATGAAACTTTTCTTCTGTGAAAGTCTACAAGTACGACAGCTGTTGATATTTACCATGTAAGCATGTGAATTTGTGCACAGAAATGCCAAGTCTAAATAAAAAAACATGAGAAGGCAAACAATATACAGAAAATGATCCAAGTTCTGAGAAATAGCTCAAATTCTGTGCAAATTCCCTCATCCAAAAGTTCTAGAATACAGACCTTGCTGCTACATAGAGTTAACTAATGATGACATCAAAATATTGAGCCACTAAGCCTAAAATGGCTTAAATAAGCAGAATACAGAAAAGGAACAAATTTAACAAACATAACTTTTGAAAGAGAATGTTGACAGAAAGTAAAAAAAGAAACAGACTATCATTCCTAAATGGTTTCTTCTGAATGACACGAAATGAATGTAATCACACTACACTACATATGACTATATGTCATTGAATGTAGAGCGACAAATCTGGATAGCTTTCGCACAGAAACAAAACCTAAGAAAAAACTTATCTTTATCACCAAATGCAAGTAAACTATTGTTGTTCATTAAAGACTCTGCGAGATTACATAACAAAACCTGGACTATGAAAAACATTGCATTTATCTGGGGGTGCTTGAACCAAAATGAGAAACAATCCCTCAGAGAACTGACCTTCAGCTGTTCAGGCAGAAGGTCCATGATTTCCTTAAGAAGGGCCTGAGTAGGTCTGCATGAACAGAGGACAACTAGCTCAAAGTCCAGACGGTCATGCAGCAGCAGACCCTTGGCCAGCAGACCAACACGCATCACGCCCTTCAAATCTCGTTCTATTTTCCTACAACATCAATGACCATCAGCTACAGACATCTTTGCTGCTTCAAGAAACATTCTGGATTTATAAGATAACTGTGCATTGGCTTCTTTGTTAAATGTTCTTAATGTGCTATGTAAAACTATATAAATTTAACAAGTGATTTACAGTAGAATTTGGCACAAGTGAGAGCTGGGATGTAACCATAAATGGCCACTCCTTAAGCACTCCATACATGACTGGAATTGGAATTACTGTTCAAAACCAGACACCTGCATATGCAAGAACAATCAAGAGTCTAAATGTATTCTGCACTGCAAACTACCTCACTTCTACAATAATAAACACAAACCAGACAGCTGTTTTAAGTGGGTTGTACTTCGAAATTACAGAATATAACACTTTTTTGGCAATCAGGAAATAGTTAAATACCCAAAATGATAAACTTCAGGAAATATCCTGCAAATCCACAAGCAAATGACCTTTTGTGTCAGCTTATCTAAATATTTTACAGAACTTACGTTGTTGCCAAGTGGTCGGAAACCAGCTTCAATGCTCTTTCACTTGTTGACACCAGATTCTGCACCACTTTGAGCTGTAAACCAAATCAAATTGGTGATAAAGCTGCCTTAAAGACAGAGGTTTATTGATGATATCACAATGCTTAATTAACTCAGGAAGGTGTTGGAGGAACTGTATGAGCATCTCATAAAGCAATTGCTCTTCATATAGTCTACTAAATCTGCTGAAAACATTATGCATGTATTCATACAAATATTGTGTTTCTAGAGTTTACTATTCCCTATAGAAAACCAAACAGAAATACACAAGAGAAGTTCAAAACAATGAAACTTACATCTTCTTCTGTGGGATAGATGGCTGCATGTTTGGCATTGACATGATCAGCATCTCGCTTGGAGCCCATCTCAACCAAGCGAAACTTCTCACCAGGTGGTAACACAACACATGGTCGTTCACCAGATGTTGACATAGAGTCAAACCTCATCGCCGTCTTTTCCAGTTGCCACTGGAGCAACTCCTTCTCATAGCGCAAGTCCTCTGCTTCCATCCTAAAAGATTACATCGAACATAAACCACAAACATGACTTTTCAGTATTCAACCATTAATTTACCACCACACTGCCCATTAGTCTACAATTATAGCTTCTCTAGTTTTGAATACCTTCCCTAAGATGACAGTGTTGTGTAAGTAGCCATGTACCTGAAATATTATACACTATATATACAGTGCAATTGGACAGGCTCTCAAAGGACTAAATATGGCTAGGTAGCCGTTCTAAAACACTACTCTACAACTAGAGCTTTAAGTGTGAGAAGGTGCAACTAAAGATAAGCTAAGAATGTTTCTTCAGCTGTTGCAATGTTTGAATTCTCAGTGAAAGATCTCAGGACAGTCCAATCCACAAAATAGCAGTGTGGGTACAAGGAGCTCCCTCTTGATTTCTGAACAGTTTAGAATTTAATTCTCAACTGGGATTCAATGCTGCATCTCCTGCACTTAATTCAAAATATGTGAAAATTAAAGCAGATTGGCCACAATCTATGCTGCACAGTTAAGGAATAGACTGCAGCTGACATATCCACGGTAACAAGTAAAGCATTGCAATAGTCCCAGTGTGTCAGGATGAAGGAATGATTGAGCGTCATCTATGTCACATAATAAATATTGCCAAACACCCCAGTCATCAAGCACTTGACAACAGAAAGTTACAATAAAGTTTCATCCTGACTTAGTTTTAAAGCAGTTTCATTACAATGCATCATAGGAGATTAAAGGAACTTAGTGTTGTCACTGAATACAGACTTGTAGCTGTCTTGTATTTCCTTCTTCCTCCAGTATTCTCCAGCTGCAATTCGACGCTTCACTCGTTCCATTTCCGCTCTCGACCCATAGGACGTCATTTTCATGTCAACCTTCAGTGATGGGTCCACCTTTTTCTAAACAAGAACCACAGTAAATAAACTCTCTTTAATCATTGCTCTTCCTACTTCAGACTATAAAAAAACATTCAGGAAATTACATTTTTCTGTTGCTGCAGCTATTGTTCCATTTTGGCTGCATGATCTCTAAAAATGAAAAGCAATGCCTTGAAAGCAGAACTGACCTTGTACTGAAGTCTATGTCTTCTTCCTTTTGTATGCATTACTTTGGCATGAGGATCAGTGAAGGAACAATCACACAGCTTGCAATAGAAATTTGGTGCAGTGCGAGTTTCATTCATAGATTCTTCAATGTATTCCAGGCCTAAATACAACAGCCATAACAATTAAAGCCAAAACCTAAAACACGTATTCATGAACCTGAGCTGTGTAAAGGAGTCCTTTGGTCATGTGAAAGCTGTTTCAGCTGTCGAGAAAAGGCACATGAATTTCAGTCAAATATAATAAGGCTTCACAATGCTGAGGATAGGCAGAACTTAAACATTCACTTGGTAGGTAGGTATGGGACTAAGACCCAGCAACCTGCTTGGGATTTGCTAGATTTGCACTTCACAGATTTACAGCTACACGCTACCTTAAATTGAAGTAGCACAGTAGTTGAGAAACAACCACTGGAAGAAGCATAACCCTGGGGGTTATGCTTCTTTCAGTGGTTGTTTCTCAACTAAACTCTTGATGCCAAAGCCCAAGAATGGATGATTCTGTGACAAATGCATCATGTTTTCTTAAAAAATCCTAAAATGAATTCAGAGGTATCTCAAAAATCATCTGTATTTGTGTCCTGCTGTTCATTCAGTTGATAACATCTGTTTGACTACAATGTTCTTGAAAACTAAATGCTGTTCTTTGCACAAGCCTTGTCTTTTGCCAGCATTCATTCACAGCAGCTGTTTCTACTGGTCTCAAATAACCTAACTCTATGTCTAAGCTGTGATTTGGGAACTGATTATTACTTTCAAAAATTTTTCAAGTTACTTTCTCCTTACCAACAGGCTGAGCATTCTTGTCCTCAAAATCTGGATCTAAAAAACCAACATAAACCACATACAACAAGCATTAAAAGTTTAACATTACTACTTCTAAAGGACTCTTTATATAACAGGGTCGATCATTTCGAATGATTGCGTTTGCCATATTAATTCAAGCTAAGCACTGAACATACACTGTAAGCTAATTCACACTTTACTCTTTTTGCAGAAAGTTCTAAACAGTAACACTGATTTTTCTTTTGTCAGCATAAACACACAGCTAATAAGCCAAAATAACTGACTTAGCCAGTCAAATGAAAAGCTACAACAATGTGAACAGCACATGAGCTACTCACAGAATACAAAATAGGTTATTACATTATCAGGTAGTCAGAAATATCACAATGTTTACTTTACAACACATCGAGTTAAATGAGGATATTATCGGAGTGCAAGTTTTAATGATAATCACATATTAATACTAATGAAATTATTAATATGAGTACTATTTTAAACTTTATTAAAACATGTATATTAAGTTAATCAATAATAATAACAGCCAGATCTTTATAGCTTGCAAACAGAGAACAGATGGTAGAGTTGCTCACTCCTTCCTTTCCTGCATCAACAAAGGCCAAGAGGTGAGAAGTTTCTGTACATCTCTGTAAATGGTTCCCGTTTGGTTAATACATGCAAATACTCTGTCAGATACGAACCATTGGACGACTGATAAGCACTTGTATCCTCTGATGGCTGTGGCTCTTCAACAGGCTTCACACTGACTTCCTCCATCCTCACACCTGTTGTCTGCAGCTGAGTCCCTCCTAAGAAAGCCACCATTAACATCACAACTATTAGCAGATCATGACGCAATATAACCAGTCTATTACCAGGACATCAACCAGTAACAAGTCGGTCAGAAGGCACGTTATTGCCTTCAGCAGAGTCCCTCCCTCCTATGAACACAAACTAATATCAAACCTTTAACTGATCAAGATGCAATGTAATATCAGTCTGTTAGGAGGACCTCAACACCAGCATCCTTGTCTGTTAGACTGATCAAAAGCAGCTCAAGTTAAAATTGCATCCTGAGCTGTGCTAAGCTGAACAGCACACACATGGTAGAAGAGTAGGAAAGACTTATCTATGGTGTTATTGAAGAAGGCAACAATTTGTAAAATGTCTGTTTTCATGTCCTTGAGAATTGTTTCATCAGCTTCAAGTTGCCAAAGATTTGGGTAACCTGATATAGTCATTTGCCTGTTTTTCACCGGTTTGCCTAAGGAATGGTTTCCTTGGTACTTTTCCCATTAGACTTAACTTGCTCTTTTCCTTGATTTCTAGATTTTCCTGTCTTTTTTAAATTTACAAACACATTTTTCACTACTTTTTCTCATTAGCTTTCTTTGGCACCTAGTTTTTATTAACAATATGTATGTGATCACCGATGCTTGACTCTACCATTATGAAATAAAGCATATTCAAAAATATCTAAATATACGTAGCGTGACTAAGTACAATACATCTTACAGAAACAATGACAAAGAGGATCGGAAAAAAGCATTCTAAAGAATGCTCATGTAAATTAATAAAACTTGCTTCCTATATTAGATATACAGTGCTACATTGCTCTTCTGTGTACTGTGCGTTAAACAACACAGCATGTAAAGTTCACAGCTTTGGGGACATCATACCACTTCATGTTATGCAGAGTCATCGGTAGTGTGTAAACACATCGACACTGTAAACTGTAATACTGACTTCACTGGACAAAGCATACCAACGAATGTCATCTTGGGAGTACTGTAGATCTTTCTGACACCACTGGATGCAGTCTTTAGGATCTTGGCAGATGGTGGAGCCGTTGCCTTCATCTCTGTTGCTGCTGCTGCTGCCATCTCTGTGGCTGGAGACTCCTGTGCTGGGATTGGCTTCCCCATCTTTATCTGTAGCTTCAAAATCTAAAACAGAACAAAAACCTGGAAAACATCAAATATACAGAATTGAAAAGGTGCATTACCCTATCTGTAACCCAATTTAAGTCTGAAAACTCTGAAGTTCTATTATTGTGGTGCACAAGGCATGTATTGATGGTCGCTGCTAACCAAAACTGTATTATGAAATAACAGCCCTTTGGACAGAATCACTTGATAGTAGACTTTGTAGTGTGATACTTTTAAACTACACAATCTGCTCAACTGGAAGCCACTGCCATGTCTGCAGTATGAGGAGGACAGACAAAAGTGGTAAAAAAGTGGCCAAGACTAAAAGGGCTGCTTACTCAGATAGAAGCATGTTTATAAATAAGGATCCTGAGTGGCCGAGTGGGTTGGTGCCCGCTCTCCGCGCCGGCGCCCCGGGTTCGCTTCCCGGTCGGGTCGGTTTATCAGAGATTAATTTCTCGGATCTTTACTGCGGGTGGCTCGGTCGCATTATAAACGTGGAGTACAATACAACACACAACACAACACAATATACTGGGCGCGGTGGTTTGGGGGTATGTTCGGTGCCTTGCAGCTGGAGGGTTGCGGGTTCGAATCCACCTCAAAGCCGTCGGCGTAGGGACCCTGGGCAAGTCCTTCACTCGCAATTGCTCATGCGCTTCGGCGTGAAACTCCGACTACAGCAGTAGTCGGGAGCGCCTCTGAATGGGAAATCTGGTTGAGGCGCTATAACAAGTGTTCAAATACAATACAATACAATACAATAAATAAAGACAGAGGCACAAGATTTTGATAATTACAAAACATAATTACACTATAAACAAGTCCAGGGAACTAGTGTCTTTAAAATTCTCCATAAAACCTTTTTCAAAATGAAAAAAAAAATAGTTAAACTTAAAAGTGTAAAATAAAAAGAAACAGAAAGTTAAAAAAAACAGTGAAAGAAATAACCGAACAACAATAACTTTGAAGAACTGAATGAAACAGACTTTTGAGCCGACAGCATAGGATATTAATCGATAGGCCATACCCTCTGATGCTTGGAGCCGCGCAAATGAGCCGCATAGGCATCTGAACTGGAGCAGACGACATCACACAGCTGGCAGTATAAATGGCTTCCCAAAGCTCCTTTGGCATTTCCTGGCTTTGTCTCTGCACTGCTCTGTGCCATTGCTTCCTTCTTCTTGTGTGCTTTGCCCACAAGGTGTGCCTTATATGCCTAAAGTACAGCAACATTAGTACACTCAATTTAATGATTTTTCAAATACAGTAAATCACTCAAGCAGCAAATATATTAAACTTTAGAATGTTGAAATATTATATACTTACATATAAGAAAAGTTACACTGCATACCATTCAGACACCCTGCGCAATCACCATGCATCTGATTTCAAAGACATTATCAATCACAATTTTAATTTAAAAAAAGAAGGCATAACCATGATGATGACTACAAAGTAGCACAGCTTGACACTGCAAGCTATGTTGACAATTTCATTAAGTACACTTTCACTGGTTTATCAACAAGTTTGATACTCATATAGGAATCCTGGGCAGAACTGATCACCTAAGACCTGAAACAACCTCTGGCCATCTTACTGGAAGAGTCCCCAAGTTTGGCAAAAGTTTCCTTTATGCAGGATACTTTGCTCTGACTCCCCATCCAGCAGTGCTTTCAGTTTAAGATCCTGACACTCATGCGCAATTGTATTGTTGGTTCTGCCCCATCATACCTTGACTTCTGCATTTCAGTCTCCTCGGTCCCAGGTCGTGACACCCTTCAGTCAGCTGCCCATGGACTTCTGACTCTCCCTTGTATGCATGCTGCTACAGCTCAGTCCAGAAGCTTAGTCTACATGTACCTACAGCCGGAATCATCCTTCCGAGAGTTGTGGCTTGAGCTACTCAGTTTGTCTCATCCATGGTTTTGCAATCGCCTGTATTATTCGACAGTAATTTCACTGGTTCGGGTGCGCCACTGTAACTGATGAGCTTCTCTTGAAGTGGCACTTTATAAATGTCAGATAACAATTACAACAATACTATTATGATATTTAAGTGTCAAATAAGTAATAACTGGAGTAAATTGTTACGTAAGTGAATATGCATTGCAAAATGGATGCAATTGAATATAAAAATCATTAAAAATTATTTATAACAAACTGTACCAATTCTACAAACAATCAATTTACATCACACAATAAAAAGAAATTCCAATTTTTTATTCAGTACAGCAAAAAATGCACTGTAATATCGAGAACAATCTAGTATTGATGCCAGTTAAAGAAGAACAAACATGATTGTGATTCGCAAATTGGCATGATATCTTATTATCGAATGCTGTTTTTAGCAAGACCCTTTTATTTCTTCACCATTTATATATCTTTGCTAACTAACAACAGACTTTAATTTGCGGTTTAACTGTTTACATATGTCAGTGTGGATAAAAGACATCTGCCTGTCTACAAGTAATACCCAACTTCAAAGTTAAAAAGTCCACAATTCTGTGGCTTATACTTGAGTATATAAAATATATACATATGTATATAAATGCACACATACAAATATACAAACAGACAGAAAGAAAACGTATGTATAAAGTCGTGCAAGTAGTCATGATTTCAATACATCAATGCCAATTTGTGTGCAATGGAAGAGAATTTTGGATTACCTGAAGTCCAGCACATGTGCACTTGCAGAGCTCACAGTACTTCCACTGGGAAGGATCAGGCGGACCTCGACCACCCTTATAATTCTTGAACCAATTACCTCCAGCTGGTCCTCCCCTCTGCTTCTGAATCAGGTAGTTGGTGGCTGCACTGTAGACAGCTGCATCCAAACCTAAAAACAGCACACAACCAATGCCTCAATCGCTTCCAGTTGATTACTGAAATCAACATCTCATCGTGACCTTTTTAATATAATTTCAAACTGACAATTACGCAGTATGATTACAAATCAGTATGAACGATGATCACAAGTTATTACAGGAGTCGAATTTAACTGTATACGGCAGCCATGCAAGGCGCCCATCACGTCCTACATCTCATTTTACCAACGCGCCATCTCGCAAATGATAGGCTGAGTGGACCTTAGGGTACGGGAAGAGATCCCGCTACCTACTGCTCTTCACGCCAGTGATGTTACCACTACACTATCTTGGTGCAATTCTGGACATAGAACTATTTATGGCTATCGAGTGAACTTCCAATTCATGTCCTGCTTCTATCCGCTGTGCCAGATAGGGCTAAAAAGGCTCAATATATGACAGTGACCCTTGCCCAATTCTTTACCATGATATGTCTTGATTATTGCATTTCCAGCCTCGCTGGCCTACAAAAGTTTCAGATAGTAGCACCTTCATTATGTGGTCAACTGTGCTGCCAGAATTGTGGCCAACATCCCAAAACTCATATAATTATATCCTACCAACATCCCAAAACTCACATAATTATATCCTAATATACAAAAGACACTCAATTCCTACTGCAGAATGAATAACATCCAAGACACTCAAGTTGGATTTGTAATCACTTGCTGATGTTGCCCCTAAAGAACTTTATTTTATAGTCAACAAATTGGTAAGCAAAAGCTGGCGTATTAAAATATTTAACGAAATCATTTGTAACTGCAAAAAAACACTTAATTATATCCACTGTAAAAAAAGAACTATTACAAAGTTTAACAAACCACTGTAAGAGCTTGTCGATGCACTTGACTTAGTTGTGCTAGATGCACTGCCTCCAAAGCTCTGACTAGCAGCAGCAAAACTCTGGCTGCTACCTGCCGATGTAGTAGCATGGGTCTGACCAGTAGCAGCTGCACTGCCAGTGACGTTCTGGTTTGTAGCATAGCTGCCACCAAAGCTCTGGCTCTTCGCTGGTTTGCTTTGCATCTGCCATTCTGAACTGGTCACTTTGTTTTGTGCTGCAGAGGGTGTGGAATATGACTGTTCATAGGTCGTTCCTGTCAAAAGCAAACAAGCAGAAGAACTGAGTATGGTAGAGACTGTCACAACAATAGTTCAATACCTCACAGACCACCAGATGTATTCATCAAACTGGAAAATTGCAACAAAGAAATATTAGATTATGTTATTTAAACCTAATTAATTCATTTGTTTAAATCAGTAAAATGATACTTTCTAGATGTCTACACAAGGTGAAGCACAACTCACTCAGCTTCAACGAAAGAGAACAGTTTTTAAGTGTTGATCATAGATGTATAGCATTCCCAGCCAAAAACAGACACAAATCTAGTGGAAGGTTGTTCAAGGTAGATGGTGCAATCCATTGAAAAGGCATGATATTGCATTCCAAGTGTGTACATGGAGAAAACCATTTTTCCCCAGATCATGGAGCTCAAAGCCTAGTGATGTAGCTTTTCCGGAAAAGTATTTTTGCGGAAAATTGTCGGGAAATTTTCCAGAAAATTTCCTGAAATTTTCCGCAGAACCGGAAAAATACATTTAACTCATAATGTCAGATTTTTAGTATGAGACAACACTACAAAATTTCTGTTTTTTTTTAATTTCCTTTTATTTACAGTATTTCTGTCAATGCAGGCAACGTTCACCTTAAAGGAATTAAAATAAACGTTAAACAGATTTCAAAATATATTGGTCTCAGACTTCAATGGCAATTACATTATATTTCAAAACATAAAATAATAGTAGTAAATACGTTTATTTAACGATGCCGTCATATCGACGATGATTGGCGTCCATGAAATAATAGTATAATAGGCCTCATAAGAATTATTCTGTTGCAGTATTAAAATGGTGTTATAGTAGCCTCGTAAGCGTAATCTCTAAACTTCTAAAGCGCCACTCGAAAGTCAAGCACAGGGCACCAGCTTATTCACGAGCGCTACTAGCCTACTACTGCATCAATTGCTGTTTTTGTCTCATGTTTTCATAACTAAAAAATATTAAGGAGACTAAATCATAAAAAATATTTTCTCTAAATTAATTACCTTGTTACCTTGTGCTGTCAGTTCTTTGAACTCTAGCGACCTTCATGATCAAGCCTCTCCATTTCCTTCTGTCCGCCGTCGCATCTCTCAGTTCTGCCAAATTCATTCCAGTTGTTTCATGTATCTCGTCCATCCACTTTTTCCTTGGTCGTCCTTGTTTTTTCTCCTTCCCTCTCCATATGCTAACATCATTTCCTTTTCCAATCCATCTGATCGCATGACATGACCAAAGAACCTCAACTTTGCTCTTAGCACTGTTTGTTGTAGTGTCTCTTCCTTCTCAATTCCGATACTCATGCGCACCCAATCGTTGGTCCTTTTCTCTTTCCATGATATTCTCTGCATCTTCTTCCATATCCACATTTCGCATGCGTTAATCTTTTTTTCTCATTTTCTTGGTCATTGTCCATGTCTCGCTGCCGTATGTTACTGTTGGTATGATCAGAGCCTTCACCAATCTTTTTTTCGTGTCTATACTCACATGTTTGTCCTTCCATATTTTTTCCAGACCATTCATTGCAGTTTTTCCTATCGCTACTCTACGATTTATTTCCATATCACACTTTCCCTCTTTTTCTATTACTGATCCCAAAAACGTGAAGCTAGTTACCGTTTCTATTTCCTCTCCATCTACTACAAAACTGTCCTCCTCCTCTGTTGTCATGATCTTTGTCTTCTTTATATTGAAGTAGAGCCCTGCTTTCTCACTTTCACTCTTGAG
This sequence comes from Aporrectodea caliginosa, assembly GCA_020284085.1. NCBI lineage: Eukaryota > Metazoa > Annelida > Clitellata > Crassiclitellata > Lumbricidae > Aporrectodea > Aporrectodea caliginosa. Next base: position 536,949 of record JACEVL010000164.1, on the reverse strand, counting down.
CCTTCTTATTAGTTCTACCAAATCGTTTTTTTTACCCGCCAATAGTGTTGTATCATCAGCGTATCTCAGATTGTTCATTATTCTTCCCGCTATCTTTATTCCTTCCATAGCCTCATCCATTCCCGCCTGCCTCATTATCCTTTCAGAGTACATATTAAATAGGAAAGGAGACAGAATGCATCCTTGCCGCACTCCCTTCCTAATCCTGAATCTGTCAGTATCTCCATATTCAGTCCTTATCACCGCTATCTGATCTTCGTACAGACCCCTAAGAAGTTGTATCAAGTGATTCGGTATTCCCATTTCTCCCAAGGTTTTCCACATCAATTCATGATTAATGCAGTCAAACGCTTTGCTATAATCAATGAAGCATATGTATACTTTCTGTCCATACTCCCTTTGTCTCTCCATTATCCACCTCATATTGGCAATATGATCACGTGTTCCATGAAATTTCCTAAATCCTGCTTGACTATCAGGAAGCTCTCTCTCTATTGTACTCTCCATTCTTTTATGTATTATTTTGAGTAATATTTTGCTTATGTGTGATATCATTGCTATTGTCCTGTAATTTTCACACTCTTTCACATCTCCTTTTTTAAATAAAGGGATAAAGACTGAACTTTTCCAGTCTTCTGGCCATTTTCCAGTTGTCCATATGTTATTACAAATTTTTGTTATTGTCTTTGTCATCACTCCATCCCCAGCTTTTACCATTTCTATTGGTATCCCGTCTTGACCCGGTGCCTTATTATCTTTCAATTATTTAATAGCCCATTCTACCTCTGCTTCCATGACTTCCGGTTCATTTTCATACTCTGTTACATCTGTTTTTTCTACCTTTACTCTTTTATCTTCGTTGTACAACTCTTCTGTGTATTCCTTCCATCTTTTCTTCATTCCTTCTTCATCCGCAATTATGTGTCCATCACCTGCTTTCAGCGACCCCATTTTTGGTGTGTTTTTTCTTGTTATTTCCCTCACTTTTGAAAACATTGTTTTAGTTCTTCCTTTTCTTCCCTCCTCCTCCATTTCTAAATTAATAGTGAAGTTTAATTGCAATTAATTCTTAAATGTATTGTCATTGTTGATCCTTGTGAACACAATGAACAGTAAGCACTAACAGTGCCCTCTATTGAATCAATGTATCAGTTATACCTACATAAGATAGCTTAGAGTGAGTGATGTTTAAAACTATTACATTTAAATTGTTATTTATTTTCTATTGATGGAAAATTATTGGAAATTTTCCGGAAAAATATGACATTTTCCGGACAATTTTTCCGCCTCACAACACTATCAAAGCCCTTACAGGATCTTAAAACTGCCCTAAAATATTTAAATATATACGCATAAACTTAAAAACTAAAAAAATTATCTAAAACAGCACCGTACACAGATGCACACTTACGTGACTGATATGTGCCAGAAGATGGTTGGTGAGACTTGGATTTCTGTGAATAGTAAGTGTCTGCTGATGAGCCGGCAGATGATCCTTGATGAGTAAAATACTTTGGACTGGTTTCCTCGTACACTTGCATCTGAACTGCCTGACTCTGCATATTTAACCAAACATGCTAAACCAGCGATATATATACTCTTCATTCTCCGAAGATGGCGATTTAACTGAACATTTATATAGCACCATACAGTGAATGCTCCTTAGGTGCACTACCAACCTCGTTAAAATAAAATCCCATTGAAGAATTTGATATACCTTGGAAGCCCAGTACTTAGTGAAAGAATTAAGCAGTAAAATTCCATTTTTTCTTTGTAGTAATGCAGCATTTCTTACTGTACTCATCATGCTCACATATTCATATATTGAAAAGCTGTAAGTATCGATATATGCACAAACGTAGAGGCTGAAAGCACCAATAGCTGTCAGAGAAATCAGGAATATTTTGAACTGGAAAGTAGTCAAAAGGAACCAGAAGTTTTCGGTCTCTGAGAGATAAAATTATAGTACACACAGGTTAAACTTACGATGCAAATATAATGCTAGAATGCTATCTAGATTAAAATGATTTCAAATAGTATTTTCAAAAGGAGAAATGATACTATTGATGTGGAAACTAAATGTTTATGTCCAGAGTAAAACACATGTCTGCACTGAAGGAAGATCAATCAATCAATCAATCAATCAATTTTCGTTTATTCCGAACACCAGGCTGACAAAACGCAGCTTGTTACATTAGTTAGTCATATTTATATATGTGTTCATTTGTATGTCACCTTGTCCTTTCTAGATATCGTTTAATTTAATTTTGAGTGATAACTATTAATTAACTAAATACTTCAAATAATGGTTCAAGCACACAAGAAGTACAATACAATATTTATACATCACATCTCTATTGAGGAAAATCTATATTGAACCTAATGAATTTTTTAAATTCACTAAACCAACAACACTATTAATAATAATACTAATAGTAATAATATAAAGTTAAATCACTAATGAAAAACAAAAAATTTGAATTTAAATCACAACAGTTAATATGAAAAAATATGTTCCAGATGTAGCACGCTATCTTAGTCAGAAGCCCCAGTACAGCTCGACACATCCATTTGACCTTTGGTATAAGCACTGTCTGCAGTCAAATCAGACACGTTCGCCAATTTGTGCCATAACAAGGCAAAATCAGACAGATTTTAAAGTAAACCTATTATGACAACAAATTTAGATTTTGGAAAGAGGGCTATACATTCTCGCATCCTCTTAATCCCACAGGAATTGACATCACTAAAACTTGCCTCTTGATTCATAATTAATTTGTTTAAATTCTGTTCTTCAAGGTTTCAAAAAATTTATCAATTTAATTTTTCCCAATAAACGATGAACCCAAACAACCCTGGTATTGTAACATAGGGCAAGAATGTCTCATACCGTCGCTTGGCTTCTTGTGCCATAAGGTCCATACTGTACTGTGGTTTGTGATGGTGGGTATGCAGACTGAACGGGTATTGCATGCTGAGCATGAGCACCAGTTGCATACCCACTACTGCCTGTAACAGTGCTGAAAACAATGCACCATCACATCAGAATAAGGTAACATAAGTATGGTAATCATTATTTTTATACATACCTCATCAACGATAGTTTTCAGAGGCCTGCCTAGAGCCAAGGTAAGCCTTTGTCCTCAAGTTATACCAGGTAAGTGCCGTAAGCAGGGTGCAATTTGTGGTTGGAAGTACTGGGTAAACACCCATGAGCAGGAGGGTAGGGACTAAGGAAAATGCATCCAAACCACGCTAGTTCTTACAAATTGCACCCTGGATGACTGATGTCACAAAGGTCATCATAACATTGACAACCTTTTTCATCTCATAAGCAAATGCTTATTAATGTCATAAGGAAGTGCAAACATTTCGCAGTCAGCTAACTTTACCAAAACCTGAAAGATCAGTAACAAGAGACTGACAAAAAGTAACCTCAGTCTAGTAATCTACTTGATTGTAGTATATTAGCATATCATATGCAGTGTGAGAAAATCTGGTTAGAGCAATGACCAGTTACATGGTTTACAATTGCTGTACATTTAAATTGCCACTTAAAAACTCGTCAGCGCTGTAATAAATCAGATAGTTGTCGAACAGGCCAACATCAAGCCTGGCTATGCCCATTAATACCCCAAGCAAAATAATCACACTGCACTTAAGAATTTTGAAAAGTGTCCATGTATCTTGGTATATTTATACACTACATTTCAGGCATCTATCTCTCAAGAGCTTTATGCACATAGCATTCTGAAAAGGTGCAATGTAAAATAAAAGGAGATGTTTAAGTACTGTCAGGTATAAAAATATGAATTTTCCGTCGATGATTTATTTTGACAGGATGCGTTCTGGGGTGGTACTGATATCATGGTCAAAGAATGAGAATCTTCAACCTAGTTTGTAACTTGACTTCAAGGCAAAGAAGTGTCTTGGTCACGTAATCTGAAAAATGTGACAACTTCTGCCAGTTGACCACTACTCACATGGTGACACAGTTGAATAGAGGAACGCTCAAGCCGGCCTGAAAAACAGCTAATACCCTTCCCACAAATAGAAGAGCAAAATCAAAGCATTTGCAGGATCATAAACTCAAATCATTTGGCAGGCAATGAGTTAATTAAGCAAGAACTTATAAATACATGCAGTTTCAAAACCATTAGTTCCATCAAGTGGCAAAAGCTGTTGTCCAAGGCAGTCAGCTGTAGATGTCATATGGAATAATCAACAATGCCATTTAACATGGCACTGGAGATGGTAGTTGATCTGGAAGCACGTCAATATCAGCCAAACTCTCAAGTCCCATAACTAAAGCAACCAATCTATCTGCTGACTTAGCTGCTTTGAAACCTTTACCAAATGCTGCACACCAGTCATGTCACAGATTGATCCATGTCCATTTCACATTTCTGCATCAGCTTTTTTTACTGTTTTCATGGAAAGTTTTCTGGAAATTGACCATCCAAGGATAACATTTAGCTTTACCAAGTGCTGTCTACCACACCTACATCTAGATCTTTTGCCACCATTGCGCAGGTCATCGTGGGAGCAACTTACTCATTTCCTTGAGTTCTTCCAGTAGGTTAGAGCTCTACACTCTTGCAGTCTGGGGTGGATATCCCGGCAAGCTTTAATATAGAATCGGGGGCTCAACTTTTCCGATATACCGCAACGATTCGTCTTATACGTAGCATATTTAGGTATGTTGCCATTGGGCGAACGTAACATATTTAGGCATGTTGCCATTGGGGGCAATAAAAGGGGCGTGCTGCGAGATTGGTTGACCTTAAATAAACGCAGGCCATGACCTAAAATTAACGCGGGCTATATATATCACTTTTTTTTAATATATGTCACTGTTTCATAAGACGCATTATGTCGCAGCGTTTATCTGTCTTCTAATAACGACACTAACCCTAACCCTAATGACAGAAAGTTTCATTTTACATAAAGTTTTATAATCCATGTCTGTTAGGTTCAGTTTGTGCCGTTGTTACGCGTCGTGAGGGTCGATTAGGGTCAGGGCTAGGGTTATGTCAGCCATGTTTTTTAATGACGAAACTGTCATTGGTTGACCTGGAATATACACGGGCTAAATATTGTGGAAGTATTTGATATGACGTATTTCGTCGTATCCCTTTGTATGCTTTTGGTGGCCCTGAAAAGGGCCGTTTGGAATCCCGTATAAATCGGCCAATCAGAGCGCAGCGCGCCGTTTTGTTGCGGCCAATGGCAACATGCCTAAATATGCCGTGTATAAGACGAATCGTTGGCGTAAACTTACGCACTATATCTTTGAGTCCCCGATTCTATAAGCTTGCCAATCCCGTTTTTATCCCGTTAAAAAGTATATCGCCGACAAGTGGCAGTTTCTCGAGGATTACTTAGTTACGAGTGACTACACAGAGACCAGCAACACTGCTTATCATTTATGAATTTGCTGATATTCGAGGCCTGCGCTTTACATAGTTTCTGTGATTAAGCCTACATGTGCGTTTAACGTTTGAGTTTTGCTTCAGCCGTCAAAGCACACTCCTACTGAAGTGGAAAAACCCGGGATTCAACCGGAAAGCGAACGGAATACCAAGAATTAGACGTAAGCAAACATCGCACGCGTTTCCAACGATATGCATTAGTTGCAGCATATAATAGCAGCTCAACTATTTAACCGGTTTTCCAAAAATACCTGTATTGACTCGGAGTAGAATTAAAACTATAAGTATAATAATTATTCGCCGCCATCTTGACTTAACCGAAAGACAGCCAAATCACGTGACTAGAAGTTATGTCGTATTCCTTTCCTATCGTTATAGATTCCAAGGTCGTCACAAGTCGTGACGTCGTGCCAGCAGTCCGAGAAATTCTACGGTAATAATCGAAAAATCGAAATTTCTCCAGCGCCAAAAAGGCGAAGTCGCTGGAATCAGCTTATTCACAGGAGTTTAATCAATACAAAATCGATATGTAGAGAGTCAAAATCCGGAGTGTCAGCAGGCTAACTTGGATGTGTTAGGTTTGAAATGGCAAAGGAGGTGAGGAGAAGAGGAATCCGGATAGGATTTTGGAAAAGCAGTGGTTTTTCAGTTTTGAGTGAGACCTGGGTGTGGAAGTTGACACGCTGGACCAGGTTAGTAGATGACAAGAGCGTGAGGAATTCAGAGGCAAATGAATCAGAGGGATTATCGACATGCATGTTAAAGTCCTCTGTGATCAGGAACTCGATCACTGCTACCAGTCATGAGGACTGGTAGCAGTGGTTGAGAGTAGGATGGTGAATTCTTGCAAGAAGACAGATGTAGGACCAAGTATGAGGAGAAGGGCGGTATACATTGAAGATGGTTAGTGTTGTGTTAGGGAGTTTAGAGTGATCGAGAATAGTAGCCAGGTGACTTGAGGACAGTGAAAGGTCCTCAAGTCAGAAAAGCGATGCCTCCACCAGCGGTGTTCGTAACAGTTGGCGATCATAATGCATCAACTTCTGTACCGAAGTTCTTATCTGGCGGCGTGCAATGAATAATGGTGTGTGAATGAATTTCAATCTGAATGCAAAACTGTATGGGGGTAAAAGGACTCTTCATTCTTGCCCAGTTGTTGAATGGAAGCACATGGCCCCTAAAGTTGACTTGTTTTGCTTTGAAAGTCAGATTACTAGAGGCCAAAAACTTCTGGTCAGTTTGAGGTTTCTGATGGATTTCAGACAGCCACGCTTTAATAGTTCGCCCATATCACCAGTTTTAAAGAAAATATTGTTGTACATGGCATTATCAATTTCAGATGTATTGTAAATGCCAGGCAGGTATAAACTGATAAATTGTAATGGTTGGTATTAACTAGGGGGTCATTGCATAATTACGTAACGCTCCAGGGTGGGTGGGTGGGGTCCTTGTAAACGTTACGAAACGTTAGGTGGGTGGGTGGGTGGGTCGAGCTGAACGTTACGTAACGCTCTTACCAACAGTTTGGTTTTAAATGAATTTTAAATTAACATGAAATGACACGATGTGATCGATGTTCAAACTTCGTGCCATTGATTTAATACTTAGCTAAAACACGCAATAGTATAAAGCAAGCATTTATTGAGCATTATTTTAAAATTAGAAGTTGAAATTCAATCTGTTTTTATTTTTTTAAATTTAACGAAAAATTAAATTTTATAGACAACAATCGACATGTTCAAGAAAAGTTAAAGTTAATCATTTGCCAGATGTTTACCGAGACCTAACAATAATTACGTAACGCTGGGGTGGGTGGGTGGGTCAAAAACGGTCATTTTCGGCGTTACGTAATTATGCAATGACCCCTAGTGGGATTTAAAAGTTTATGTTTTCTTGTTTGCCACTGTCAGGGCCAGGTTTTAGATCTGTACAGCAGCGTACTCAACACTATGGCATCATAAAGACGAATCTTAGTCTTCATACAGCAGCCGTCGCTTTTCCATATCCTTTTGAACCTCCAAAATGGAGCTTCGCCTTCCAGATACGTATCTTTACCTCTTTGTCACAATTGCTGTCCATTGTTCTCAAGCTACCAAGGTAACAGAAATCACTCACAGACCCATTGTCTCTGTCATCGATCATGATCCTGTCAGCTTTCATTCCATTTTCCTACTATCATAATCTTTGTTTCTTCTTGGTTGATAGCGAGTCCCACCTTTCCCACCTATTCCTGAGTTCTATGTGTTAAAACTTTCATGCTGTCCAAGTACTGTCCATCTGTAAAGTTCAGGTTTCTCAACCATCCCCATTCACCCACCACAGTACCGTATCATCACCCACTGTTTTCATGGAACAGTCTCCCACTTGAAATTAAAACTTTACCCCTACATATAGCTCAGAAAACATTTTCAGCTTATCTTTGGGTGCACCTTTTTATATAGCTGCCAGATAGCTGTGTTACAAAACCTATGTGAGGTTCACTAAAATGTGCTATATAAGTGTTTGGATAAATAAATACATACATGTATACGATCACTGTCACAGTGCCATCTTTGCCGTCACCCAGTCCACAACCAGGGCAAAAATCAATGGTAATAAAACACAATCCTGCCGTACTTCCGTCACAATCTCAAGCCATTCACCATCTCTCCCTCAAATTGCGCTGCACATCGACTGCCATCATAGAAGCTCCTGATGATGTCAGTGATTTTGATGGAATTCCATAACTCTTCACTATCCTCTACAGTACACTGTCAAAAGCCTTCTTGAAGTTGATGAAGCCAATTTAGTATCGCTGTTTCCCACATTAAGTACTTTTCCTTTATCTGTCTAAGAGTGAACATTTGCTTGCCTCAGGATCAACCAGGTCCACATCCTGTTTCTTCCCGTCTCAGCCTTCTGCCTACAGCAGTCCTCATGCGATTCAACATCACGATGGCCATGATTTTCCCAGAATCGACAACAGAGCAACTACCGGTAACCTCTCCCATTTCTGCATTCTCTTAAATCTGCCTTTTTTGGAACCATTATCATGATACTTTTGACAACTAAAATCTTGTCTCCTGCTTTCACAACTGTGCTATTCCATTTCTTCCACTCTAGATCTATTGCTGGTGTCTATACAACTTGACATGACATTTGTTGTGTTGTTTCTGTTGATAGAGGTTTTTTTTACCCGAGTGCATCTTATGCCCACTGCAAACCCTACTCCTGGCTTGGGACAGGCTCAGACTATCTGAAATAGTCTGAAGCTGAATCAGTACCTGCACGAAAAATCCTTGCTGCATCTCTGTACTGAACCTGATAAAGATGCAAACATAATGCCATTATTACTTGGCAGAACAAACTAATCACATTTACAGCAATTATGCTACAAAAGACTACCAGCTTACAAATAAAACTTTGAATGTGCAAACCATGAAGTTTAACATTTTATAGTATAGCACAAAGACAACATTAACAACAGCCATAATCAAATCAGTAAATTAATCATTACATGCAGCCATGGTTTCCAGTAAGATGCTCCTGGTTAGATCATTCGTTTAAAGTGATTCAGTGGCCGAATGTAAAGCGCAAACTGTTTCCAGTCAAAACTGTAGCTGAAACCTGAACAAATGCCGACACCTAGCGCCATCACAGAAACAAATGTAACCAATCATAGCAAGTACTGACAACCAGAGATGGATGCCCTTCACAACATCTACAAGTATCATCAGTTTATAACATTCTACTGAACCTCAGCAACCAAGTAAAGCAGACACTACGATATTCATCTTTTTAAGCTGTTAGTTGTAATTAACTTATGCACAATTATCGTTGATTAAAACAAAACTTGCCAGATTCGATGAGAAGTGTTTAGCATCATTAAAATCTATACAGTTTTCGTTGTCAGAATAACCTACACTATCCTATTCTTTTGCAGGGAACACTATTTACAACACATCAATCAGTAAACTAAACTAAAACAACCGCTACATTTTCAGTTTACTTTCTAGTTTTTTACAAACGTTTTCTTCCATTGTTATTTGAAATCTGAAATTAGTATACCACTAATTAATAAACCCTTGTTAAAATGTGGATACGGGTAACTGGAAACACTCTGTATGGACACTTCCTGTAATTATATCAAAACATTAAACCACAATTACTGAAGAAATAAAAATTGCAAAACGTAAATGAAGACATTTCTCAAAAATACAGGTCACTTCCTCAAAATAAGATATGTACCGTATATGAACATAGGAAAAGAGCGCAAAATTTGTGTTAAAAATTACTTAGAAAACAGAAACCGCTGTAACAAAATGTCCGTTATGAAAATGTTCATATTTTCAAACTTGTAGGTAGCAGAGGATATGCCTAAAGAGCCATGTTCATGCATCTTGCAAAAACTTTACAGCAGCTGACTAGACAGTTGTGTTCATTCTTGCCATGACTTGCATAACTGATGTAAAAAATAAAAATGGGATCACACATGACCTAAAAAACGCCATGGACCAAACTCTCCCCAGTTAAGTGCATCTTAATGGTATCTGTTCCGCTCTGCTTTTGCTCATAATTTTTGCACTATAAAACCAGTAAAGACTGAATTTCTGAATACAAACAAGGCATCAAGTAATCTTACCATTTCCTCTGACAATGCTGAGTACACAGAATCAAAGATTCACCATACTCAGTACTGTTAAAAAACTGACAGAACAAAAATACTCAATTCAAACAATAAAATTTGTTGCAATATATTAAATTCAGTTCAAGTAGGCAAGTGGTTAAACTTTATTAACTGAAATGTTCTGCAGAGTTATTTACTGAAGTTTCAGCACTGTAAATGGAAGTCAGTTTTCTCAACCATTTGAATCTCCAGTAACTCAAATAATCACAGATGCAAATGATAAAGGCATCAAACTACCGGTACAATTCAGTGACATTCAAACAGACGACTAAAATACATGTCAAAGTTATAACAAATGGTAAATGCGTAACAGCATAGTGTGTTCAATTTTCCGTAGTTGCATTATCTAATTACAACTTATGGTTGTGTAGCTTGAAACAAGTTTTCCCATATGCATTACTTGAAAGTCTATTAATAGTGGTAATTAGCAGACCCGTTTGCCAAACCACAAGATAGCCAAGCATGATTAATTTGTCAAAATCTAAGCTTCAAACAACTGCAGAAAAAAGACAATACTTTGAAAATTCTGAATTTTTTAAAGCAAAGAAATTTGGGTCAAATTTTGTTTTTAGAAAATTTTCCTTTAAAAGGTGAATGAGTAACTTTTACTCATTTTAAGAACACACCCACGAGCAAGGTTTGTGGATAATATGGAAAGTACTTATGACAGCTTTCTAAAAAGATGATTCAAGGGCAATTTTTCATTGTTTATTGTGGACATTTAAAAAATGCAACAACTGAATAAAAGGACTGATTCAAAAGGCATTCAGTGAAAACTCTGCTTGCAAGCAAACAATTTTTCTTGGAGTTAACAGAAATTGTATAAAAGTTTTCAGACATCTGCTACTTATGAGAAGCATTACAATATGGAGAATGTCTGCGCTGGTCGACTGTAGTGACTTCAAGATCAGTTTAAACAAATCTAGAGAATTGAATCGTCTGGACTCTGGAGAATTGAACTGCTATCATAACACAGAAAGTGTCAATCAATTATCGCTGTTCAGTGAAAACACAGTCAGTCGTTATACTCCATCAGAAACAATACAGCTATTCACGAGATCAATCAGCAAAAATGCTTAACAGAAAAATGTTCTAACATCTGAAATCAATTGCAGAATGTAAAGCAGCACACTTTGAGGCAGACCGTCTCTTTGTGCTCATTTACGATACAAAGGTGAAAGAATCATTCCTTCGAGGGTACACTGGTTTTCCATTAAAAACAAAAGGCGTTAAAGGCTGTAGCTGAATGCACCAGGAATGACTGTATGTGAGGAATATGAAATCACAAAATCCAGTCCGAGGAATGGAATGCATGCTTAACCAGCTTTTCCCAACCTGTGGATCATGCCCTGGCCGTGGTTCACTAGAATTATGCCGGTGTATGGGTCATGCACATTATTCAAATTGTCAGGTCATTAAGATAAACAACTACATTGTTGCTTTCCTGTGCTTCCTGTAGGACACTTGGACAGTAAAGTGTTACTTCAGACACACCCATCAGAACTGCAACTGGTTTTCCCTTTATGGCGAAAAGGTTATGTAATCAAATATTCAGTCTAGTAACCACAACTAGAAGAGTTGGGAAATGCGGTTTTTAGCAATACGAATGTCAGACGACTCCGGTAAAGTTTTTTCTTTCAACTACAATACACAAATTTTTTTGCAAAGCAGCAAAAATTGTAAGCACAAAGAATTTAAAAACAAATACCAGTTATTCTAAAACAAATAAAGCATACATTTCTGGGTTTTATACTACTGCATTACAATATACTGTGAAGAGGGCTTAATTCCTGTTACCTAAAGTTAAGTTCCCTGCAACCTCCATACATTAAAAAATAAGCAACCAGCAGACAGTAGGCCGGCATAGGAAATCAAGTACACCACGGGACTTTCCTTAAGTCAAAAATTGTGTGCGAAGTTGCATCTGGAAAAAGGCAGTTGTGCAACAAAGAGACGTTTTAGTGATTCTTCTATAGTAAAAAATTTCCTAGTTTGAGAGCTCAAACAGAATCAGAGTGAAGTTCTACAGTAGTGTTCTCAATCTCAATGTTGCCACCAAAAGCACACTGTAATGCCCATTCACAAAGGCACCCGATGTTCCAAGGAAACCAATATTTATGCTAGTCTGAGATTCAATAATGTTCAAAATCTTAAACAGCATTACGACTAAACTGCTTGGTAAATGTCAAAAATAGACAATACAGATCTTACATTCTAAACAACTATCTGATTTATTAGTCAAGCAGTTAATTTATCGTGCAGCACGTCACCCTGTAACAACAGCATGGCTAAGAAACATTTGGAAAACAGTTGAACATAATTATGGTGCACTGGAGCACAAAGAATTAAACAGCACATGGCTTTAGCCATAAGCAAACGATCATGATAAACAGAAGAATAAACCGCAATACAAACCACAGACAGATACAACCAAAACAAAAATCTTCATCACCACTCTTTCATCATTACACCTAACACTGTTGTGCAAGATAACAATACCCACCTGGTCATTTTTATCCCAAGCACTCCAACCATACCATCTATATCAGGGATGGCGAACCTTTTTAAAGGTGTGTGCCAAAATGAGAGTAAAACATTTTACAGCAAACCTTTTTAAAGGTGTGCCAAAATGAGAGTAAAACATTTTACAGCGAACCTTTTTAAAGGTGCATGCCAAAATGAGAGTAAAACAAAATATCGTCACGTGCCCCTCAGAATTTTGCAGTATATAATTGTTTTTCTCAGGTAGGTTTTAACTGACAAAGCGTAAACAATGAATTAAAAGACACTATTTCAAGAATGGGTTTAGAACAGTGCTGCAATAAAGTCTTTCATAAAAGAAAATGTGGATTCCTACAGTGATTTTGTATTTTTAAGTTTCAAATTTTGGGGGATGCTCCAAATTCCACATGCCCAAAAAATTTGAGCGCATGCCACTTTGGGCACGCGTGTCATAGGTTCGCCATCCCTGATCTATATGCTCCTCAGTTTCCCAAAGTCATGCCACGTTCTTTGAAACCACCACTGCCGGTTCCCTAAGTAATGCTGTCCACATCTGTATGCTCATTTTCCCTACATCCACACATGCACATCTTTTATCCCAACTTTAAATCTAACATATACTCCTCCTAATTATAATGATAGCATATCACTTTCCATGACTTTTTTTCCTAGCACAATCCATATTTTCCAGTATTTATGCATATGTGGACATTTTCCCAATTTATCTCAGCATATACCTATTTAAACCTATTCTGGCAGATCACATCAGCAACACTTTCCTCAACTTATTTTACACCACTTTAAAAAATTATCCTATTTTGCTAAATATGGATTAAATATCTCAGCTTATATCTTCTGGTTGTTAAATATTAATACAAGCCAATATGAATAAATATGCTAAGAATAATTTTAGATTCATACAGTGAGTTATAACTTGCCAAACACTGTTTATTGTTAATACCAAACCTGCAAATGACAGCTTTGTCTAGAGATGACTATAGAACAACATCAGGTTTGGTTCATATGTAGAACATAAAACTTAACTGTATGTAGTTAGGAGCAACTGAGCCTAGCTGATGCAAGTAAAAAACAACAAACAACTTAAAAAAGAAGAAAACATATGATGACCTTTTACGACAATCAGAACAAAACTGAGACTCTGTTGTATTACCGACGTAATGAATAAAAATGCTTTCTTAACGCAATCAACTCACTGCTAGACAACTTTTAACCAATGTAGTTAAGCAATGTAATAGCAAACACTTGTATCTTCATTCGTTACCTTGCTATTGCTATTAAGACCCTTTTAATACTAAAAAAAAACAAGAAAAAATTAACATGTACTCTACAAAGATTCCCCTAAAGAAGCACATGGTACATAATCCATTTCAGGAAAAAGTTCCTTCATTTTAAGCTTCAAATCAAGAGTTTTTATGTTACATTCCTCTGTAAAAAATATTAAAGATTTGACAGCTTGAGGTTACAAGTAGAAACACAAACACACCAAAATCTATAATCATTTATCAGATTACTCACTGGTTCAGTACGCCTCCTCTGACCAAGATCTGTAGAAGCAATACAAACTTGAGATACTGTTCACAGATCAGTTATTAGATTATTTAAAAAAGCTATATGCAAGAATAAAGACCACAAAAGTCCAATGTTGGCCACCGGTTAAGTGTTGCGTGGCAAGCGCACTGTGTGGTATGACTGCAGCCTGCCCTCAGAGCTCTGACTCTCTGTAGAAGCATTCAATGGTCTCATGATACATTCTGCACACAACATTTCGCTTCAGCTTCAGAGTTGGACCTAAAAAGCATACATATACATTAAGCTAACAATCGTTACAGTAATGTAATTTCTTCTCATGGAAATTACTACAAAATTGTTCCACTTCAGTATTCATTCTGTAAAACAGCAATTTCGCACTCAGAAATTCCATCACATGGTTAACAAGAAAAACACGTTACACAGTGTGCAGGTCTGACAATAGAGCAGTTCATCACTTATGCAAGCCATGATAAGTATAACAATTTGGAAGTATTTTGCTGAAATGTAATGCCTAGAGAAAGCTATGTAGCACCAAATGGAAACTCTTCAGCAGTGCTCAACAACTGTTAAAATAAATTATCATCAAACCAGATGGAAGGGCTAGCAGATCTAGATCAAAATCAGCAGCATATGCGAAATTACTTACCCAGTTCCCCTCCAGGAATTGAAAAGTCTTTCGGAAGAATGGTCCACTTCTGAATGACCTGTGCACGTGACGGAGCTTTCAGGTTGGCCGTGTCGATCGCCTCCTGAATGGCAGCCGTCACTCTCTCGTCTTTCCTCTCTATCAGCGCTGACAGCTTGGTGAAAGAACAGCCAAGACTTTTACACCAATCGACTGCTGTTGGTGTCAGATCATCATTCGGTTCCTGAGTGACTGGATCCACTTCAGTCTACCAGACACAGTGAAATGGTAATTTTAAGTAAGGCAACGGTATCTCTAAGTGAGAAACAAATATATCAAAACAGGTATCATGCACAACAATTAATATCGCAACTTAACATACTAAAACTATAAAGCTGACTCTTACAACAGACTGCATTGAACAACAAAATGCACCTAACAGATTTTAGAGACTTTACTGCAGCTGCACTATGCCAGAATGTAGGTGTGGTGGCTAGGTCTCTCTAATCTCCAAAACATCAGTGGATTTAAAAATTTCCAAAACCAATACATCTGTGTAAAATTTCAAAGGCACTTTCAGGAACAAAGACAAAACACTCATGCCCCTTACTTAGGTCCTGAACTATATCAAAAGATAAATTTTAAGGTCCTACTAATCAATTTCACACAAGTTAATACTTACACAAAGCACCATAAATACTAGACTTTAAGTGGCTGTGGCACATTTTGAACATTTTTCAAAGGTTGAAGTTGGGAGGTATGACTTATACATGGGCTTAGGCCAGTGTCTCGTATCTGCACTGATCAATGCAAATGATGAGGGCAATGTCATTGCTAAACGACATTTCGTGAACAACAGTATTTATAATTCTTCATATTACCAGTAAGCATATTAAAAACTGCTATGAAGCAGCAAAACTGTGTAAATGTTAAAAGGCTCAAGTGATTTGAAAAGAATTCTAATGCGACCCAAGGGGTCAAAATGAGTCACATGTCGGAAATTTTAGAATATGAGTATGTTACATATTCTTAAAGACCCAATTTTTTGCTTTAAAATTACACCAAAAGTTTGGTTCTACCATACTTTTTGATAAAGTTACGATAAAGTTGTGTCCAATTTTTGGATTTTTTTGATTGATTTTAATATATAATCACAAAAACTAAAACTATACCCTGTACAAAATCCTGAAAATACACATTAAAACAATGAATTTAATCAAATGTGAGATATCAGAAATACAAAAAAAATTTTCACCCATTTCCATTCAAATCTGAAAATCTGCAAAAGTTACTTCTGATCTTATTTTGCTGTTTTCCTAGCGATGTAAATTGCCGACATCCGACTCATTTTGATTCCCTGGGTCACATATGGTGCAAGAGTTACACTTGGACTTGTGGCATTACAGATGATACAAAAGTTTCTGATAGCTACTTACACGTGTGTAAGTACAAGTTTTCACTTCCTAAGCCAAAAAGTTAGCAGCGACTTGTACTCAGACGTGATTTGTACTTCAATATATATAGTAGTTGTGAATTCAAATAGAAGACTTGAAAGCAATCAATGTCTTCTTGTACACCACAGAAGCAACTGTTCTTACCTTAATTGTAATCAGCATTGATAGGAACTTCCTTTGATCACCGATCAGCATACAGTTGCTAAGGCAGCGAAGTTCTTGCTTAACATGGTCTTCAATAAGAATAGGCGAGATATTCTCACCTCCAGCTGTTATCAGCAGCTCTAAACAGAGCAGCAGCAAGTTTTTATGCACAGTCTACTGAATGTTTTAACACAATATAATTTTTTTATCATTATTACATAGTGAAAATATCTGATGACTTGCAATCATCAATCGATTGTGCCAAGTAGTTGTGAAGCATGAAGATCTTGTTAAAGTCCCAGCATTAACCATTTCACTGAAAAACTCTGCATACAAAGTGATTGCTTATATGGTAAGTCAGTGGTATGTCAAAATCTTACTCAGTCCATAGCAGAAATTATAAATTTAAATTACTTATTACACAATCAATCTTTTCAGTCAAGATCTTAGCCCCTTTTAGAGCATCTTCGAACTGATAGGGTTACCTACCTTTGATCCTTCCAGTTATAAAAAGAAATCCATCTGAGTCTTTCCTTCCAATGTCGCCTGACTTAAGATAACCTTCATCATCCAGTGTTTCTTTTGTCCTTTCCTCCTTGTGCAAGTAGCCCATGAATATGTTTCGACCATTCATACAAACCTGTCACATGAATTTCATAGCATATTGAGTCTATTGACAGAAATTATGGACCAGCATGATACAGCTAAACCAGCAACAACCTTACAAAGACAGTACTAATTGACTTACATTCGCCAGCACTTACTTACCAAGCACGTTTCATTACAATAAGCTATGTAAGACAATAAGACAATAAGACAGTAAGACAATATTATTGTTCAAAATTGCACTTGTGATTTGCAGCTTGCTTGCACTGTTGTATTTAATGTTTCTTAACTGTCACTTTTCTTATAAACAAACTGCACCAACACTTCATTGTGGAAATTTTTTTAAAGATAACTGAAGAAGTGGCAATTACTGTACAATTAAGACAGAAATTCGCCACTTATTTTGTAAAGGATGATGGCAGATGAAGAATTGTTAACACTTTATAAATTACATGGAAAATTTGAGAAAAAAGTTTCAAGCAAAGTTTCTTGCATAGGTTCATGTTTCAATGCGATAAGATAAAAAAAAATGAGAGCTAAAACAATACTTTGCATAAGTACTGATTACGAACTTGTTACATTCGTAATGTTGGTGCAACCACACCTACATGTAAGTAACGAGCAGGACAGTTGTTAGACATAGGGATTAACTAATTGAAGGTGACATCAGAGAAGTTACTATACAGTGGTGAGAAAGAGCAAACAGCAATGCACATTACGGAAATCATACAAATAAATTCTAAACAAAGATTACTATTGCTCTACTTATCTAAAAGTGCCAATCATAGACTCTTGCACATATCTTCAGGCAACATGGATATCAGATTAAATTACACAATATACAATGAACAAGAGAAACAGAGAAAGTTCTACCTCTCCCTCTTCATCCTCCACATCATCCAAATTAGCTATCTTGGTACTACAACCATCCACTTCCACACCAGCACTAACAGTTCGGTATTTCCATGGAAATGATAAAGTGTGAGGTCCTACAATTAACCAAGTTACAGAAATCAAGACTAAGGACACCCTCAGCAAGTCAGTCATAACAGGTTTTCTATTAGGTACACTTTTGCAGTTAATCAAATATAGCCAATAATAAATTAAGAGAATTAAAATATATTACAAAATCAAATATCCTGAAACTATTTAAAAACAATCAGTATCACAAAGCACACCCCCATTTTAATCTAAGTTTGTGTCTATGTAATGTTAAGAAAAATTATGGTTTGACATTTATCAAACACACGTTAGCAAACCATCAGAAACCTACAAATATCATGGCAACTGCAACAACACAAAATGTAGAAGCATCAGTAGTATAGCATAACAGCTAAAGATAGCAACACTGCACTTGAATTCAACCACTACATAACTAATAAAGAACTGTTCAGTTCTCTGCAAAAGAGGGTCCTAAAGCAGGTCCAGCAATTAGTTATGTCTTTCATCTCTGCACCATGCCTTGTCCTTTACTTCACCGTAACCCAATCTATCTGTTCATCACCCAGTCCAGCAGGATGGTTCTAAGCTTCTTGCACTCAATCTTGAATCCAGTATTATTCTCAAAAGCATTTGCACATAAAATACATGTGGCACAAGTACATTAATTTTATAATCAAATAAACTGTCTCTCTTTTTCATCTTGGCCTTTTATCCTACATCAAGCCAGCACTTCCCAGTCTGTTTAATGTTTATTCCAGCACAGCTTTGTTAATTTTCTCCAGACCCATATTTCAAATGCCTCATGGCTTTGACTTCTGCTTTCCTTACAGTCTGTGTTTTTCATCCAATGTTACACAGTCAATCACTACCATCTTATCATCCAAACATATGTATTAGCAATAAAACAACATCAGTAGCAATGTTCAGTCATTCTACCTAGTAGTTCTTGATGCAATCAACAAAATCAATACAGGCCAGTTCTATTCTCATGCAACAAGCTGCTGCAAAATCGATACAGTATGGTTATATTTCTACCCTGACTTTAAGAAAACTACGCAGTCAGTTACCTGTGCTTTCACTCATGCCATAGATTTCCATCAACGGCAAGTCAAGACTCATGAAAAAATCCAGTGTATCCTTCATGATTGGTGCTGCAGCTGTCATGCAGAACTTGCACCGTTCAAAGCCTAGTGCACTGCGCACCTTTTGAAAGACAAGGAGCTTAGCCACAGTCCATCCATATGGAACATCTCCACTAAACAACAACAAAAATTACAAATACATTGGTAACAATGGACTAATTATGTCACTGGGCTTGGCCACACTATTCAATGCGAAAACATTTACTGAAATACCTCAGCGAAAAAATAAATGGTTAGGGTGTAGGAGGCAGATGTGGATGATAGTGTAAACAGATTCTTGGGTACTTACATATGTCCGAACTCACATGAACCTGGATGATCATCCACATCTGCCTCCTCCACCCTAACCATTTATTTTTTTGTTGTTTAAGTTTTCTTTTTTCTGTTTCATTTATGGTTTCATTTGGTGTGCTTTTTGCAACTGTATGTATATTATTATAGATGATGTCTCAATTTTTGCTCCCACTGAAGTGTTTTTCTCCCCTATTCGTCTGTAGTTGATTCATCCACATATATGCAAACAATGTCCCTTACATCCACTCAACACAACCAACTACTGTCATCTTGCTGCACTAATCACTTAGTAAGTAGGCCCCTGTCCAGCGGGACTTGTCCCTTTAGGTGTGCCTATTGAACCCTAAAACTACTGTCATAATTTGCTATTCGATGTTATTCTTATTCACTGTTAAAAATTAACACATGCACTGCATGTATTCATTCTGGGGAACAATAAAAATGTCTTATGTCTTATGATAGAGTGTAAGCCACCTGTTACCACAAATAAACATCAAGAACAGGTTTCTAATACTGACCCATTCATACGGTTCATGTTCCCCCAGTGTCCAATCCACTTGGCCACCTGTGCGATTTTCCTCTGAAATGTCCATTGTGTCTTGCTTGCAGACACCATTTTCTCTTGCATCTTTTCCCAGACACGCGGAACGCCAAGGAAGATGGTTGGCTGGACTTCCTTCATAGTCTCAACCAGAGAACCCTTTGAAAAAGCAAATCAAACCTAAACACCATCCTCAGTCAGACATGAATCCAGGTAATTCACGAAAACTACGATTAACAGCAATTACGGTCTTATCAAAATTTCACATAAATATTCTCCACACATTAACGCTTCAATGACAAAAGTGTACTTAAAGCGAATGGGAAATCAATGCAGCTCATCATTAACCCTTTAACGACGAGCTGCCTATGGTTTCCCATACATTTTTTAGTACACACTTGTCGTTAAAGGGTTAAATTGTTAAAGGAAGTCATCAAAGGACACTATGCAGACATCAAATTTTTTATCCATACCAACAGTATGGATATGGATTTTTCTTCATGTATCTGGTTGTCCAAAGTTATTCTTAGCCCACTACATGATAAGAAATAGGGTTAAGTAAAATTATCGGTAATGATGTAAAAGGTTAACATGTGGAAACATTTACCTTGAGGGCATCTGGCTGGGCAAAGTAGACGGTTCCAGCATACATAAGTGGAATGAAGATGTCCAGTATTTGTGCAGCAACATGGCTCAGCGGCAAGTAGCTAATCAGTTCCTCAGAAGCAGGTGTTAAGTGACCCTGCTTACCTGCCATCGTGGCTGTCCACACAAACTGAAAGAGACCATAATCACTATACAAGCACTTAATATCACAGCCCCCTACAGCCTGGGATGTCATGGATTCACTCAATGACATGGATATGCTTCAAGATTCTCTGAGTAGAACCCTTGAAGAGGCGCTATATAAATTGATTGATTGATTGAAGATATTGTTGATCTAAGTCCTATTCTAGATGAATTGATTGACTGCTGGTGGTTGGTTGTGATGCCAGGCAGTAGGCTCTTCCAGATAGATGGTCCAGCAACATGGAAACTTCTCGATCCATATGGTCTAGTTCTTGCTGCTGGAAAATGGAGGTCACCATGGGTTACTGAACACAAATGATGCCGGATGTGGAATGTACAGATTACCTCGTCTAATGCTATACACTGTCTATTTCACACAATGTACCGATATTTGATCTGTTACAGAAGTAAAAGGCAGAAGCAATCTACTACAATGTCACCATTTTATAAAGTTCAATTTCTCTCCATTCCACGTTGTATTTGTAAAACTATTGCCTGCCAATAACAACTTCTTCTGGTATTCAAGCATCATTCACCAGCAGATGAACAAGTCATTCTTATTAAATTATAATGTCATAAAACTCATAATTATATGCTAATGAGGCCTTACTTTCATTTTCTTAGAAGGCATTCATTAGCTTACAGAAAAACAGACAGATAGATAGATACATTACATAGTACATACATACAACTTACATACATAAAACTGCAGATGAGAACAAGAATCAGCACCTGCATAGTGCCTGTGCACAATGAAACTACAAATATTTGTAACAGGTACATACGTTATCGTGGCTGAGCATGACACCTTTTGGATCACCAGTTGTTCCCGACTGTAAACCAACAACCAAATCACAGTGATCATCTGCAATATAGCCTACATCATAAGTACTACAAAAACACAAACACAACGAAGGCATTGGGCCTATCATAACATAGGGAAAATGAATATGGTACCTACCTATTTGACCCAATATATGCAGAAGGTACATGACTACATGTACTTGTAAAAATACGACCAGTTTGAGGAAGTCTTATAGTGACACATTAGTCATGTGTTTTGAAACAATTCACAGGAATGGTTAGTGCAATTTCAGTCAAAACAGAACACTATTTCAACCTACCAGCCCAAGATAAAGAAGCAAAAGTGAGAGATACAAAATAATAGAAGAACAGCTATTTACCGTGTAAATCAGCGTACAACACTTATTTGGAGCTATTTGCCTGATGCGATCGTTCAGTTCTTCATCGCTGACTTGTTTACTCAGATCTAGGAAGTCCTGCCACTTTAACACAAGCAACAAAGAAAACCAACTTAATTGCAAATTTTACACATCAGACTAAGAAACAAGCAGTAGTAGTGGCAGTAGTTATTAAAGTTAAAATAGTACAAAATGCAGCACACAGTATCTGTTTGAGAGGCTCTTCATAGGCATTATACACATCTCCGCATTACAAAATACACACACAGTCCCAAACATACACAAGACAGCTACAAGAACATTTCCAAAATGTAATTTTATATTTATTAAAGCGCATTCCAAAATTTTTAAATGTCAGTTAATAATTATTAATGAACTAAGTCATACCTTTTAACACTATGGCCAGGTGCACCCAATATAGGCCATAAACCACAAAATTTTTAACATTTTTATTTATTGTTTTTTTACATTCTTTTGTTCAATAAAAAAATCTGTTCCCTTTATGTGTTTGCCTTAGTGTCACATTCGTTGTTAACCAAAACTGGTGCTTAGTTCTTTCAAGCTCCTTGTAGAGAAGGCATGTACTTGCTACAGTTATGTAGTGTGTAATAAGACGACAGTTGGTCCAGTCAGTCTATGTCACACATGAAGTTATCATAGTCAAAAAACCAGCCTGGTTTTTTCACAAACTGGCAACATTGGTTCCTTTTATGATTGTTCATAATACACCCCACATGAGTAGACAACATCATAATCTCCCTCTTGTCCTTCCACTTCTTTCAATTCATTATATTTACTGCAAAATGCTCACACCAAGATGGCTGACCAGCCTTACATCACATCATCACAGATGCTACATTCGTTCCGTTTGTATTAATTAGACAATGCCCAAAATAATCTAACATGCATTCAGTAGGTGGCAAAACATGTCCACTGTTACTTATAAGTGGCAGAAATGTTGCTGGTATGCTGAACTGCCTCCGAACAGCTGATACTTGAAGGACATGTATACATGTCTGTAGCGCCTGAACTTACCAAACTTAGGATGTGTTAACATGACCCTAGTGTTAAGAAATATTTATCAATTTTCATCATCTGTACAAAGTATAACATAAACACTGATATATACACATATGTACAGTGCTTAATTTTTAGAATTTACGTAGATCTTCTTGTTCTGTGTCATTCACAGAAAGACCTACTGAATATACACCAGGGTGGCTGTTCTTCAGTTTGCCTCGGTACTGAATGATCGCCTTCAAGTATGGAAGCTCGCTTCGTACACTCAGGATCTTCTGCAGCTGATGGTCATTCTCAACGACAATAACGTTGCAGCGTGCATTATGTGCCACATACTGACATGCCTCGGCTGAATTGGTCGTGTAAATTCCAGTGGCAAGACCGCTGTAAAGCATATAAATCACAGAAACTACACTCAATTCTCATGTATAATACACAAACAAGGTCAAATAAACTGCAAAAACTCTGAGTTTTATGTAAAAAACTAAAACAGTACATGGAACTTGGCAAATTCAAATTTCAAAAGACAATCTAAAGAAAACCAAACTGCATGAATTAAGTTTATGACAGAAAAACAAAATATTTTAACGTAGGAACCTGGAATGACTTACAATGCATAAGACCTTCTGGAAGTCTCATTTTACGCCACACTGAACTGATTTTACTCCATGCCAACTAACTATTTAACCTCAAAGAATACTTTACCTATTATTTCAATTTTCTTAACTAAATTCACCCAACCAGGAAGACACAGATATACTGATTGCCTTTGATTCAAGCATTGATGCCTGAGTAGGCTTCTTGAAGAGGCGCTATATGAATTTCTGGAACGAATGAATTAATCTCATACGTTAATCTCTCATACTTTTATGTTGCCTTAGCTAAATGACTGCACAATAACAAAAATACTTAACGGAATCATGACTTTGCACTCCAGAAACCTACCCTGCAAATATGGCTCCAAGATCAGAGATGAACCATTCAGCTGAGTTGAATCCAATGATGCCAACTCCATGATACATCTCAAGACCAACCTAAAATACAACATGGGTAAGAGCTAATAGATCTAACAACGTCAGAACAGTGTCTAAGCACCTCTGAAAAGTTGCTACAGCATTGTAATTAGGACAATTTATATAGATTCTTAAGTAGTACACTATTTCTAGGGTCCTTTACAAGGTAAACTATCAGCAGAAGTGCTGTTAATAGTTATATACTAAAAAGACTTTAACTGTTTTGGCCTCCTGAATAAACGCACGAAGGTTGTTTCCGGCACGTGGGCCAGTGACCATCAAGACCTGATTGCCGATTTTAGTCTTAGTTGTTGGTACGAATACATTGGCACACTTTGATTACCACAGCCATAACCATAAAAGACTACCATCAATTGAACATTAAAATGTTCAGAATACTCAATTTCACATAAGCACTTTAAATATCAGACGAAAATAGTTCTGACATGCATTACCTTAATGAAAGCCTTTGCCGCCTGTGATACTAAGTCATAATATCCTGAGAAAGAGATCTTTGTCCACTGGCCATCCAATTTATATGCTTAACAAAATTTAAAACAAAAGGACAACATTTAATCAAAAATGAATAAAAATCAATTTTTTAAGAAATATCAAATAATAACAGTTTTAGATGGTAACAAAACACATTTAAAAAGTAAACTGTAAGTAACAGAAAGCAAAATGCAAGCCTAAATCAATTAAAATCCTAGGTTTGCAAGTGGTTATGCCGCCAATGTGACCAGTCTTGGCATCCAAGAATGTCTCATTTTGCTACGAGTTAGACAAACAAAAGCAAACCACATAAATTCTCTACCACTTTACTAATCAAGTATAAATATACACACAAAATATTAAACTATAAGAATAAGGCCTGTCTAAGGCCTGCACTACAACGACCTACAGTAACCACTAGGTAATTACAAAACCAATCTCACGAAGAAGAATGTTGACAGGCAACATACATAATGAGTCTCTTACCAAGAGCTGGATGGTCAGGAAACGCGTCAGCAGTCTTCTTGAAGGCTGTGACAATGGAGATCGGTTTCACTGCTAGGCTACCAGTGTCCCCCATTCGTATCTTCACCGGTTGATCTGCCAGCCATGTAATAACATTGCTGGTTGGAACCACTGCATCAGGTCCTAACAAAAGCAAGCAGAACAACTCCAATCCATGAAATTTAAACACAAAAATTGTAAAGATTGGTGCTAGATATTTAGCCAGTTATTTATTTATCTTTATTTTCTAGCATTACTCTACAAGAATATGGCATCAACAGACTGCACTATGCAAGCGCATTCTAAATACTCGACCTAAATAAGCATACAATATTTACCATAAAGTACCATACATACCGTATATACTCGCATATAAGTCGAGTTTTTTTGGACAATTTTGAAAGTCCAAAGTTGGGGGTCGACTTATATGAGGGGCAAACTAAGATTTCAAGATTTATCCATCAGAGATCGCACGAAATGTGCAACGGAAGTCAACAACTAAATAATATTGTGTTAAATTTAAACCATGCCGGCAAATAACGTCAACACCATTATTTATTATTCTTTTTGGCTGGAAGCGGTTTCTTTCTATGCAAGATATTTTACAACGCATTTTTCAGCTATGGCCGTAAATTCACGTCTGGCAGCATGGATATACTGCCACTATTTTATCTCATTTCATCTATATTCCGGATTCCTTGTCTTGATGACCGTAATTACTGCAAAACGAAAGCAATCTTGAAAAACAGCGGAGATCAGCCAAAGTTGTTTTATAATAATACCGTCAGCCTTAATTTGTAAATCACAAACTGACAATTTAAGGGTATTTTGAGTAGAAATGTTCAATTACTGGTAGATAATATGTGGGACAACATTCGATTTTGGGTGACGCACGTGTTCACTGTCCAATGGTCTAACCGGGAATCAGCGAAAAATGGTTTTATTTATACACCATTGGCCTTAACTTGGTGGTTGAAAGGGCTACAAGATGTCAAGATTTACCCGGGTAGACATAAAAACACGCATCGACTTATGCGCGGGCCACAGACTTTTCTCCAATCCAAGGTCAAATTTGTAGGGGTCGACTTACACGTGACGTCGACTTGTACGCGAGTATATACGGTACTCGAATGCAAGTTGCCACTGAGTGTAAGTCATGCTGTAATTTTTGGGTTTAGAAAATGAAAAAACTGTATTGACACACATATATGTCAATATCAGAAAATGTGCTTCATCTAACACGCCATAACCTCGAATTTGATTAACACGAGCTTGGAATTATTACCAAATTCCAAAATAACATCTGTCATGCTATTATATTGCAAATTGGGTTAAATATATTTATTTAATTTCAACAAAAAATGCCATTTGTTGCTTCAGCATAGTTTCTACTTTTAGTTGTTTATCAACAAGTTCGCTACTAACATAGGAAACCAGGGCAGGAAATTGATCAGTTTCGGCCTTTTGTCACCCAAAGGGTGGCACTCTATCATGAATCAAACAATCCAAAATTGGCCAAAGCAGCTAAATGCTTATTTTAACACTTCAGAGAGTGTACTAGAAGCAAGTTGGAAACCAATGCAGCTCATCATTAAAATGTTAAGCAGACTGCTGTATTAGTCACACGCTCACAGTTTAATAACACAGTTGTCTGTGGCCTGTGAAGCCAATGGGTTGGAGGTAACGCATTTTGCAGTCCACAGTTATCAATCAGAGAAGAACTGACAATAGCGAATCTCTTTAGTGTCTAGTAGTCAACAGAAATTACTGCGCTACAATACTGGCGAACTGAAAGACATTGTGGCCTCATTGGTATGGAGACAGCTTAATTTCCTATTAAAACTTCCAGGCTGTTGTTGACATAGGTCAACATCACAGGCCAAAGGCAAATGTCAACAAAAAGACACCTGGGGTAGAGAGCTGCAATCAATGCTGCAGATCCACAGAAGTCACCCAAAGAATGTAGTTTCGTTTTATGTGCAAGATGACACTGATGACATCTACTGCAACTGAAGCTGGATGGCCTGAACTAAAGGGTTGAGATGATCCAGTTTTACAGATACTATGGTTGCATTAAAGGCAGGATGTAAAAGAGTAACATGTCACTTGATAACTAAACAGGCTATGCAAACAAAATTTTCCAGCCAGATATGAGGATATGAAATACAAGTCCGTCTGAAATACAAGTCGGTCTTTGTAATCTGTAGTAACAGGTTGTACACAGCATCACCAGTGCAACATGTGTTGCAAACGATGGTGTGACTAAATGATGCATGCGATTGATTGCCTTAAACAAACAGTTCAAAATAATCATGCACAGAGTGACATCTTGTGTTCATTCATTGTCAAGCATTCGCTAGATATATGTTTTACATGATCAGAGGTTGACTCTACAGAATACAATTGCGTAGAGCAGTCAAGTTGATGCTATATTTTTGTAATGTAGTCCAATGAAATAAAGGAAAGTAAATAAACAAATGGCCAAATATCTGGCACCAAAAGCAGTGTTGACATCCTTTGGGAAAAAAACTTTTACCAAAAATATTCAGCCTACTGCACAAATTTCAAAATTAAGTTGACCTCAAACGAGTTACTTAATCAAACCTAATCAAACCTAAGTGCGTATGACTCATATACGGCTCATTAGATTATTGTTCTATAATCAAGTGATGGATAGTCAGGAACCATGTCAGAATGGACTCGGGTAACAGGCCATATTTTACCGAACTTTGGACATGTTTAGACCTAATGCAACATATTGTAATAGCACTATTATGATTAAATATTTAAGTGTACATGAACTGCCCTGCAGCCTGGTTCACCCTCAATTTTGGATGAATTGGCCCACAAATGCCTTCATGCTAGCAGGTCCACACTGCAGCAGTTTTTAATTTGATAATACAATGAATTACTTACATTGTTTGGAAAATATTTATCAACAGTTATGCAGCTGAATTGTTCACATCTGTCTGCGTGGATATAATACACCTTCGCCTCCAGCATGCCACATGACATGCTCTCAAATATTAACATTTCAATAAAGAATAAAAATAAGTACGTTAAGACAAGTAAGTTCTAAAATAGCAGCTCCTTAATCCAACATTTAGTTAAATAGAAAAACAATGGCAATAGCACCTGCTGTGCTATCAGATAAAGTGCCTA
This sequence comes from Aporrectodea caliginosa, assembly GCA_020284085.1. Lineage (NCBI taxonomy): Eukaryota > Metazoa > Annelida > Clitellata > Crassiclitellata > Lumbricidae > Aporrectodea > Aporrectodea caliginosa. The sequence continues at coordinate 508,868 of JACEVL010000164.1, read as the reverse complement.
ACAAGCAGCTTACTAGAATTCACAAATCCACTGACGAAGCCTGAGGATAAAACCGATCATTTAAAGGCATCAGCCCAAAAGTTTTTCTTACCCTGATTTGCTGCAGAATCCTGTTCAACTGGTACATGATTGTGTGACAAAGGGCCGTTACTTGGAATACAGTTGGAAGAACTCTTTTTCCCTGTGATGGTGTTTCTACCATAAACTGCATCCCCTTCAGACTGCTCACTACAGGGCGTCGAATTCCCGGACTCCACTATAACACTAAAACAAATGTCACTCAATCAGCTCTAACTGTGGCCAAAGCACCCACACAAAAAAGGGACAGATCCAGACTCTGAAGTATTAGGGGGAGGCAGTGGAAAAGGAACAGAGTGAGAAACAACTATGCAAAAAGCACATGTGAAATTTGTAGGGCTGCGGATTTTAACGATTAATTAATCGATTAATCGTTAAAAATTTTAATTTATTAATTTCGGCTTGTTCGATTAATTTTCTATTAATTTTTTCCTTATTTTATGACGTCGACCGACCTATTTCCATAATAAAGAATGTGGCGAACAGTAATAATGTTAAACTTCTAAGTGGAAATTAAGCGATCGTTTTGCATTTAAGGTAAATGCTGAGGGAAAAGTCGAAGATGGCAAAATTATTGAAGATTTTTGGAGACAGAAGGTAGTTACTACTGACTACATTTCTCAGTTTGACAATTTGAACTTCTGCATGTCGAATGATTGAAGGATTTTTTACAGTGTATTCAGTCTAAACAGTTTTTTACGCTACATGTAATATGGACCAAATTAATCGAATTTAATCGATTAATCTCTATTAAATTTTGGAGAGTAATCGATTAAAATTATTTTAATCAGTACCAGCCCTAGAAATTTGTTAAACTGTTACAACAAATGTAAGGTTTTATATCTACAATGCCTGGAGGCTAGGGCTTGCTGTACTTCGGCTTAACGACACTTTTTCATATCGAAGATGATTAGTGTCGTAGGCAGAAAGCAACCTCGTACTCCACGTTTATATTGCGACCGAGCCACCTGCAGTAAAGATCCGAGAAATTAATCTCTGATAAACCGACTGACCAGGAATCGAACTCGGGCCGCCGGCGTGGAGAGCGGGCTACCAACCCACTCGGCCACTCAGGATCTCCGAGGCTAGAGCAACACTCATTCCATTCTTATAGGCGCTTGAGCCTGCAGTGTACACAACAGATTGTAGCCCTTAACATGGGGCCAGTGCTTCACAGACACAATGTTTACTAGCCAGCTCAAACCAGTCCACTGCTTGCTCTTCATATTAAACATACACACAAACTGCACAGGCTAATGGAGCTCAGTCATACTGACCTATACACAAGAACTTTCATCAGATTCTAACAGGCTAACGTACTAAGTACTGTAGCTGTAAGACACAGTGAATGTACCGTACTAACAATGAAGTCCACCAGCCTTCTAGTCATGTTAGTGTCTGCTGTACATGAACTTATTTCTAGAGGACAGCAATGTGTTACAACCCACAATATAATTACACACAGCACAGAACAACACCACCCAGACACAACTAAGCACTTCCTGTTAATGAAGAACAAATGAGAAGAGTCCAGCAGCAGTGGATGGTTCTGATAACAGAGCCAGTTGTATGCCATATGTGACAGCTCATAAATTCCCTTCACAATCCATGTGGACATTGGCACATTCAACAACACCTCTTCTAAATGACTGGCTGCTGAAAACATTCCGAATGTGTTTGTAAACATACATAAACTGCTCTAGTATTGGAAAGAGCACAAGACAAACGAGGAAATTTTAAAAATGGTAGGAGAAGAAAGATCAGTGATAAAGACAATCAGAGACTCAAAGGAAATGGATGGGACACGGCGTGAGGGCAGACTCTCTACTGAGAAACATCATAGAGGGGAGAATGGAAGGGAAAAAGACAAGAGGAACACCAAGAATGATGCTGCTAGACTGGGTGATGGAGAAAAACGGCTACAGCAAAATGAAGAAAGAGGCTCAAAATGGCATAGTTGGACATATGAACCTGCCTGAGGGCAGAGAACTGAAAGAAGAAGAAAAAGGGTGTTGGTAGACATAATTTATAAAATGCAGGCAAAGATGATTAGAAACTGATTGCAAGTTTTGATGTAGAAGAGATCTTACCCACTGTCTCCATTTGGGCTGGGGTAGTCCCTGGAAGATGACCTGTAATCTTTTATCATAGCAATATTCAAATCTTTGTTTTCCGGAAAAGAAGATGACAATGTAGTCATGATAAGTCAACCCTTTGAATTGAAAAGCAATGCCAACTCGTTCTTCTTTCAGATTAGGCACCCTAACAATAAATAACAACAAACAACAGTGGCCAAAATACCTTAAAATACTTTCAAATAAACAGTGCACTGCAGTCTGAATGCAGCCTCCTGCAGGATGAAGTAAACATTCAGCAAAGCTAGACAGAGTAGGTCCACATGTAAAATCCAAGTATTCAGATGCCATAGGCAGCTAAATGGTAACCATGGCTTGGAAAATTAACACAGCACATAGATGGGCAGAAACAACTTCAAAAGATCTTCAATTAATCTACATTTCTGTAATTGGTTAAAATTGGCATTATATTTACATGTAACACCAATCACTCCCTTGCATAGAAACAAATTCAGCAGCATTCAGCTCTAACTGAAGTTAATTAATATTTTAAGTAACCCTTATAAATCATATGGATTAATTCCATTCCTGCAGGGGCATCAAATAATGCCGTCCGTATAAAGTTGCACAGCTAAGTAGTGAGAGGAATTTCCCAGCATCAGCCATTGACTGTTCATAAGCTCACATCACCTCATCTAATGTCAGTCATTCAAAGTACTCCTGCACTGTTCAAATACAAAGGCTTTTTACTTAAAAACCACACTGTCAACCGCAACTGCCTCACCGGAAACAGGCACATTGGCACAAGGTCATCAGATAAAAAAAATAGGCTATTAACATTTAAAAGTAGCTTGCTGTTTAGTTATATGTAGCTTGCTGTTTAGTTATATATAAAAGTGTTTATTCTGTAATTTGTTCCCTGCTGCTGTTACAATAAAGATATCAATCAATCAAAGATCCCAGGTGATGTAAGATTGTATATTAATATTATATATTCACATGTACCGTAAATATGCAGACAAGCAGATAGGCAGGTAGAAAAGCAATGTCCACATGAAAAGACATACATATACACACTCAATAAAAAAACTAAACATAAGGATATATTTGCAGACTTGCAAAAATAGCAATGTGTAGTGATGACCTAAATAAGAATTAAGCAATATCTGAAATGTTAATTAAAAAAACTTCATATATGTCTTAATACATTTAACGGTTTTTCTATTCTATGTGATAAGAAATATCATGAATTGCTACTGGCCCAGTACTGGGACATTAACCTTACAGAAACAACACAAGTAATTAAAGTGCTATATAAATAATTACATGTTTGGATATGTACATACATTGCATATTGTCCAGGGAATCATAAATTCATCAAACAGCATCTGTTGTTAACCTTTACTCTCCAACTGCTGCCTTGCCTTCTTATCAGTGCTTCACACACTTGCTTTGAACAACCAATTACAGTTTCACATCTAAACATTAACTCACTCATGAACAGTAAGTTTACAGACAGTGGCCTTGGTTATCATGTAGTTCTTCTCAACCGTTTCTTCCAAAATACGTCACTCAACATAGATTATACTCATACTTATCAAGACTATACGAAGAACCTTGAGAAGTTAAACACCATTCAGTGCAAACTGCAAATTTGCTACTGTAAGGTTCCTAATAGAAAATAACCTTGAAAATGTTGGTGCTCTCCATTGTATTTTCTCTAAACATGTGATCTGTTGATGATAACCTTAAAATGTTGGTGCCTTCCATTGTATTATCTCTAAACATAAGAACTGTCAATGATAACCTTGAAAATGAACATGGTGCTATCCATTGTATTTTCTCTACTCATGAGATCTGTTACTGATAACCTTGGAGCTCTACATCTGAGAGGTGATGTTAAGCTGTCCTCATCTGATCTTTAAGGCATCTATTCATTTAATTCTTATATTTATACACTTATATTTATATGCCAATATCTAATGACATATCAGTCCATAAATAATAGTCGTAATAATAAAATTATTTAATAAAAAAAATAATATAATAATAATAGTAATAATAGAATTTTGAGATGGTCTTTTGTGTAGGATGGCAGCATTTCTTCCTCTGCAAGCATTTTGATTTTATTTTGACAACATTCTCACTTCATTTACTTTGGAAATTTGCACCGAGTTGGTTAGAGGTTAATACTTCTATTTCCTGCTTTTCATAATTTAATCACAAATTATGCTGATTTGTACCACTTTTGCTTCCTTTTTCTCCCACTTACATGGCACGGATACTGCATTATCGCTCATTTTTATCGTTTTCACACTTCTCGTCATGCCTGATGGCCTCCACTCAACCTGTTTTAGCTAGGTATGTCTGCATCACAAGACCAGCCTTAGCCAATATCACAGGTCTGCCAGAAACCGAAGAGCATTTGCGGTCATTGTTGTGTCATCAGACAAGTTCACGGGGCAATGGTTTGGTCCATAAAAACAGCCCTCGTGACAATCCATGCCCAGGATCTGTATAAACACCACTTTCTGTCTTTGTTTCATCAACCCCAGTGGGAGAGGATGAGATTGCTGCTCAGGTTCAGGTCCTGTGCATGCAAGATGAGGTTCCTCCAGGTTAGGACAGCCCCTCTGGTCCCTCTCTTCCCTTGACACATACCAATCCTTCGTGCCAGTTAATAAAACGTATACCTAAGGCCAAAAAAAATAATGGTGTGTTTCCGGTAACAGAGTTAAAAAAAACTGGGTAGGTAGGTAGGAAAATAATTTTATTTTGGTAAAATAATTTTATGCAGTGATTTCCCAAAATTATGCCACTGCCCATTTATGCACAGCGGTACATGCTGTACCAAAGTAGGCCTATGTATTTTCTATGTGAGTATTAAAAATGCCATTTGCAGAATGTACCTACAAACTGCTGTAGAAAACAATCTTATTTATTTCATTTTTGTTGACATCGTTTTTCTTGCAAGGTGAAATGGAAGGGGCAGGGATGGGGAAGGAATTATGGATTATATACATTAAACAATAAACGTGTAGCAGACAACGGCTGTTTAGGAAATATGCATGGGTGGTAACGTGAGAAAATCGCTGACTTTTCGGTGTCTGTTATCTCCTCAACATCATACATGTGTGTAAATTGTCCATGGGAAACATTGAGCCCATTTATTGTTATAATATTATTAACGCTGCATAGAAAGAAATATGGTTTCCTAACGTCGTCTGCTAAGGAGACTGCTTGCTACGAAGATTGGTTGCTATGAAGACTGGTTGTTAAGGAGACTAGTTGCTAATGAAGGCAGTTGCTAAGCAGAACAGTTTCTAAGGATAACTGTTGCTAAGGAAGGCGGTTGCTAAAGGGCCAAGTCTGACTTTGAAACTGGTTGCTAATGAGGCTGACATAGAGGCTGCTTACTACAAAGCTTGGTTGCTAAGAAGACTGGTTGCTACGAAAGTAGAAATGCTACAGAGGTTGTTAAGTAGGCTGATTGCTATTAGGAGGCTTTACTTTTATAATGGCACATACGATAATAGGTATTTCTGATACAATGAATATAGCGGTCATATTTGTGAAATAACCCTGTCAAATTACCGTGAGAAAATCCACCACTTTCGGGTCTATTAGCCTACCTCCTTCTCCCAAACTCCACACTTTAGCCCTTTTATTGCTATAATTTACGGCACCATTATTTCCATTGAAAGACCACTAGTTTCCGAACATCTCTGCTTCAGTGAATGCACCTATAATGTCGCGATTCTGCATCACCGGCATGCAAAGGCTTAATGTATGTGAAGTAAAAAAAAAAAATTTTTTAAAAATTTTCCGTAAAAAAATTTTTTTTACAAAATTTTCCGAGTCGCGGCAAAAAAGTGAGTCGGTCGCGTTACCGGAAACACACCATTATTTTGTTTTGGCCTAAGGTGGCTCGTCCTTCATTGGGCGATCTTGTTATGAAAATAATCAATCAAATTCTACTAGATCCCACAAATCCAGAAACTTGGTGCACTCTGAACATAGCTTTCCAGCTGCTTCATTTTCTTTCCCTCAGCTAGAGGAGGCAGGCATCATAACACTACTTCTATCATAAAAACGCACTGGGCACGAGTTAGGGCAGAAGCCTCACCCATGCCAGTGACTGGCATCTTGTTCTCCCCATCAGCGTCTGTGGTTTAAGGCTCGATGATGAGGCAATATGCACAGCTGTGGGTTTGTGTCCTGGGAATGAAGTTTGCGATAACCATCTATGTGCCCTTGCAGTTCAGTGGTTTTGGCCAATAGGTCCCATGGTATGGCCTGCCATCTTGGTCCTGGTAGAACAACTAGACATTTTGCCAACTGATGTAATTTTTCATTCGTAATGACACTTATCATCATAATAGGCTAGCGCAGAGAGCGCCTCTGAGTAGATACCTTGAAGAATGAAGAGGCACTAATAAATTCTCAGAATGAATGAATGAATGAATGAATTCCGAAAAAAAATAAAGCAGTCTCAAGTACAGATAAAATGTACATGTAGCGTTCGTGGCTAGGGCATGGAGTTGAAGAGAGAGTCTATGCCAGGTACATCGCCTAACCTGTGAAAAGGCATGACATTCGTCTTTGAAGTGCATGGGAAATTTAGCATTTATATTTATTCAAAACAAGTGATATGCTTTGTCAAAAATTTTTCATTTTTCTACAGTGGAGTAAGCAAAAATTCTGAAAGTTGTAATCAATTGCTCCGGCAGGTTTAGGTGACATTATGCTTGAGGATTCAAGAAGCAAGCAAAGGAATCAGTAAGTGAGTAGTTATTTAATGTTAATTCTTCTCCATCCCATGATTGTATGTCATTCTGAAACACCTCAGACTTGGACTGTCTAACATCATACCTTGCTTTCGTTTTCTGTTTTAGTCGAAATCTTTGCATCCCACTGCCTTGATTTCCAGGCCTTCCATACAACACTAGCTACTACATATTCTGATAACTAAAAACTATAACTTTTGCTTCACCAATTAAATATCATTTTGACAAAGCATGATGTAAGCTAAAATGCGCTCTATAGACCACTTATCTACGTGTAATTCAGAGAGCGAATAAGTCAGTTGAGAACTGCCAAGTTTTCGTTTTTACGGAATTTTTTTATGTTCCAACTTGCCCGCTGAAACAAGTGCATCAGAAAGTAACACGTTGCAACGCTGTTACAGCCTAAAGCTCAATCCAACGCAAAAGAAACTTTACCTGGTACCTGAGTAGGGGCTCGGTGCTTGACGGCTTCCTGATAACCGATACTCTCAAATCTTTCGAACCACGTGTTACGCCAGAGAACAAAAGATCTGAATTATTCCTCCTCTGGTCTATATAATCCAAATGGACAACGCTTCACTCCATACTATTTACCCTTGCGATCAGGATAATAAATTGGAAAGCCAATGTGAACTCCCATCCACAAATACGATGACGTCATCAGAACTTGTGCATTTCCATGGCATCATTTGGTGAGTGAGTGAGCGGGTGAGTAAATGTAATGTTCGCGTTTTTCTATGGCGACCGTATATGGCCTCGACCCTGCTCATTTTTCAATGAATTGATCGGGTGAGATCATAGAGATGTATAATATATAAATATATCACTAGAGGCCCAGATCTGCTGTTATTTTTGAAGCCGCCGATTTCGCCATTTTGTATACTGCAAGGGTCAAGGCCTTTTGAGCCTTGACCGTTGCGGTATAAAAAATGGCGACACGATCGACGGTAACTTGTGTAGCTCTTGGATGTAAGAATTTATTAACGCCAGAAAACAAGGCCGCTGGAATATCATTTCATCGGTAAGTTGTTATTTTGTGTCTGTTGTACTTTTTGCAATGCATAAACTTCGTAAAAACATTAAAACAGTCTTGTTTAAGAGCAAGCTTATAGAATCGGGGGCTGAAGGATATAACGAGTAAGTTTACGGGTTACGGCCTGAATCCCCGAAACGAATTTCGACCGGATCCCCAAAATTGATTTTCTAAGTCCGACCCGAATGAATATAGGCCCTAATTAACAAATAAACATGTGAATATCAGAATATACATGACGGCCAAGCTAGGTCGGTAATGTTTACAATTTAATAATAATTCTCTTTATTGAAACAATCTCGGTTGACAGACCGCAACCGGTGACATAAATCTTAACTACTAACAGAAAAGACAGCCTGCAAACACAAAGCACGTCCGCCTGCGGTAGGGCTGCCAACTTTTGATTTTGCCATTCCGGGACGCCCGCAGTCGGTCGATGTGCCATTACCAGTTCACCCTGTCCACATTGGTGCTCAGACAACTGCGATTGTCAGACTACATGCTAAGCACTCTCCCGCAAACTGACAGTCTGCAGAACACAATGCTAAGCAACTGAATGTCAGTGTTTTGTAAATTTTTGAAGACTCGACGCTGTTGAGCCAGCAACGTCAGGTCTGATAGAGCTTAGAACGCAAATTTAATCGCACAACTTGTCCAGTTTAATGTGCGAAAACAAGAACAACATTAATTTTGGTGAACTGGATGTCTACACCAAATTCCGGGACAATTTGGGATCAATCCGGGACACGGGACGCACAAGGCCGATTCCGGGACTGTCCCGGCGAATCCGGGACGGTTGGCAGCCCTAGCCTGCGGGTATAAACAACCGAACAGTGATATACATGAAATCTTATTTAAATGAACAAAGCCATAGTTTTTTGGCAGATCATGGTGTAAGCGAATAACATTTTCACAATCTGTTATAGGTTTCCAAAAGATCCTGAACTGCGAAAGAACTGGGCAGTCCGTTTACACCGTGACAACTGGGCACCGACAGACTACTCGCGTATCTGTTCAACTCACTTCGAAGATGTTTGCTTGTACAACAGTGGCATGCGCAAGAAACTGTTACCAGGTTTGCGGAACTGACTTGAAATATAGGAATAGGTGAATTAACTAAATCTAATTGCATTTTGTCAGTGGTTAAATTACACAATACACATCCAGATGTGGAGGATCTGCAATTGTAAAACCTAATTAATGGCATCTGACGAACCTATAACCGATACTTGCTATTCATTGTTTGAGTAAACGTAAAATGTGCAAAGCATGATGCATCTTGTCAATCATTGTTTTTTTTAAAAAAATGTGTCGAGTCTTCTCTTTTAAGCGGTGGATGTGATAGGTCAGGTGACAGATTTACAATCAGAGTTGCCAGATGTAAGGTCTCGAGGGATACAGTTGAATTTAATCACTGCATTTTGTTTAGTTGTGGATTTTTATTTTATCCCAGAATGCGTTACAAGTAAGATTACCGGTATGCCAGCCCAGAATGTGAATGATTGTGTAGGGTCCCTCTTTCTCACCTGTAATAATGAAATCTTGCACTAAGGGTCAAGTTGTAATTTCTGGTGATGTATCCATATAATCTGTTAATTGTTGAGACAACATTTGCCATGTTATGACTTGATTGAGATAATTAATCAACTTAAATATAATATGTAAAAGACTTACAATGCTTAAAACACATTTTAGTTGATTTCCACAATATTCATATATTTCTATGTTAAGGGGCTGAACCGACGCTGTTCAACGTTCCAGCTCATTTGCAGCCGAAGACACTTCTGGTCCGACGGGTACTGGAACCAGGGCCGTTTTTACCATAGGTGCAAACGGTGCACTGCACCGCGGGCCCCTGAGCCGAGGTTTGTTGTTATTTGCTATTAAATGTCGGGTGCAAGTCTAAGTTTCACTTCAAATGTCTGTAAAATCAAAAAGTGTAAGGAAGCACTAGTGATTATATTGATTTAATTCACCATGTTTAGGCCTACTAATGCTTACTTACACTGTTCGCTTGCTTACTGACCCGCCACAACAGCACGTAACATGCACCCGCATTTCATAGATGATACGTTCTATATTCTATATGGACTGTGCATACACCATATATAACAATATATCTATGGCATGACCCGGACACTCTTTCTGCTTACATAACCGTGAATCCGTGACATCACAACTTAGATGTCGGATTTGGACCGTTTAGCCTGCATTTGCTGGAGTTAACCAAACTGTGTGACTGAGAGAATGATGATAACGGACTTCGCTGATATTTTGGCCTATGACATTTACTCATTTGCTGCAGGCTGCAACGTTCAAGAATTAATTACAGATTTCAGATTTATCAGATTTTATTGACAAATTGTTGTTGTATAGTGTTGAAATGTTCTATTTAGGCCTACACTTACTCTCAAACAGTCAGTGGCCGCCACTTCCTAGTGTGAATAACGATTATAACTAAATGGGATATAAAAAACTAACGGAAAACCAACGGCCTCTAGACCGACACGGGCCCCTGTGGTAACTTTTTGCATCCACATTCGCAGAACCTTATCAACGGCCCTGACTGGAACGCACGTCACATGATGTTGAACACTGTGCTTCTGCTGCTGCTGAATTGTCTGGAACAAGTTCTGCTGACCGATCACAGCCCACTAGCAGCAAAACTCCTATAACAGTTGACCATTCGTACTGTCTTCAGTCACCAACACGGATCAAACGTAAGCTGGATACAGCACTCAGTGTGCTGATTGCTGGTAAGAAAAAGCTTAAACTTGCACAGCAGTGTAACCGACGTTTGCAAAAGAAAATAAAGAGCGTTAAAGATCTATTAGCAGATATGCAAAAGAAGCAGCTGATAACAGAATCTGCTGAGCAGAATTTGTTATCATCTTTTGATGATTCTGCTTTTGCTCGAATAACTAGACGCATGAAAAGTGCAGTTTCTGGGAAGTTTAGAGCTCAGTATCCTCGTGAGCTACGTAACTTTGCTTTGTCGCTACACTTTTATTCTGCTAAAGCATACGACTTTGTTCGAAGCCAATTTGGAAATTGTCTTCCACATCCAAAGACATTGGCAAAGTGGTACAGCTGCATAGATGGAAACCCTGGCTTTCATGACGAGGTCTTTGCAGCTCTACGGTGTATGGCAGATAGTCGGACTGGAAAGCAACTTCTATGTTCACTTATGATGGATAAAATGGCCATTCGTAAGCAGGTGGAGTGGGACGGTAACAGATATGTAGGTTACATTGATCTTGGTGTAGCTGTCCAGGATAACAGTAACCTTCCGGTTGCCAAAGAGGCACTGGTCTTGATGATTGTCAGTATGACAGATCATTGGAAGGTACCAGTGGCTTATTTTTTGATTGACGGCCTACAGGGTAAGGAACGTGCAAATCTGGTTCAAATTTGCTTGCAAAAGTTGCATTATGCAGGAGTGAGATTTTGGACTTCTGGAGATCAAAGATCGTGGTGGTCTCTTGCGACCTTCTCACGATGTTGTAAGGCTTTGCAAAGCTACCGAATCACGCTTTCGAAGTAGCATGGGTCCATATGAGAAACCAGTAATTGCTTCAAGTCTGAAAACCGTTCTAATTACAGATGTCCTTCGATCTTTCATTGGGAGCAACATCTTTTCTGGACTTTTGGACCATTCCACTGGAACTGAACCAATTAGGGATCACCGAGTTCTGCTTATGAAGACCGTTGTTGACGAGTACCTTACCTGTCGTCTGCATCACCAGGGCAAATGCTTCACAAGAAGCATTCATGAGCAAAACAAGCGATCTAAACTAAATAAAACTGTGATTTTTAGTGGCCAGTAGAACGTCTGGTGTTTTCACTGATCTGCTTTACTTACAATATGCATAATTCCATTCAACAGCCAGTGTTGTAGCAATTACATTACAAATGTAATTCAGTTATTATTCCAATTACATGTTTGAAAATGTAATTGAATTACAGCTACAATTACTTGATTGTGTAAGTTATTAAATTGCAATTACATTTTGATTGTTATTCAGTTACCAATCGGAGCTACATTTCTTTTTACATTCAACTGTATTGTAAGTTTGTCAAATTGTTAAATATCGGAGCTGCGTTTTTTTAATGATCTAGGTACCGTATTATGACTTTTGACTGTATTGCAAAGTTATAGATTTGCCTATTCATGTACACTATGAATTATCTGTTTCTGAACATTTAAAAGTTTTTCAGAACTTAATAATTACTTAAGTAGATCTCGCATAAATTTGGCAACAATTGCCTATACTGACACAAAGAAAATTTCTATTCTCTGGTTGAACTATCTACTTTGCACTAGTTAAGGCACTTCTGAATAGTACTTAGTGATGATCACTGTATATATTGGACTTGAATACAAACTACACATTAACAAAATATCTTGTATTTAAGATAGTACCATTGATGTTGTGATTTGTACATTACAATGTCTTTGGGTGACTGTGCGTAGAGAGACACATATGTTCTACCTTTGATATCTATTACTATTTTAGTATTTGTTAACAGTGTAACTGTTTAATTCAATTATTGTGCTTGCATTATTTGTCACAGTGTTACAAATTTTGTATTTTTGCTTATATGTTGGATTTGCATTAAATTTGGATTTACTTATATTGTATTTTGTATCATATTCAAGCATTTATAAAGCCCCTCTAGTAGGCGAACCTTTCAGAAGTGCTCCCAGTGCATAAGACCACAAGAAAAGAAATAGTTTATGAAAAAAGCAAAGGAGGAGAAGGCGTTACGAGCTAGAATTTGAGAGCGACTAGATGGAGACAACGTATTCCGAAGTGAGGGACCCATTCAGATTAGAGGCCGGAATAATACATCAGCTTGGCCCCATTTTGCCTTGAAGACAAAAATTTGGATTTTGAATTTAATGCGTTCAGAGAGAGGAAGCCAGTTGTTCAATCATGAAGGTAGAAATGTGAGAGTAGCTTATAACAAACTTTTGTAAATCTTGCTTCTATTACATCAGGACAATACTTCACATTAAGTTCCTCAGTCCTACTTTATCAGCTGCATTGGTTTCCTGTTAAGTTCAGGATAAAATTTAAATTGGCCTGTTTGACTTGCAAATCCATTCATTCACTACTAATTCCTTGCATTCCTCCTCATTGCCTACGATCATCAAGTAGAACAGATATGGACTCGCGTGAATTCCATGCCTCTGCCTCCAGGGTATGGAATCGACTTCTGCTCTCTCTGTATAGCTCAAATTCACTTCCTTTGTCAAAATGATAATAATAATCATATTCTTTATTAATTCAAACCAACAAATACTGTATGATTACAATTCAGTATGAACGGATGATCACAAGTTCTTACAGGAGTTGAGTTTAACTGTATACAGCAGCCATGCAAGGCGCCCATCACGTCCTACATCTCATTTTACGAACGCGCCATCTCGCGATTGATGGGCTGAGTGGACTTTTGGGAGGGTAGTAGCTGGGACTATTATTACGGAACTTTAGTAATAATAGTCCCAGGTAGTAGGAAGCGATCCCGCTTCCTACTACTCTTCACGACAGTGATGCTATGGACATGTTAAACTCATGATTTCTTCTTGGCTTTCAAGCATCTTCCCTCTGTGGCCGATTATCCGCGCCACAGATTCACATTTCGGCGTGACCGTGCGCGCATTACAAATTTAATTTTTGATGATAATAGTACACGTGGTGGCGTACGAATACGAAATTTTGGATATTTACATTACAATGCCACGTGTAACGTATACAGGCTTGTTCCAGTAACCGTATCAACGTTTATAAATTATAAAGTATAAAATTACTAAACATATTTTACATTTTCTGTACTGAAAAAATGATCATATAAATAACGCAGAAGCATTTCGATAGTTTTAATTCAGCACAATTAGCCTCCTGTTTTGTCTATAGTTGACTATTTTGTTCCGCTAATATAAAGCGCCGAGCGTTTGCTTTGCGTTTTATAAAGAAACTTACTTACTTACTTAGCATCGAATTGTGCACGCGATTGATATCTATATTTAGAATGCATACTCGTTGGGTCAAGGTCGTTAGCGATGTGACCTCACTGAGTTCTGAAGGAAACCCACGTCATACGGGCTCTAGCGATGATAATAATATCTCATTGGTAGATCCTATATATATATATATATATATGTATTCGTTTAATAGTGAATCACTAGGTTGACACACCGCAACCCTGCAGGGGCCATCCATAAATGACGTCACGCAATTTTGGCCGATTTTTAACCCTCCCTCCCCATGGCCCTCTGGATATCAACATCTAGAAGGTCATGCCTCCCCTCGTCACACTTCGTCACAAAAGTAACACCCCTCTGAAAATGACGTCACAAAGCTCTGACCCCCCTAAAACCATATTTCCATAGCAAAGCAAAATGCTCCTTCGTGGAACAAATAGGGAAAGCATGAATATTTTAAAATCTAACGGTGACCAAATATTGAAATAATTAGAAAATTATTAATAATGGTGCCCATATACATTAAAATAATTTTTAAAAATAATGAAAATTTAACCCTCAAAATTAGTGCTGTACGTTATTAATAAAATTAAATTGTTGTTAATTGTTAAATTTAATAATAGACCTGGTGTGACGTCACACTTCTCAGACCCCCACCCCATGTCACACATCGTCACAAATTTCCTCCCCTCCCCTAGGTGCGTGACGTCATTTATGGACGGCTCCCATTACAGAGAGTCGTATTGCCAGATAAAAAGAAGATCCTTCACCACCGCTCGCCGCTTGAATGGACGCCACGCCATTTAAGGTCCCAGTGCAAGGACCGTGCTATCCAGAGGTGCAAAAAACACAACTTTTTTCAAAATGAAAAGTTTTTTTAAAGATTTTTCTGTTTCGGATCCTAGAACAGTAGAACCGTAGAATGTCATCAAATGAAATTAACAAAGGCCTACAACAATTGCCAAGAGAGTTGAAGAGACGCCATGGTTTTGGCATTTATAATTTCAAAATTTGTAAAAAAAAAATTTGCGGTGTTTTTGTTTTTTGTTTGTTTTGTTTTACAAAAACCAAGCCTTTAACAGCCCTGGTGCTAGCCCGAGATTTAAATCTCTGAGACTCTGAAAATAAGCCAGCATCGGGAAGCGAACCGTGAACCTCATATGCTCTCTTTCACAGAGGAGCATGAGACGCGCAGCCATCGCTCTTATACCTGGCAGTAGCCTATACATAATAACTGTACCTAGATCTTTCGAAAACGAAACATTTAACATCGCAGAAATTTCGAAGGAATCCAATTGGGATTCTCGCTTTGGACTAGGCATATCTAATAATCTAAAAGACCGACTAAACGCCTGTGAAGATAAGCTGGTTCCTGCGACTTGGCTTTTTGTAGTGTGACGGTCGTGGGCTGTTCCCTGTTCTGCTCTTCTTCTTGCTCTTGCCTCCCCCGGCTCCGCTCCAGTTCTGCCTTCCCCCCCGGCTCTGCTCCGCTCCAGTTCTGCCTCCCCACGGTTCTGCTCCGCTCCAGTTCTGGCTTCCCCGGCTCCGCTCCGCTCCAGTTCTGCCTCCCCACGGTTCTGCTCCGCTCCAGCTCCGCTCCGCTCCAGTTCTGCCTTCCCCGGCTCCGCTCCAGTTCTGCCTCCCCGGTTCTGCTCCGCTCCGCTCCGCTCCAGTTCTGCCTCCCCCGGTTCTGCTCCGCTCCAGCTCCGCTCCGCTCCAGTTCTGTCTCCCCCGGCTCCGCTCCGCTCCAGTTCTGCCTCCCCCGGTTCAGCTCCGCTCCGCTCGGACCGCTCCAGTTCTGCCTTCCCCCGGCTCCGCTCCAGTTCCTAGGACGGGTATAAATAGAGGGCGCTCTTGTGTAGAAGTAGTCCTTGCACGAACAGGAACAAAATTTGACGGCGTCGTTAAATAAACGTTATAAACCTGTAGAAGTAGTTCGGTCTATCTTCTTTGTCAGCTGAGAGTTGAGTTTGGTCTTGACTATTGTGATGGTGTGACGTTGATAACATATCGTGTTGAAACCTAGTGACGTGTTGGTGCATGTTTCTTGACTTTGGCGACCGATCGACTGAGGCGTGTAAGCCCTTCGAAACACTCCGAAGGTCGAATTTGCGCTCCTTCGAGCGACACGCGGACTGCTGGTCCGTGCAAGCGAAACCTCTTCCCTGCTGCCCGGAGAGCTCAGAGACGATCCGAGGGTTTTCGCTACAGTAGAAATCTCGCGATTACGAATTTACGACTACGATCATATCTCTCGGCTGCCGCCATGTGTCTGGTACTCTGGTAACAACTAAAAAACGAACAATCAAGAATTTTCACGCACTTCTCCTGTGAGCCTTCATAACCGGACTTTAATCCTCTTTCTGGTCCACAAATTCCAGCTAGGCGGTCCCCCGAAATACCCCTCACAGCTCACACTAAACTTATATATGCGAAAGTCTGCAACTCTGCATCCTTATCTCTCTCTTTGCGCTTCTCAGATCGGTTTGATCTCTTTGTTCCTAGGGCTAGAACTGCTCTGGCCCAACACCGTGCGTTTGTTGTGGTGGATCCCTCCATTTGGAATGACCTTCCCATCACTAGGGGCTAAACCAATGACTGGTTTTTCCTCATCGGTCTCTCGTTCTTGAAAGGCGTTTCTTTTCCCCGGGGCTTCCATGCTGAGAGCGCCTCTGAAAAATTATTCTTCGAGAGGCGCTTTATAAAATATTAGATACGATACGATATAAAGATTTCTGCAACACAACATAGGCCTATTTGTTGCCTATATCGGCATAGCCAGGAAAAATGTCGGAGGGGTTTAATTTTTCGGGGGAGGGGAGGGTTCCATTGGAAATGGTAGAAAAAGTTCAGTTTTTTTATTTCGTATATAAATACCTATAAAAGCAATTTATTTAGGGGGGGGCTGAACCCGTAACCCCCATAAATACAACCATGTATGATGTAGGCCCCTAGTCCTATCGGGCACTTTAACCCTTATATAATCTTCAAATATAGGCTATCTTTGACACTTCGATCTGGGCCTAGGCCTAAACCAGAGGTGTCAAACCTTTTCTAGTGGATGGCCAGCGGCAATATTTTCCAGTCAGTGGCGGGCCAGGGTGCCAAATGCACCTGAGCAAAATGGGGTGGTGTCTGGGAGGGGCTGGGTTAACCCGTCCCCAGAAATGTTTTGCAAAACTAAATCTTCACTCGTGCATATCTTTAGCACACAAACAGTCCAATAAGGCTTATGAAACCTTAATTTGATCTTCAGTAGGCCTACCGGGTGTCAGTCACGAACATCACAAAACTTTTATTTTTCAAATTATTGTCTAGTCTTTAGGCAGGGCTCCGCGGGCCAGAAGAACATCGTCGGCAGGCTAAAAATTGCCCTGGGCCGGCTCTTTGTCATTCTTTGACACCTCTATAGGCTCTGGCCTAAACTTTGCAGCATCAGCCACCAAAATGCAACGAACTCACCGTTTCACCTCCGTAAAGTGAGCGTCAACAGCTGCTGCGCTCACCATAATCATTGTAGTAGCTGCTAGTAGGCTTTTCATGATCCAGCGACATTTTACATCAACAGTTACTGTCTATGTTGTAAAATACTAGCGTTTCTTTGCATTATAAAAAAGGCTACAGGCCTATAGTTATAAGCTTATATAGAGTACTTGCTTAATTAAATTTTGTGAAATACGAGTTGGTCTTGCATTCTTAAGCCTATAATTAGGCCTGTAGCCGATATTACTTTTTTTACTTAGTTAAAATTATTAAGATAACAAAAGTAATAATAGTGTTAGCAGCCATAATCGTAATCGTAATCTCTATAATTCATCAGCGCCCAAGAAGGCTGGCCTAGCTAAGTGGCCAGAAGCAGCCTATTCACATGCGCTCACTGCTCAGTCAAAACACCATCGGTAGGCAGTTCATAAGGTCGGCATCAGGTTCAAATCGTCGTCGGGATCAAAAGGTCAGGGCCAAAGATAAAGTCAGACAGTGTGTTGAGTGGTGTTTAGAAAGGAACAATTATAATATATGGGCATCACTTCCTCAGCTTCACTCTTATCTCCTAATTTGTCTCACTCGGTTCTTAATTAGCATAATCGATCATTATAGGCCCTACTTAATCGTCGCTGTTCTCGAAATTAGACCTTTTCCTTGATCTCCTCTATTGTAAACTCTCATTCATTCCGTAGCGTTGCGTCTACTGACTAATGACCCGTCCATCAGGCCTTCATGCAAGATTCATCGACACCAAACTGGTTCTAACTCAACAAACGATCCCTTATCCATCTAGCCTATAATCAGGGGCGGAGACTTAGGGGGGGGACAGGGGGGACGGTCCCCCCCAAAACTTGAGGTGGGGGGACGGAGCTGCTTATATCGCCCCAATATTTCTGAAATATTTCATGAATATAATAATAATAGCTACGAGTGACAGCGAGCAATTTTTTTCAGATGACATCTTAAAATGCTACCATTACAGTGTGGAAATTTAAAAAAAAAATTAAATAGGGAGGGGTCCCCTCCCCAAACTCAAACACGACTCAAACTACATGTTAGCTAAGAGTGACAGCTGGTTCTTATCAGCACTCAAATAATAAAGCAATTGTGAGCAGATGACAGCTTAAAATGCTACCATTACAGTGTGGAAATTCAAAAATTATTAGATAGGGGAGGGGATGTAAAACCCCTCCCAAACACGACTCAAACTACATGTAAGCTACGACGCCTACGAGTGACAGCTGGTTCCTATCAGCACTCAAATAATAAAGCAATTTTGTTCACATGACAGCTTAAAATGCTACCATTACAGTGTGGAAATTCAAAAATTTTTATATGGGGAGGGGCACATCCCCCTCCCCAAACCCCTACCCCTCCTCGGCGCTGCGCGCCTCGCCGATCGTCCTTCGGCCGCTCTTTCACCGGTCCCCCCCAAACCCAAGACCAAGTCTCCGCCTATGCCTATAATAATTATAGCCTACCAGTTATACCTAGACGACTTCCTTAATTACACATTCCAAACTCATCGACCATGCATGTGTCGCTGATTGCCAAACAAAAAGCATTCTGGACCGCTTGACACCGTTTGATTTGAATAGCATATAATAGGCTATTTATCAAACACAATGAATTACATTATCACAGTAGCCTACGTACGGTACGGTATTATGATTTATGCTAGATGGATGGTGCTAATCGTGCGATCAAGGCTATGTCGGGGTCGAAGGAAGGACTGATTAGCATTTTATTGTCGATTTCCAATTCCGATTAGTTGGCCTGCTTTTTCTCCGATTCCGATCCGATTAATTGGCAATATTCTATAGGCACCGTTTGTTACTAAAAAGCCCGACTGTCGGTATTTTGATAATGTGTCGACTCAATTTTATTATTTTACACGGACTCTCAATATTTAAGATATATTACCGTAGGCGGTCGCCAAAACAGGTTACTATTTTTTTATTAATGAAAAAGGAATTGTTTTTGGTAAAAAATTACATGTTTTGGTAATCGGATCGGTAGTCTTGGGATGCGCCGATTCCGATTAATCGGTCTAGGGCAAAAATCGGCGCAAATCGGTTTCCGAGTCAATAATCGGTCATTCCCTATCGGGGTCTACCGTCTATGTAGCCTATGTGTTGTATGTGTGTACGTATGCTTGTGTGGCATAGCTGTATGCACGCCTATGTGTAGACTTATATGCGCGTACATTCACCCATGTATACACAAGGTCGGGATTCAATGCGTTTGTCTTGACAACGTCATTCGAGCGATCGTTACGCCTTAAGTGCTGTTTCATATCGATCTCTGATCAATCAAGAGTAACTACACAGAAACTATTAGATTGATGCTCTTCTCTCCCTCCCTTCTTCCCTCCTTTCTTCCCTCTCTCCCGTTGAAGACGCGTTGGCACTGGAGACGCTTCTTTTTATGGCTTCGTGTAACGACCGCAGACGATGAAACTGTTGCCACAGCACTGAACAAATCGCAGTGTTTGTGAAGTGCTGAGCAATCGTCCGACTGCTGCTTTACCTATACGTAGACGAGTATCCATGGATTTCGCTTGCGTGAGTTACAGGTTGCCAGTGAGTTAGGTCTACTATGAAATTTGATTTACAGTAGGCCTATCTATCGATGGACCAATATTACAATTTCGCTTGCCTATCTAATCTGTTCAGCCTGCGACCTTAGAGACTAAATTAAGAACATTTGCATGCTCTATAGCAACAGCGTGTACACGTTCAGAAGGCTGTTGAATCTAAGAGAAACGTCTGGTAATAAAGCTGCATGTATATTGTATAGGCCTACAATACCAGTGAAAGGCACTGATGTATATTCTCAAATGAACAAAAGCAGTCAAAAAATTTAAAGGAATGAAAAACACTTCAATGGCCTTTCCATTGAAAGGCGGTGCTACAGGTGGCAAGACACGAGTGACGGAGATGGCAACATTTGAAACCCCGGCGATCCAAGTGGTACCAGCAGAGGGCGGCAGCGGAAACAGTCTTCGTATACCTCCGAACAACAATACCGGTACCTCGGCAACTGCACTTGCAGATAAATTGGAGCAGGCAGAAGGCCCACGAGACTCTATCCACGTAATGGCAGCAATGGCAGTCCGAGGTCAAGACGCTGAAAGGAATCCTCTTTCGTCTCCTTCCTCCGTTCTGTATCGTTTGGCTCCTGTTGTTCCTGCGGCAGAGGCAGACTTGAGTCAGATGCGAAGAGAACAGAATGCTGACCCTCTGCAGCTCGACAAACAGCACAATAAGGCAGGTGCAAGAATTGCAGGAAGAAATGGATCGTCGTCGACTGAGGAAAGTCGCATTCGAGGAATCGTTTCGATGACACCCATCAAGGTGACCTTGATGCGGATCGGTCGTCTTCTCTCTTCTCACGTCGGTCTCTCTGTCATTGTCGTCCTATACTGCGTCGCTGGAGGATTCGTTTTCCAGGTAGGAAATCTGTGCATCCTATAACATACTTCGTATACATTGACTCGGTTCTATTCACACTCGTCGTCAACACGAAGGCAAATGTTCTGTTGGTGTATACATTGGCGTAAATGTGTAATGTAATGTAAATCACTGACATTTCTCAGCACCACACAATAGCCTCGTCGGGGAGACCAGCCTAATCACCAGCGCTATATCAACTAAAGTCTGCTATAGCCAGGTTTTGTCCGTTCCGGTGCCAGGTCAGAATCCGGGACCATTCCGGGGAGGTCAAGCCGAGGAGACACCATGGTGATACGATGGAAATCGTTGATGATGGTGGTCATGTGGTGGCGCAGGAGTAGAATCAGGACAGAATAGCTTGAAGGTTGAATGGTGAATGACTGGCGAATGTTATGGGTTGAGAGGCTTGAAGGGCGTTGTGGGGAAGAGCATTTTGTAAGGGATGCGCTGAGGGACTTTTAGCCAATGAAGCGATTTGAGAATATAATAGCGGTTATGTGGTGTTTGGGAAGTTTATTGGCTGCGCAGACGACAGCTAGGCCCCACAGAAATTTGCGCCAAGAAATCGAAAAATTTGCGCGGCAAAAACGCTAATTTTGCGCGCATTTTGCGCAAAGTAAAAAGTGGTATAAGTACGTTATTTCTTGCATGAATCAGTGTGCCAAAGTATTTAACATTGTTTTCGTTATTTAGTGTATAGTTTGGCTTCCTAAAAATTATTGATGCTTGCAGAATTTTTACACTGACTGACGAGTTTCTTGTATGGTCAGTCACCAGGATGGTTGCCCTTCATCTTCGTATGTAACATCTATGAATTCATGTGCTCGATAACGAGCCGACACATTGGCACTATGCGAAGGGTCACGCACGCTGTTGCGTGACTGTTTTTGGCACACACAGTGTCTAACGAATTTTGTCGCAGTAAAGTTTTAGAATTTTTGAGACTACGAGTCTGTGCATTAAAAACAGAAACATATTCCTTAACTACTAATTCCTCTATAACTTCAATAATATAGTCCCATTCCGTGGTTTTTTCAATTGTCGCTCGACCATCGATATCTATATTTAGATCGACGCTGTGGTTGCTATGTTGAATTTACTACGCATCGCAGTGGATTTTTAGTCATTTAAAGTCCAATTGCGCGAATTACGAACACAAATTACGAATCAGATGAAGAAAACAGCGATTTATTCTGGTATTTTGCGCGAAAATTGCGTACATTGCTAATTTTTGCGCCGTTGCGCGAGAGCTGGATTTTTGCGCGAAAATTGCGCGGCGCAGAATCGCGAATTTCTGGAGGGCCTAGACAGCGTTCTGCAGACTGTTTCCAGGCGTTTCATTTGAGCAGACTCGATGTTGTAGAAAAGGGAATTACAGTAATGGAGCTTGGAATGAACAACTGAGGCGGCCATTATGCAGGCGGTTATTCAAACAAGTATTCAGCGCAGTCGATGACGGTCAAGAATGTGCATATATAGGCCCATAGCAGGTGCGAGTCAGTTGCGTGATGTGGTCGGCAAAGGGAAGGTTTTTTTATTGAAAATTATTCAAATATTGCGGACATGAGAGGAGTAAGACACTGGAGAAGTTATACCTGTTGGAGACAGGTCGGGAGGATAGGTTAGTTTGCTTAATTGCTCGCGGAGGCCAATAAGAAGGAACTCTGTTTTGGAACGGTTACAAGCATGTAGCAGGTTGGCGGTCATCAAGCCTGATATCTCGATGATGTAGTGCATCTGGAAGGGACTGAGGGGATAAAGCTATGAACATGTAGGCCTAGAGATCAACAGCTGTGTATCGTCAGCATAGAGGTGATGATCAACAGAGAATGAGGAAATAAGTTTGCTGAGTAGGGAGGTGTAAAGAATGAATAGCAATTAGCAAAGGACCGAGGGACAATGCAGGTGTCAGATGAGAACGCGCGAATTGGATGAGTGTCCAGCGGCATCAACAGTGAGTTTACGTGAGGAAAAGTATGCCTTGATACACAACAGAGCAGTATCAGCGATTCCAACTACGGAGTAGAGGCGTTTAATCGGGATATCATGATCTATTGTAGCGAAATCGGCGTTTAACGAACCAACCGTTCTTGCGCATGCGTTGGATTTGTGCGTTTCATGAACCAACTTGTCTTATCTCAATCCTAATAATAACAGCACACAGGCTTAATTGTATCTAAGGACATTATGTTCTTGCTGTCTTGATATAAGATTCTAAGATAGAGTTATGTTCTGCGACCACAGCATCTGGAGTCGACGAACGAGAAGCAGGAGTGCGTTAAGAGTGCCGAACAATACGGTCCGATTGAAAATGAGACGATGAACCTCATCCTCAGCATCGCCATCAACTATCGACCGGAAGACAAGGGTCAGGCCCTCGTCGAGTTCCGGCGCCATCTGGAGACCTTCCGCGACGACGTTCTTGCTCTGAAGTACGGCGGAAAGAACTGCTCCATGATGGACGTCCCAGGAGGTCCCGGATATTCCTGGTCCTTCGCCGGAGCTCTGCTCTTTTCCGTCACTTCTATCACGACCATAGGTATACGTATTTTCTCTCTCTGCAGGCTTCTTCCCGATATGCATTAGAGAGTGACATGGGGAATTTCCCCGCGGGAAAACCGCGGTAACCGCGGTAAATCCCGCGGTAATGGGGACAACAATTGCGGTAATACCGCGGTAATGGGAAAAAAATTGCGGTAATACCGCGGTAATGGGGTTCACTCTCGCGGTAATGCCGCGGTAAGGGGCAAGAAACCGGCAAGAAACCCGGGTGATGTTAAGAACTTGAGAACTGATAAGGAGATTTTTATTTCCTGAAGCCTTCTAGTCAGAAATAGTCAGGGCTTGGTTAATGCAAACTGTCGATAAGATAATAACAGACTATTGCAGTCTGCAATACAAATAGATTTTTAAGCTAAAAAATGTTATTTTTTAAATTTGAATTGGTGTAAACTTTTTGCGGGGAATGTGATGTCGTCCTGCGGGGATGGGGTGGGGATGGGGAGAAAACCTGCGGGGATGGGGCGGGGATGGGGAGAAACCCTGCGGGGATGGGGCGGGGATGGGGAAGACTTACTTGTTGCGGGGCGGGGATGGGGACGAGATTGTCTCCCCATGTCACTCTCTACTCTCTAATATGCATCATCATATATATAGATCTGCGTCGTTTAGAAATACATACAACACACGATTATACCACCATATTGACTTTATTTTATATGTGCTGCTCTTAACTTATAAGAAGAGTTATTAGTCCTCATGCCGCAACCCGAGGTAAACTTGCACGGTTGCACCCAGAGCGGTTTTTCACGTATAACTTTTAAACAAACAGAGACTTCAAATTCCTTTCGGAGCGTTACCTGAATATGTTTTATTAAAAAAAATGTGGTTTCATAAAGTTAGGGTATACTCATAATACTCTTAACAGTCTTAAGTGACGCCGTGAGTCACAATTGAAAGAGCACAAAGAGCATTGTATCAATGGCAATGGGTTCTCCTAAAACAGTGCTGTCCAACCTTTTTGACACCGCGGGCCACCGAAGAAGTAACTATTGAAGCCGAGGGCCGCACCAGTCAACTCAAAAGCAGCGACTAAAATTTATTGAAAATTACACTGACCAACAAAATAATATTTTTTGTTTGCTGCTCAGAACTTTAGAACTGTTCTTAGCTAAATTTGGGGCGCTGATTTCAAATATGAAATCGAAATTTGGCTAGCACGTCAGGATTTTTAGGTATACGCATAGGTGAGGTTCTACACAATTGCGAACTCTCAACTCATATTAAAAATGTATGAAGAATAGGATTTTGTGCTTGTTCTTAGCTAAATTTTGGATGCTGGTTTCAAATATGAAATCGAAATTTGGATGGCAGGTCTAGTTTTTCAGCTACGCTTCAGTGAAGTTCTACACAATTGCGAATTCTCAGCTCATATAGGCCTATACTGTAAGCGAAAGCAAAGTATCAAAACTGTATCACACAATGCCAGGCATTTGCTTTCACATTTGTTCTTAGTTAAAATTTGGACGCTGATTTCAAATATGAAATCAAAATTTGGCTAGCTTGTCAGGTTTTTTAGGTACGCATCAGTGAGGTTATACATAACCGAAAATTAATGCGGTACATTTGCAGTATGAACTATGCGACGCGTACCTCAAAAACCTGACGTGCTAGCCAAATTTCAATTTCATATTTGAAATCAGCATCCAAAATTTAGTTGAGAGCAAGCACAAAAGCAAATGCCTCATACATTTTTAAAACTGTGTTTTCACTGATAGTATGAGTTGAGAATCCGCAATTGTGTAGAACCTCACTTATGCGTACCTAATAAACCTGACGTGCTAGACAAATTTCGATTTCATATTTGAAATCAGCGCCCAAAATTTAGCCAAGAACAGTTAAAAAGTTCTGAGTAGCAAACAACAAATATTTTTTTTTTTTGCGCAGTGTTAATGTAGGCATATAAAACTTAAAGAATCCGAGAAACTTTATAACTTAAAAACTGGACGTGATAGACAAAAACGGTTTCCGGATTTGGAATCAGCATATTAAATTTAGTTAGGAACAGGTGTTAGAATCCCAACAGCAAAATGCTTGTTGATCAGTGTTATTAACTGTATTATAATTAGCCTAATTAGGGGTTATCATAATGAATGCGTCTTGGGAACTGGATTTTGTGTACACATTGTCAAATGATAAGCCAAGTTACGAACGAATAGCTATGCAAGTAGACTGTCTTTTACTTCATTTTAACAGAAATTGCAAATATTTAGCGAGCTGCGGCGGCGGGCCACTTAGAATCTGCCGGCGGGCCGCATGCGGCCCGCGAGCCGCGGGTTGGACAGCACTGTCCTAAAATATTGTTGTGTGCATATATATATATATATATATATATATATATATATATATATATATGTATATATATATGTATATATATACGTAGGCCTACGTGTGATGACGATACTTGTCTGCGAATGGAATATGCTTCAACCTGTCCAAATGCACCATCAAGTACCTATACTTTTCATGAATTGGTCGATTTATTGTCTATCTTATTTACGGTTAACGTTTAGATTCCATAAATTCAAGTTCAATTTAGTAATTTTTGGCAAGGGCTATATATAGCACCTCGGCGATCTGAAATCTCTTTTGATGAGTTTATTTAAAGTTAAAGGTCTTCGCTCAATCTAGTCAATCAATCTGTCTTTATTCAAATTGAGGGTTCTGGGGGGATCCAACTTATTATAAAAGTTGACGACCGGGGGGTAGTGACGAGTTTTACCAAGAACAAGAGTTCAAACATTTTTCCAGGAATTTTGTGTGGGGGTAGTAACGAGAGTTTTCCAAGGATTTTCAAGGGGTAATAACAACAATTTCCCAACAGTATTCGAGGGGGTAGTAACAAGACTTTTTCCAAGAAGAATTTTCGAGGGGGGTAGTATCGAGAGTTTTCCAAGACAATATTCTACAAAGTTACATGTCTTCAATTTTTCTTCAGGCAAAAATTTCATCTCTTTAATTTTTCTGGGGGGGGGAAACTCGATCCTGGGGGGAACTTTACCCCCCCCCCCAGAGACGTCTAGATTAAACACTGAAGTTAAAGGATGAGATAGTCTGTTGTATCAATGGCAATGGGTTCTCCTAAAATATTTTAATATATTCGTGCATAGATATTATAATCTTACCCTACATACGGGGATGTGTCGCGTTCTAAAGAAAATCCATAAGCATGTTGAGCATATTTGGTGCACATGATTGTGTCTCAAGAAAGCTTAAGTAACGCCTCCAAGAACAGCGACATATCTAAGCTTTTTGAAAGTATCTGTATGCACCTGGCAACACATTATAGGCTTGTGGATCTTAGCTGCACTCTGTCCACATCATTATGTCAGATATTGAACGGAGGAATACAGTATATTTATAAGTGAGCACACAGATCAGTGCGTCATAAGATATATTAGTGCATATTCGGCTCCACAGTATATTTGTGATGTGACGTGTAAGAAGCATTACATGCACTTGACTTGTGTCACTTCATTGACGTAAAAGAAAACATTTGACTACGTTAGTGTAAATGGGCTTCAAAAGAAGTTACATCATCATCATCATCATCATCATCATCATCATCATCATCATCATCATCATCATCATCATCATCATCATCATCATCATCATCATCATCATCATCATTTACCACAGTAGGCCTACATACGATCCCTGAAGATAAAAATTATACAGAGACCTATAATAGGGATAACAATTTTTCTAGGATGGTACTTTTCATTGGTGGGAAAGTGCCGTGCACTAAAGCGATGGATAGTCATAGGCAAGCGCTGAAATAGAAATGTGTAGATCTATAGCTTCCTTGTTTATCCAATTAATTACATGGGCAAGCAACGGCCAAGGCTGTATCCGTAGGATCCTGGAAGAAATCAAAGGGCATAATGTATCACAGTATCAGTTATGTAAACAAACAAACAAAAAACACTGATCAATTTCACAATTTGACAAAAATCCATTGTTTGCATTGCAGCTTTTCTGTATATCTTAATAATAATTATACACATCCGTCTGCTAGCCTGGTGAGATATAAGTCGTGCATGTGTATGCCTATAGCATATAATATGGTGGCTTAATATAAGTTATGCATGTGTTTATCCTGTACATATCTTCCATTGATTGTTATAGGTTATGGGAACATAGCTCCGAAGACGTTCTGGGGTCGCTTGGTCTGCATGACGTATGCGATGCTCGGCATTCCGCTGATGTTGCTCTGTCTGACGAACACCGGAGGCGTCTTGGCCAAGTTCTTCCGCTTCGTCTACATCAGGGTCTGCTGCTGCCAGGGCCTCGGAAGACACTCCAGACCCCCCTCGACCACGGCCATCAACATTCACGATCGTTCCAGCTCAGTCCACGGCCAGATCAGAAACTGTATAAATAGAGTGCATGTCCTGCAGAATACAACGACACCAGGTAAATGTAAAAGTTACTGTACACAGAAGTGGACTATACGACGATGATGACGAAGCCGGTAAAGATGATGGTATCTGATGATGAATCTGATGATGAATCTGATGATGAACCTGATGATGATGAATCTGATGATGAACCTGATGATGATGATGATGATGATGATGATGATGATGATGATGAAACGGATGATGAATCTGATGAATCTGCGGATGATGATGATGATGACGATGATGATGATGATGATGATGATGATGATGATGATGATGATGATGATGATGATGATGATGATGATGACGACGATTACAATGATAATGATAGCGTTAAAGGTAAGCCTACTGGTTTTGTGTTTCTGATCTGAAGTGAATATGATATGATAACAGGAGGTCATAGCACGGTCACTGACTGCAACGACGACGACGCTAATGATTACGACAACGATGACGACGACGACGAAAACATTGTTGGCGTTCCGATGACAGTGACGATGAGCATAATCGTGATCTACATTCTGTTCGGCTGCCTACTCTTCGGTCTGTGGGAGGGCTGGGACATGCTGACGGCCGCCTACTTCTCCTTCATCACCATCTCTACCATCGGCTTCGGTGACGTCGTGCCCGGCTCCGTCAACCTGGCGACGACCGAGGCGCAGTGGAAGATGGTCGGAACGGCCGTCTACATGCTCTTCGGAATGGCCATCATGTCCATGGCCTTCACCCTCATCCAGGACCAGATCGTCGAAAAACTCGAATGGATCGCACGCCACATAACACAGTTCCAACGCCACATTGGTATCGCTGATGACGAAGAAGATGAGGAGGAGAAACACCGGCAGCAGCTGCAACAGGAAAGGATGCCGAAAGCAGAAGCCATTCCAATACAACCATTTCAAGTGGATAAGAAGCCAGTTACCCATGCATCCAATGTTAGGCAACCGAGTGCCAGAGTCGTCGTCATGAAACAGATTCCTCCGGCTTTCACTGGATTCTCAGCCGATGACTTCCGAAGAGGGACGAGCAGAGTCTGCCGTCGTCCGATTACATTCGCTGGAGGCATGGCATTTCGTCACCCGGCGACTGGCCAATCGGCGACTGCAGGTGACCGCTCGGTTGCACAGCCACCGTATCAAGCGGTGCAATATAAGCACAGAAATTCAGTGACAATGACTGATAGAAATGTTCAGCGGAGAGATGTACAGGAAACGAAGATCGAGTAAAGAAAACACAGACTTAGGCTACCTATAGGAAATGACGACTTTAAGGCGTCCACATTCATCGAACGGAATCAACAGCATATTATACATACAGTATTCATTTAAAAGTTAGGCTACTGATACATTCGTGAGATATATTCTCAAATTGTTTGTAAGTGTTGAGAATTATAGTGTATATATATTCATACTAAAATCAATTAAACTTATAGTGACACGCATATCTTGCTATATTAGGTCTAGGCCTATTACTGATGAAGCCAAATTTCGGCATAGCCCTAGTCTCTAGAAACAATTAAAACGTTTAATTCATGGGGAAATTCACAGAATTGCGTAGTTGGTAATTCCTATACTCCGGTACCCTATCAGCAGACACGAACTTCGTTTTTTCTCAGAGTCAGAGAACCAGGTTTCTGTAATAGCACGCCTTTTTATTTAAACAAAGAGATACTACTGAATTTAAGCAGTCTACTGTACGTAACATCGATCGACAATGCTATAAATATATTTGAATTATTCGTATAGGTCTAGTTGTTAATTCTCTTTTACATGCTCTGTAGAAAGTGATAAAACCAATGTATACTAGGCTATAGGCTATTGTGCTGTGTCGTACTACATAATTATATATTTGTAAACTTATACAGCGCGTGCGAGAGAAAACCTACTCTGCAACGGCAGAGTATAAGCTTTTACAGACGAGGGCATACCTATTCCCACAAGCATATTATGCCTATAGGTGATCTTCCGAAGTTCCGGTTCAAGATCGTTACATTCCGAAAAAACAAGGCATTAATTGACACAGAGACTGACCATGACGAATAAGTCGAGGCGATACTCGACGACCGAGTAAATAGATCGAAGCCTATTGTTTGTCATGAATAAAGATTGATTGATTGAATGATTGAGCGAAGACCTAGTTAAATAAACTCATCAAAAGAGATTTCGATCGCCGAGGTGCTATATATAGCCCTTGCCAAAAATTACTAAATTGAACTTGAATTTATGGAATCTAAACGTTAACCGTAAATAAGATAGACAATAAATCGACCAATTCATGAAAAGTATAGGTACTTGATGGTGCATTTGGACAGGTTGAAGCATATTCCATTCGCAGACAAGTATCGTCATCACACGTATACGTAGGCCTACGCGGTCTGCCAGAAATATCATCTGCTGAGGTTGCTTCCCGACATAATCACCCAAGTCGGGATAGATCGATCAACAGTCACCGATCCACCCGATCATCCTTCGATCTCACTCCTTCTCAACCGGATGTCACTATCATCTCAAATTCTCCATCCGAGCCTTAACCCGTGCACGCTGCACCACGTCTCTGGAACGATCTTCCCTCTGAATTCCGAATAATGTTCGGTTCTTCCCCCATAATTGCCAATCCCCCCTCCCATAATCTGCCTCGAGCTTCTCTATCTATCGCCCCTTGGGCATTCCTCTCAAAACTGAAGTCTCACCTCTTCACGAATTCATACCCCGACTCGTCTATTCCTCCACCTTCCAATCCTAAAAGACACCCGCTTCAGCATCTGTTCAGCCCCTCTTACCCTCTGCATGCAGGCAGCCGGTGTCATGATATAAAGTCTCCCCCCGAAACAGAGTCTCCCCCTGGCTGAAATAATGTCTCCCCGGAGACTCTGTATCAAAACAAAGTCTCCCCCATTGAAATAGAATCTCCCCGTCTACGATACAAAGTCTCCCCCTACTAAAAAATCGCCCCTCTATATATCAGTTACTTTCCTATATAATTTTAAATGTGATTTAATATGTACATTTTCGTTAAAAAATTCTTATGTGTTTACTATTTGAATTGGACATGAAAACATGAAATGAAATCAGAAAATTATGAAATAAATGTTTTATAAGAGTAAATGTAGAACACCACTAGGATGTCGGACGCTTATGTCAATAAAACGCAATGGATAGGCCTATATTACACACATTGTTTGTTATAGCCTAGTTAAGGAAATGGCTCTGACCACAAGTAGGCATTTTACTGGTGCTAGTTTCTGAAACGATTCTGTGATCAGTAATCCCTATCCCATGCAATAATTAATGCTGCAGTCCTTTTGCCAGCTAACGCTTAATTAACTTCCCGCTGATTCTTTTAGGGTTAGATTAGGATGTCGGACGCTTATGTCAATAAAACGCAATGGATAGGCCTAGATTACACACATTGTTTGTTATTACCTAATTAAGGAAATGGCTCTGACCACAAGTAGGCATTTTACTGGTGCTAGATTCGGAAACGATTATGTGATCAGTAATCCCTATCCCATGCAATAATTAATGCTGCAGTCCTTTTGCCAGCTAACGCTAATTAGCTTCCCGCTGATTCTGTTAGGGTTAGGTACTTAGATTACTTAGATCTACCGCTGAAACTGTGTTGGATATTGGTCGTTCAATATTATTAGCGTCAGATATAATATCAGGCCAGCTTATTAGCTATACAAGGAGTCTGAAACAATGCATTGGAACAACTATACCTGTACTGACTTCCTGATACGAGCCAGCACGTGGCTTCTATGCGATTCTTGATGCAGATTAGGCCTAACCTTCAACTGGTATTAATCAATGATTTTCTGTGAATCTTTTGATGCGGAATAGGCCTACCATTCGTCCATTGATCTGGTTAAAATATTCGTTGCTTATTATTGTTAGCATTCATAGAACCACTGAATAAGCGAAGCTAAATCAAACCTATTTAGTGTCGATAAGCCAATATCAATTAAAGAAAATAAAGCATTGTAGTCCGTGAAGCCAGTACAGGCTTGAGCTGAAGACTACTGAAGCATTTGTTGAACCATGGAGTTATTCGGCTTATATCGAATGTTATTTGCTCATGGAGGTAATACACGCTAGAACTTAGTTGATTCGATTCCTTTATAAGGGTAGACCATCATAAATTATTCGTAGACGCCAATCATCGTCGATATGACGGCGTCGTTAAATAAACTTATTACACACAATTATTCGTAGAATCGTAGCTGAAGTTCATTAAATTTTCTGCTTAGACTTAGATGATCTCAACGGATTCAGTATTATAGTTAGTACAGGCCTACATTGGCAAGAAGTTGCTTTAAAACGTACTACTTTGTCAAACAGTGCAAAATTATGGATAAGGCTGAAATATTTTTCACCAATAAAACAACTATTCTCATGGATTCAGCTTCTACTTACAGGTACAATTCTTGTCATCAATCCAGCGTCCATTTTAAATTGACCATACAAAATAATTTATCAACTTAAACTATATGGGATTAGCCACAAAGGCCTTAGAATTAATTGACCAGATAAACACCCACCATCCTACAAATAAGCGAATATATCCATGGTAGCATTGGTAGGCCTACCCTTGGTATGGAACAACATCCCTATTACCATTCGTCGATTGCCTAACTTGAAATTTTTATGAAGACTATGCGTATGGCCTACTCGTCTAATAAATGCTTAATCATTTAAATCTCTATGTTGCTGATACTTAGTTAAAATTGTTTTTAATACTCCTGTGGCGGGACCGGCCTCGAGTGGAAGGATGTCTGCCTAGGTAAGGCCCTTGCGGTCTGCAAGAGACGAAGTGTTCAACAAATATTCTTTATTTCACAAGATAAAAGCGAAACCTCAATTACAGCGTCACGTTGATTGTTCATGTCCTCTTGGCATCAGGTATTGCCCTCCCTCAGTCCGACCGACAGTTACTTTAGCAGTCAGTTCAGAGTTCGACCCCCAGGCGTGACAAGCAGTCTCGGCCGCGTCTGAGGCACAGACGACGCCGCGGCGAAGAAGGAGGAGACAGACGCCGCGGACCCTTGGCCGCGACGAAGAAGGCGAAGACTGGCAAGCGCCGCGGACCCTTGACTGCGGCGAAGAAGACGAAGACTGGCAAACGCCGCGGACCCTTGACTGCGGCGAAGAAGACGAAGACTGACGTCGACGGACTCCGCGGCCTTCCGGTTGCTCTCCTCTCCTTTCCGGTTGACTGGAACAGTGACTGGCCCTTCTCCGAGTCCCGACTCACGACTGTGTCCCCAGTGACGACTGTTCTCCGAGCTTGACGACTGTCTGACTGTTGACTGTTGACTCTCTCTCCGCGCTGGAACTGTGTGTCCGAGTCCCACTCACTCGACTGTGCTCCGAGCTCCACTGACTGTCGACTGACTGTGTGCTCTCCTTTATATAGGGGTATCTGCTGCGTGTGGCAGACACGCGGCGTAGGCGTGACAAGCGCGGCCTAGGCGAGGCAGGCGCGGCGGCCGCGCGGCGTCTAGGCGTGGCGTAGGCGAGGCAGGCGCGGCGTAGGCGAGGCAGGCGCGGCAGCCGCGCGGCGTCCAGGCGCGGCGACGTGACAGGCGTGACGTCACGGCCGCGAGGCATCCAGGCGCGGCGACGTGACAAGAGACGAGGAGGCCGCATGACGTGTAGAAGACACGCCGCGAGGGCATAGCAGGCGCGAGGCATCCCTGGCACCCGTGGCACCGAAAACCCATATTCGTAACACTCCACTATGCTTATTACTAGCAATTTTTACCCGGCGTTCGCCCGGGTTTTCCCCAGGCGTAATTTTTAACGGCTGCAAATAAAGGCTACTTACTTACTATATTTGCTGATGGGCTTCAAATATTTAAAAAATGTCCATATATCTGAATGGAAACGATATTTAGAGGTGAACATAGTTGCTTTGCCCGTGTACTGCACGGGTTATCTCTACCTTATAATTATAGGCAATATTATTATTTTGTTCCCCGTTCTTTACGGTTTATCTCTACCTGAAATAGGCGTATTATTTTGTTCCCCGTACTACACGGGTTATTTCTAAATTATAATAGGCGTATTATTTGCCGTTGGCCAGCGTGACGTAAGATTGCATATTTAGCCGCGTGACGTAATTTAAGATTGCATATTAATTTTAGTGACGTGGACAAATGGGCATGCTTATAATGTCCATAAATCGGAATTGAAAGCAAATTATGAGCTGAAAGTAATTGGGATGAGATAGAAATTCGAATAGCTAAAGTAAGTTTCGAGTTGCTTTGACCTAGAAAATCGGCAATGGCCGTGGTTGCAAAAAATGTGAGCTTAGTGTAATTAGGTCACCAAATCTGTAAATGGTTGCGCTGACCTAGAAATTCGCCCGTGGCGACTTCTGATTGGTTGCTAGATGCTCCGTGTGACGTAAGATTGCTTATTAAGCATGCGTGACGTGAACAAATGGCCTTACTATGGGCGGTATTGAAATAAGCTCGCTGAAAAGTTAAATTTAAAATGGCCATATATCGGCGTTTAAATAAAATTGCGAACTGAAAATAGTCGCGTTGACCTAGACGTTGCGTAATAATGCTTTGTAAATTTTTTCAACTCGCTAAACCGTTCCGTTTCGGAGCCTTTAGCCGGACAGCGATGCATTGCAAACATACATACATACATACGGAAGGACAAACTTTAAGAATTATAGTATAAGATTTGCAAAAATTAATAAATATGGACTATTAGTTCCTTTAAAATGGCAACTATGACAATAAGTGCATAATTGTTGATTAAAACTGGGAACAATAAATTGTTTGAAAATGAAAATTGAAATTGAAATAAAGTCTCCCCGGGGAGACTTTATTTCAACGGGGGATGAAACATTCTCTCCCCCGGAGACTTTGTTTCAGAATATAGTCTCCGGGGGCGAATTTATTCTGAAACAGATCCGCCGGGGGAGAATCTGTTTCGAAATAGAGTCTCCGGGGGGAGACTTTTAGGGGGGAGACTCTGTTACGCGACACCGGCCTCAAAGCCCCTTCTGACTGCCATTTGGAAACACCTTTCTCGACGCAGTGGTTGTGAATAAACTCGTGCCCTACGCTTGACTTTCGAGTGGCACTTTAGAAGTTTGGCGCTTACAATTATAATTACGATCAGTGATGGAATACTTATTTTCTGCAGCGAGAGATTGGCGTCAATCTGATCAGACACGGCCCACAGAATTACAATAGAGCACTAAATGTGTATATGACAAACACCGGACAATAGGCCTAATTGTTCGAGAGTCATCGAGTGTGTGACGAATACCATCTCAGACTCGAGCTTCGATCCGACAACTCGCAGATGAATCCAGTCTAGCGTGTATCCGTCAACCAATAGGCCTATCCTACCGAGAATGTTTCAGGCGTCTGAAATCAAGGCTGGAAAATTGCTTCGGGAAAAGCGTATCGCAAGTTCATGGACAATAAATGGCCAGACAATTCAGCATACGTGAACTATAGGCTATGGGCCACTTTACCGACCGAGAAGCCATGTATAGAACGAGTCGATCGAAGATCTGCCATAAAAGACGATTAGTCTATAGCATTCATTGCACATGCATTTACTTCTGCTTATGTCAAGTGACTCGATCTCAGAAGAACGATCCGTCTGTTATATCTCGTGTTATATCTTGTCTGTTATATCTCGTGTCGTGCACAGTCTGCGGACCCAGCCAGTTATCGTCCTATCCACCTATACACAATCTGGATTTCGTCGCCATCACTCCACCGAAACCGCAGTTATTAAAGTTTACAATGACATTGTCCTGGCCCTTGACTCTGGATTCACCACAGCTTTATTACTACTCGATTTCTCTGCCGCTTTTGATTGTGTGGACCATACCATTCTCCTCAAAATCCTGCAAGTACAATTCGGTATCACGGCCTTATCTATTCAATGGATTGCCTCATTTCTTTCCTCAAGGACTCACAGTATTAAACTTGGTGGCTGCTCATCCAAAATCTTCTCTATCCTCTTTGGTGTTCCCCAAGGCTCCATCCTTGGCCCACTCCTCTTTATACTGTACACCTCTAACATTGTCAACATCGCATCACATCATGGCCTTATGATCCACTTATATGCTGACGACACCCAGCTCTACATAAAACTCTCGGGCAAAAACTTTGATAACATCAAAATAAAAATTGCGGAATGCGTCCGTGACATTCAGACCTGGTGCGCATCTATGCGTCTGAAGCTAAATGCCACCAAAACAGAACTCATTTGGTTCGACCGTCGAAGCCGACCGGACGATGATAAACAAATAAAATCTCTTCATCTCGAGTCTAACTGCACCATTCTACCATCTGATGTTGTTCGTGACCTCGGTGTTCTGCTAGACAGCAGCCTAAACATGACCCAACACATCTCTTCCGTCGCCAAAGCATGCTATTTTCACCTTCGCCGAATCCGACAAGTGAAACGCTGCCTCGACGAAACCTGCCTTCGTATCCTCGTCCAAGCTCTCGTCATCTCTCGCCTCGACTACTGCAACTCTGTCCTATCCGGTCTTCCTTCATCGACACTGCAACCCTTAACCTCAGTTCTACACACCGCCGCTCGCCTAATAAAAGATCTTGGTCCAAGAGATCACATCACGTCTACACTGCAACAACTTCACTGGCTTCCCATCAGCGCCCCTATCGCCTTCAAAATCTGCCTCCTCATGTATCACATTCACTCTGGAACCTCTCCCTCATACATGGCATCCATGGTCACGCCATGTTCACTTTTCAATACTAGAGGACTCCGATCGTCGACGAGAGGGGATTTCACCGTACTTCGCACAAACCGGAAGTTTGGAAACCGTGCTTTCTCTATCTCAGGACCCTTTGAATGGAACCGTCTTCCACCTTCAGTTCGACAGTGCATATCTGTTGAACAGTTTAAAACAAAATTCAAAACTTATCTGTTTACCTTGCACTATGACTAAGAATGTAGCGAAACGCGCTCTCGTGCAAGACTTGTCTTGTTAAAGCGCGCTATAAATTTTCATTTGTATTGTATTATTGTAATGATCCCTCTGACTATGTATAGGCCTATACGTTCACAGAGCTTTTAACCTTTTGAGGGCGCTTTATAAATGCGCTCTATAAAAACCCACAAATAAGTACGACTGAAACAACTCCTTGGACTGTAGGCCTATATGTGCAAAATGAAAGACTGATAAATTTATTTAATTTATTTGTGAACATTTTTATTCAAACTGCTGCTCTGTTGATTAGTCGCCTATTTAGAAACTGCTGTAGCCTATACGAGTGATCAGTTATGCAACGGGAGGCGAAAACGGTTGAGTCGACTTCTAAAATTCAATTAGCGCTTTTCGTAACTGCATGGCAACAGTTTAATAGCGAAAGGTATAGCTATAATTGTAGAAATCTGTATAAACTTGGCGCAAAATTATTTTTTTTTGGAAATTGTCATTATTATTATCGTAGAACTGTTAATGCAAAGTGTTTATAAATCTCTTGCGAAACCGGAAGAACCAGATGCGGTTGTTACATCATCGTCCGTTGTGACTGCAGATAAGGCATTCATCATTCGCTGACGCAAAGATCTTGGACGCGTGTTATTCGTTCTGTCTCTCCGGTTCGAAATCCACTTCTGAATCTGCCTCTTCGTAAGTCCACAGTCCCTGCTGAGGCGACACAAGTCCTGATCGGTTGGGTACGGATTTCTTATATGGAACTTGTACCAGTCCCTCAAAATGGCGATTACCTCAGCAGAAAACAATGATCGTCGGCCATTAGAGTGAGTTCGACCCAGATGAACATGATCTTCGTTTATGGGGAATTTATTAAACGGCGAAGCTGACCACGAACCGCTGCTGGTATTCGCGCTTCCCATTGCGGAGCTGTAGCAAGTGTATTGTCCGGCAGTGTTCGGTGAATGGGTCGAAGTTACTTCCGGAATGCTGACGAAAAGCGGGGAGAATGGCGAAGACCAATACGGAGCAAGTGTATGAGGTTGGTCGAATATCGCGGACGACCATGTGGCGAATGATGGAATGAGAGAAGTGAAAGCGGATGGGGCGCTAGATATTCCAGTCATACCCATTCGTCGACTCATCTGAATCAGTCGTACTCTTTCGTTCGCTCTGTCATCCGATTCCCATGGTCGGAAAATCACTGGAGCCTGTTGATGCTGGTTCTGCTGCTGCTGCTGCTGCTGCTGCTGCTGCTGATGCTGCTGCTGCTGCTGCTCTGCCATTTATCTTTAAACAATAAAGAAACATTTTAATTGATACGAAGAGTTCACTGGAATCAAACTGGCATGAAGATTTGTGTAAGCAACAAGTTCTGGGCTACAGAACAGCTAAGTTTGAGGAAACTTTCATCGGTAAGCATTGCTAATTTATAAACACAATCTTCATAGATTATACAGATAAGTCTTACATTCTGACAACTTTAGAACCAACAGGTTTTGAGAACCGATTGAATTAAAGAGCTAGCCGATACATTCAAAACACTTTCACTGTCCGACTAGATTACTGCTGGTCACTCTATGTTGGCCTCCCAGCTGGGCGGTTGGGGTGCCTGGATCGGGTCGTGTTCTGCTGCACGCCTTTGCGGATGCATTCCCAGACTTTGTCACGTCTCCGGCTATAATGCTAGATATGCTCCACTGGCTCCCCCCTCCAATAGCGGATCTCGAACCGGATAATTGCTTTGGTCTAGCGGTGCATGCTGCATGGGCTTCGCCTCTGCCTATCTTCGCGACCTGTGCTGCCCTACCTTGAGTGCACCTGGTCGACGCGCTCTTCGCTCTACTGAGCGGGGTGTGCTCACCATCCCTTTTGACCGGACAGCTACTAAGCAGAATCGCGCCTTCTAAGTGGTTTGTTCCTCGCTCTGGAAGGGGCTACCTCTGGTGCTGCGCTTGCTCACCAGGATCCACTGTGAATCCTTTTATGCTCAACTCAAAACTGTCTTTTTCAACTGTGTTGGGGTCGGTAGCGCGTCTGAGTAGTAGCCTTGAAGGAGCGCTATAAAGTAATCTCCGTAATGAATGATTTAATGAATGAATGAACTTTCTATAAACTTAAGTTAGCTGAACACTGCACAGCAAAATGAAACTGATAAATAAATCTTACCGACTGCGATTCTTCGTAGGAGGTTAAGATCTTTCTTTGTAGGCCTATCTCAGCGCTTCCTGTTGATGTTCCGAATACTCGCAATATGTTATTTCTTATTTTTGAAGTCCTCAGCAATTCGGATGAAATGTCGGAGCACGCTCTACGACCGCAGCTTTTATACTGGTGACCATTCATCATTTCTTAGCGAGCGGCTGCAGCAAATTTCTCCAAAAAGAGAAAACAATTACGTGTCACAGATTTTCTCAAAATGTCACTATGCGCGAAATCATTCCTGGAAGCCAGAGGACTATGAGCAAACTAGCTGGATCGTAGCAGCCACGAAAATACTGCCTTGGAATGGAATACCGGTGGGCGGCGGCTTTCGCACTGCGACTGGCTTCCCTGCAGGTCAGCCCAGTGGACTGAATAGGCAAATGTAAACAATCCCGATCACTAAGCGGATAATTATGGTGCGAAACAACTCAATTGGTTATTTGCTTCTACTGCCACATATTCAGCCTCAAGACAAGTTTCGAAATGATCTGTTGAGTCATTCTGACAGCGATTGGTTCATAGCCTCAGCCACTGGCTTCATAACTGTTTTTCTTAACTGATTAAAACAATAGGCAACAGCGTTACCGACAGAACGTATCAGATATCGCATTACAGGGACCATTACAAAGACTCAAGCCTATAGGCCTACGTATAGGCTAACTGTTTAATGCCCGGGTAAAAAAGCAGGTCCCCAAATATCTTTAAGCGATAGATTACAGAATGGGTTTAAATTTTAAAAACTATTTAATTTTACTGCTGACATAGGCCTATTACTATTTTTGAAATATAAAGTAGCAGTGGCAGCGTCAGGTGGGGGATAGAGGCTTAGCCCCCCTAACTGCGGCTCAGCCCCCCCAAGTGGGAAATCACTGCAAATCACAGGGAGGAGGGGACAAAAGGGAAGGGCTTGGAGCTTTAGCCCCAAACCAGAAATCTTGGCGCTTTCACTGTAAAGTAGGCTACGTAATGTAGAAATAGTCGCAACGCTGTCGTTGAATGCAAGGAACGTTGCTCATCATTGGGATTTACACCAACTGGAAGAAAAAAATAAATGAAATTAAGACCATGCGCAGGCGCCGTTGACTGAATGACTTTAGTAAGGGTACCTTGCTCTGAAAATTCATCTTTATTTTCGTTAATACAAAAAATAAAAATAGGAAGTGCAATATGGATGATTCGACATAAATGAGAACGAAAAATGCGATATTTTTATTATGCAATTTGTCAGTTACTTTGGAAACTCGTGTATTCATGCAGCTGAATGCACCCATGCTTCAAAGGCTTTCAAAGCCCTGAGCAAATTGTGAAACAGCGTGTTAATACGCACAATTTTACTTATAGCCTTAATTATTGTAACGTAGTAGTAACTAAAATTAACCAAAATAAAAATCCATTAACTATAACTATAACTATAACTAAAAAATAATACTAACTATAACTATAACTAAAATTTAAAAAACCATTAACTATAACTGTTACAACTGTAACTATAACTAAAATAAAATCTGTAAGGAGAATCACACTGCATTGCAGGCTGAACGAGTATTGCAATGCAGCCTCGGACTTAGTCACTGTGTTTTATTCCTTTTGACAATTTGTAAACACTCGTTTGCCTATGCGTCTGTCCGTGATGTGGTCTCGAGACCGCGGTCTTGGTCTCGAGACCCTCTCGAGACCGAAAAAATGCGGTCTTGGTCTTGGTCTCGGTCTCGAATGTGCCGGTCTTGGTCTCGGTATTTAAAGGTTCGGTCTTGGTCAGTTGGTCTTGGTCTTAAAGGTGTGGTCTTGGTCTTGGGCGTCTGGTCTCGGCCATTTGCCTTTGGTCTTGGTCTTGCGCCTTTGGTTTGGCCTTTGGTGGGAACTAGAGTGGATTATTTGTTAAATGTTGTCGATATTTTCGGTTATTCAAGGACTTCTGGGATAGCTTCGAATTCATGCGACGATCCACCTATATATAGCACAAAGCGAGAGAGGACTGCGTTGTTCGCTTCTGATCAGAACAAGAAAACGTTGAGGCACAGTTAATCATGACCTCTGGTGCTTTAGTGACTATAGTTAAGCTTACACAGATGCAGTTTCTCGAGGCAAAATTAGTAGCCAGGTAAACGATGCAGATCAGGTATTTGGTGGGGAATTTTTCTCTACTGGCAAAGTTTTTTGTATTCCGCAACACCTGTACCTGCTGAGAGTGTGTTTAGCTATGGTGTGCTTTTCATGAGACCACACAGACTTGGGGGACAAAAACTATAACTATAAATATAATAAGCATCTGATCTGAATAATGGGAATATGTAACACTACAACTGAGAATTGCGTTTATGGTCTTGAGGGTTAGATCTTGGTCCTGGATGATGCGGTCTTGGTCGCGGTCTTGGTCTCGGTCTCGGGCCACGCGGTCTTGGTCTTGGTCTTGAACCACGCGGTCTTGGTCTCGATCTTGGACCCCGCGGTCTTGGTCTCGGTCTTGGTCTTGGAATTTTGGTCTCGTGCACAACACTGGCGTCTGTCATCTTCTTTCATAAATTCCCATTGAGGTTTCACAGTCATATCGGCCTGTCAGTATAGTAGGCGTTATACATACAATGCATTACATCATTAGCCTTTAGGTAACTACTAGGGTTTCAGACCAATGACCCACAGGGCAACGACCCCCAGCCAATTACACCCCTTCCCCGGCCAATAACCCCGAACAATAACCCCCGAGGAATACACTTCCCCAGTCAGTTGATAAGCATATGCGACTTTGTCGACGAAGTTGTTAAATTAGTCGCTGACTCGTTGTCAGTCGATAAATCCGTAACGACTGAATCCGGGGACTAGTCTTGATATTTTTTTGTTATGCCACATTAATCGTGGTCTATAGATGGCGAGAACGCTATTGGCACTTGAAGCGTCACTGCCTACTCTAGCTGGCGGCGGCCAATAATATTTATATCTTCTCGCAAGCAATGTCGTCCATAGCGTCACAGATTACGCACCAGTGGCGGCACTACACCAGGGCATGCCAGGGCAAATGCCCTGGTAAAAAAGCCTTTGCCCTGGTCGTTGCCCTGCCAAAATTTTTGCTGTATTATACAGCCAAAAATTTGGCTATACAGCCTGTATAGCATGTATTTGACAGATTCGTCATAATACACAACTGCAGATCCACAGACGTACGCCTATGTGTGGGGTCTGCCTAAGTAGCGTATACACATGTGTCGGATACGCATGTGTCAAAGTATATGACCCACAGTAGAAGCTATCACTCAGTTGTACATGGAGACACGCTCAATATAATGCCAGCGATGATTCTTCATTCAGGCGTAACACAACAACGTACCCTAGCTGTAACCTCTCCTTTTCCGATCACTCTGATCCAGCGTCAACGAGTGCTTGAAATAATATATGCCATCCCCCTCTCTCTCGCTGTCTCTCTTCTATATATATATATATATATATATATATATATATATATATATAAATAAATATATGTGTGTGTAGTATATAATATATGTATATATACACATATAATAATGTATAATTATAAATATATCTCTGTCTCTGTCGCAGCCTGTCTGTTTCAGTGTGTTCCAGGTCTCTGTACAAGCCATGGTAAAAAAAAGTCTGTGCACACTAAACATGAATGCAGCCTCCAGTCATAAAACAGTCGCTATAATCATTCCTTTACCGTATTTTTAAATATAATACCTAAACGAAAATTATCATCAGCCACGAATCTTTGGCATTCAGAAAAGAATAGAGAAAAGTCGAAAATCGAGGCTCCTGACTTCGGTACTCCTTCCATCAATTCGTTCTTTAAGATGCAAACCTCAAGTGCTGATATTCCTGCAGCTGCAGCTGTTGTGAGAATGCAGATATAGCGGAGGAATAAGCCGATGTTAGTTCACTTTGTTTCGATGTGCCAAGTGACAACTTTCAAGGAGGAAACAGACGTCATTAGAGGTGAGGAAATTGACATTAGGCCTACTTCCAGTTCCACTGCTATACCTCAGACTGTGATTTATTTAAGCTGGACCGATCTTTCGCGACTGATCGGGCAGATTTTTCTTGCACTATCGCATCTGCTTCCTTTAATAATATTAAGAGTATGACTTTATCTCGGGGCCAATGTCATCCTAGTGGTCCGTTTGAAGAAGATGGAAGCGGGAGGCCTATTATCAGTAGCAAACCCTACTGTACTTCTCTACTGGAAACCTGAAAGTTACTAGAGATTGGCTGTGCTTCTCGCCATGGCATAATGTGGACAAGAGAATTAGACCATACTGCCACAACTGTTTGCAGACAGGACAAACCCTAATCTTCAGTGGCAGTGGACTGATGGCGTTTCCTGTATCATCACGGCACTATGACAGTAGCATGTTTAAGCGGCATGCACTATTCCAGTTACATCTGCTCAATCAGAGTGCTCATTCAGTTGCCTCTAGCTTATAAAGACACACTTGAGAACTACAATGCTTGATGTAGCAGTTTTGTCGACACATCCTGCCAGAGCTCGTTCATTGGATTTGGACAAAGTTGTGGAGAAATTTGTAGGTGAGTATCCACATTGCTGCATACAGCTGAGAGTGTAGGCCTAACTGTTGTCTAATTGCATCTCATATAACACGAGTTACTTGAGCAATTGCGTGAACAATTCCTGAATCAGTGGCTCTATTTGTTGAACTTTCTGCTTTTGAAAACTGTTGTGGATGCTACCCAAAAGAGTATTTTTAGTAATGCTTCACTAAGTTCACTGAGATGTTAAAATTTGCTTTAAAAATGTGAAAAAGCGTTCAGCTTTAGGGTGCTTTGCCCACTCTGAGCCCCTGACC
The DNA here is from genome assembly GCA_020284085.1 of Aporrectodea caliginosa. Lineage (NCBI taxonomy): Eukaryota > Metazoa > Annelida > Clitellata > Crassiclitellata > Lumbricidae > Aporrectodea > Aporrectodea caliginosa. The sequence goes on along the minus strand of JACEVL010000164.1, from coordinate 465,041 downwards.
TGACAAGTATGAGAGTGCAGAGGGCCGACTTATGGCGAGCGCGGTAGCGCGAAATTAAATGGTCACCATGCATATGGTCACCATATAAGCTCGCGCTACCACGCTTGACATAAATCACCTCTGCACTGGTTACTTGTATGACTGCCCTGGCTATGCCCTGGTTACAAAAAGTGTCTGGCGCCGCCACTGTTACGCACTGTAGCAGATTATGCTTTCGCATCCTATTCATGGTTCGAATCCTCATGCATCATGTTACAACTCGATGTAAAGCTATAGGTCTATAAAGAAGGGTGCTTATCCGCTGCTGGACTGCTTTTGATACTATATCCTTCAAGTTTAGGTCAGTGCCTCGAAAAACTTATATTGGCAGTGTTGGTATGTAACGTCGGAGTTCAGTAGGCCTACTACCTTATACTTTCTATATGATTGGAATATTATTAACCTTTGCTATTCAAATGATTCTTCGAAGGTAGGTTTTAACTTATTGTCCTTCCCGCAGATAGACCAGAAGCCCTTATGACTCTACCAGAAGCCCTTATGACTCTACCAGAATTCATCGCTCATTCTCTGGGATTTTGCCCTGGTGGCCAATCTTGCGCCCTTTAAAAAATCTTAGGTTTGTGCTTTAAACTAGGCTATATATTATGTAGACTATAGATATATAAGTTGATGACCATACCATATTACAGTAAGAAAGGTAGAGCTAAATAAGCGAGTAATACAGAGTAGTTCGAGTGTAAGATGGTAGCAGATAAGAAATACCAGATAAAATTCCAGTATTCTTAGCAATTTTGGAGGAAATTTTTTTATATGCCCTTTCCATGTTATAGTATATATATATATATATATATATATATAAATATAGTCCAAATATATATATATATAATATAGTAAAATATATATATATGTATATATATATAGTCCAAATATATAGGCCTATAATATATTCCATATATATTATAATTGGCTTGAAGGCAATGGTCTTCAGGATGTCATTTTCAATGCACACCAGTGAGTCAGTTTAAACGCTGCTGCCCCATTGTGGAGAACACACACGCAGTAATTTTCTGGTCTTTTTAATTTGGGGCCCCTAGAATCGTGGGCCCCTGGCGACTGCCCAGCGTGCCCATGCCTTATAAGACGTACGGAACTCCTTTTAAGTACAGCAGAGCAGTTAATCGGTGCTTATAAAGAGGATTTTACTTATTGACTGGTAAGATTCCGAGTTCCGGAGAGTGATCGATGAGACATCGAACGACCTCTACGTGACCTTTCTGTGCTGCCTTCGACAGAGGACTTGACCAACCCTCTACAAAGCAATTACAAACACGAGAATAACGCCTGAGCCATCTTGCTAATATATGAGGACGAAGCAATTTCTTTGCACTGAGAGGAAGCAGGAGAGAGGAAATAATGATCTTCGAGTGGATAAAGGGCAATGAGAGATGAAGGGGCAGACGGGGAGATGAATAGGAGTGAGGGAGAGTGGGAAGGAATGGGATAATGGTGCTTGTAACGGAATGGCTGTATTACGGCGCCATATAAATTGCCATTATTATTATTAATGGTGGAGTAACTGGGGACGCCAAAGTGATATCTCGAATCGATTAGCTGGAATCTGACTTGTCTATAACACGCGGTATGTGGGGCCGGTGGACAGTCGTTGCTTCCGTGTCATCAGGACCAGCGTTAAGTCCTTGCCGTATGCGGCAGCAGTCGTTTGCTTCATCACCTCACAGGTAGACCGTTGCAACAGTCTGCTGGCGGGGAAGCCAAAGCTAATTCTCGACAGCTACAGTCGGTACTTAAACCGGCCGCGAGACTGATCTTAAATGGGCGGAAGTTCGATCATGTAATAATCAGGGTCGTATTTACTTAAGTGTTAGGTGGAGGCCCAGTGCACCGCTGTGGTGGAGACCCCTTAGCACGCCGCAGGCCAGGCCAGGATGATGCCTGAAAGTCTGCAGCTATAGGCTCACGAGTCACGCGGATGCAGTTGACGCAGTCAGATAAATTTCCAATACAAAACTTTCCACCAGTCGTTGGATGATTGAAAGTGTTATTGAAATGTGTTATTGAAATGAGTTATTGAAATGAGTTATTGAAATTAGTTATGGTAAACATTTATTGAAAAAAGAGTTATTGAAATGAGTAATTGAAATGAGTAATTGAAATGAGTAATTGAAATGAGTAATTGAAATGAGTAATTGAAATGAGTTATTGAAAAGAGTTATTGAAAAGAGTTATTGAAAAGAGTTATTGAAAAGAGTTATTGAAATGAGTTATTGAAAAGAGTTGAGTTATTGAAATGAGTTATTGAAACGAGTTGCTGAAATGAGTGATTGAAAAGAGTTATTGAAAAGAGTAACTGAAATGAGTTACTGAAAAGAGTTATTGAAAAGAGTTATTGAAAAGAGTTATTGAAAAGAGTTATTGAAAAGAGTTATTGAAATGAGTTATTGAAAAGAGTTATTAAAAAGAGTTATTGAAAAGAGTTATTGAAACGAGTTATTGAAATGAGTTATTGAAAAGAGTTATTGAAAAGAGTTATTGAAATGAGTTATTGAAATGAGTTACTGAAAAGAGTTATTGAAGAGAGTTATTGAAAAGAGTTATTCAAAAGAGTTATTGAAAAGAGTTATTGAAAAGAGTTGAGTTATTGAAAAGAGTTATTCAAAAGAGTTATTGAAAAGAGTTATTGAAATGAGTTACTGAAAAGAGTTATTGAAAAGAGTTATTGAAAAGAGTTATTGAAAAGAGTTATTGAAAAGAGTTATTGAAAAGAGTTATTGAAAAGAGTTATTGAAATAAGTTATTGAAATGAGTTATTGAAAAGAGTTATTGAAAAGAGTTATTGAAATGAGTTATTGAAAAGAGTTATTGAAATGAGTTATCGAAAAGAGTTATTGAAAAGGGTTATTGAAAATATTTATTGAAAAGAGTTATTGAAAAGAGTTATTGAAAAGAGTTATTGAAAAATGAGTTATTGAAATGAGTTATTGAAATGAGTTATTGAAAAGAGTTATTGAAAAGAGTTATTGAAAAGAGTTATTGAAAAGAGTTATTGAAAAAGTTATTGAAATGAGTTATTGAAAGAGTTATTGAAAAGAGTTATTGAAAAGAGTTATTGAAAAGATTTATTGAAAAGAGTTGAGTTATTGAAAAGAGTTATTGAAAAGAGTTATTGAAATGAGTTATTGAAAAGAGCTATTGAAGAGTTATTGAAAATAGTTATTGAAAAGAGTTATTGAAATGAGTTATTGAAAGGAGTTATTGAAAAGAGTTATTGAAAAGAGTTATTGAAAAGAGTTATTGAAAAGAGTTATTGAAAGAGTTATTGAAAAGAGTTATTGAAAAGAGTTATTGAAAAGATTTATTGAAAAGATTTATTGAAAAGAGTTATTGAAAAGAGTCATTGAAATGAGTTGTTGAAATGAGCTATTGAAGAGTTATTGAAAAGAGTTATTGAAAAGAGTTATTGAAATGAGTTATTGAAAGAGTTATTGAAAAGAGTTTTTGAAAAGTTATTGAAAAGATTTATTGAGATGAGTTTTTGATATGAGTTATTGAAAAGAGTTATTGAAAAAGTTATTGAAAAGAGTTATTGAAAAGAGTTGAGTTATTGAAAAGAGTTATTGAAAAGATTTATTGAAAACATTTATTGAAATGAGTTATTGAAATGATCTATTGAAATGAGTTATTGAAAAGAGTTATTGAAAAGGTTTATTGAAATGAGTAATTGAAAAGAGTAATTGAAATGAGTAATTGAAATGAGTTATTAAAAACAGTCAGATCGTGACTTAGTTCCCTATTCCTGTGGTTCATATCGTTGTTATTTTTCCTTTCCGTGTGGCTCTTAATTTCTGCTTCCGGTTCTTTCATCTACAAAAATTAATTTGAACATCGCTTCGTTGATCAAAAACAGGTTATTGTCTGTTAAGAAGTTAGAGCTGCTTAACGGGCTTCATAGGCGTTCTTCGGACTTGAATCTGTGTGATTTCAGTGGTTTCACTCTTAAGCATTGCAATTGCTTGCCCGAACGGAGTCCATATAGTAGGCCTACCGTAATTTTAAAATAATTACCTGAATAATATACAATAGAATATCTTCGCTTATTGGTTAACACATTGTCAGAACGCAATGCGATTACAAAAAGTATGGCCTAGAGTGTAGGCATTGGCTATACCGGTTTAAAGTTTGGTCCGAGACATTAATGGCTTTTATTTGAATTTTAGAAAAGGTTTAATGGATGCCCTTGTAAAGCAGCCTAGGAATAAAGTTTTTGGTATCCCTTGGTGGAAGTGAGAATTGGTGAGGTTTAGGACGAAGGGCGTATGTAGTCTCCCGGGGTCGAAGGCACAATCGGCGTATAGAACATGAACATACACAACAAGCTTTAGCAGCTGAAGCGTTTACAAAAGCAAAAGTTACCTTTCGTTTCCATGAATTTAGATCTGATGGCCTCATATAGAAAATGCAAATTATAATTACTATTAAACAAATAACTGGTTTCGACAACGCTATCTTCGATCTTAAAATGCAATACATGCAATGCATTGTGATCCGTAACATTATACGAAACGCTATATGCAATACCACATCAATTTATCTGCAGAAATTACCATCTTTGCAGGTCTAATGTCTTTGCTACTTGTAAATTTGAGTCACATTCTGATTTTTCTCAGTGTAACTAATAGGCCTTCAACGTTATTCCGCTCACATTTCATTCTGCGGTGACCAGTGGTCCGTCTAAAAGTTCAAAACGGTCCGTGGAGCAGTTCTATAGAAGAATTTTTTGGAATTAATGAAGTTAAAAACAAACCTAACTATGCCTTGCAGACCAACTGTGCGAAAATTTCTCGTCGGTGTATCCGTTAGTTATTGCGGCCAGCCTGGCGCATTAATATTGGTGGCGTCGTAAAGGGTTTTGCTTTTACTTTGTGTTGCTTTTCCAATATGAGTGTAAAAATTCATTAAAGTCTAACATGTGTACTTTGGATCTGAGACAAACTGACGATAATATTTTCTAATATAACCTCACTGACTTACGGTTGGACGTATACGGTATTTCCCACACTGACGTCGCTTTCGAACACTTATTGTCTTCCAAAAAACCACATGCATATGTGAACAGACTTTTGTTTACCGTTTTACTAACTTTAAGAACAGAAACCAGCTTAAAATCAACATGCAGCGGAAGTATTCTGGCTTCAAACAATGCAGATATGTTTTATTGATATCGGGGGAAACAACATCATTCTTCGTGGTATTTTTGTACTTCAGGACGCTAGAAGTGTCAGAGGTTACCGATCATGTCACTTCTGTCTAGCTAAATCATTTAGATGCACCCAATGACAGAGGAAGAACTAGAACAGCAGACCTTAAGCTAAGCCGGAGAGACTTCAAAGTGTTAGCAACTTAATTTTCAAGGCCTCTGCGTATAAATGAGCGCGAGTGGCCAGTCAACTTCCTCGCCGTTTTATCTTCTCGCCCACTAGTCTGTGTACTCATTATAGCTGAGTTTGAGAAATGTTAATAAAATATTTCCGCTCTGCGATCTTTCCTATTTGCTTGCTCTAGTCTAGTCATCTTCAGGGACTTGAACTTGCTAAATCTAAAACAGATAAGAAATTTGCAAATAGGAGAATTTATTTATCGATTCGAACACACGCTATTACCCGACTCATTTGCAGGGTACTTCACTCTCGGATCCCAGATTCACGGTCACTTCACGAGGAGGGCTTCATCATATCGTCCAGTAAAAGCAAGGACTAACACAAGAGAATTTAGCATTAGAGCTACCGGACCATTACTCTGGAACTCCATTCCATTAGAAATTCGATTATCTAAGACTCGACATGAATTCAAAAAAAGACTACGTTGTTTTCTTGTAGAGGAATAACAATTGCGATTATGAAAAACTATATCATGTATTAAATATGTGTACAACTCAACCGACGCCTGTTTGCACGACGCACTGATCCTCGAGCTATTTAGTTAAGCTATATTAGATAAGTTTAGTTAAGCTACCTAATTTACTGCCTTGTTTCCTTCTGTCTATGCCATCTACTGAACCTATGTATTGGACGTACTTGGGTGTCTCCAACTAGCGGGATATCAATCCCTTAGGAGCCACCCATTGCTCCCGTTAGCTACTCCTCTTTAGTCGCTCGCAATTTAACTATTATGTGCCATTACCGTTCTTATTACAATTACGTTGTTACGTTGTTACTGATTGTCATAAATGTATTCTTTTGAGTTGTTGTTACCGGTTGCAATAAAAAATATTGATTGATTAATTGATTGATAAAACTGCTTAGATTTACTTTCAAATCAACCTAACGTGTATAAATTGATACACTTTCTCCGTGAAATGTCTCGAAATCTTGATCGTGGTTCTGCACCATACCTCACTTGAATCTGAACTCAGCTAGTTGACCATCCACCTTCGTTTCTATAGGGGACCCATTCCAAATTATGCATGAGGTCAATCAGGGGCGGTTTTAACATTCTGCCGTAGGTCAAGGTTTGTGCCGCTTATAAAAATTATATCTTTCAGAGTTTTAACTGCTTCGTTTTTGTTACAGACAATTCGAAAGACACTAATAAGAACAACTTTAAACGGTGTAAACATTATATTGTCATTGCAATAAATCAATTTGATTTTGTATCTAAGAGGGCCTATCAAAAGAACTAACACTAATAGGTGACTTTAATATTGACCTTCTTAAGATTACTGAGCATAGGGCTACTGCAGATTTCTATAGTTGTATGACCGCTCACCATCTCCTACCATTAATAACTAGACCTACTAGAATAACCCCCCTTACTTCTACACTAATAGACAACATCTATACAACTGTTTGGCCTAAAGTTATTAGATCCTCAATTGTGGCTGCAGATATTTCTGACCACCTGCCCATTCTTGCTTGGTTTGAGAATGGGCCAATACTAAATAATAAACTCCTAAATGCTAAGCGTAGAAATATCTCAGTGGAAAGGAGTGCAGCCTTTTCTGAATCTATTGCTGGTATTAATTGGTTTTCAGTGTCTGAAGCATGTGCTAATCATGATGTAAATGGGGCCTATGATTTATTTATATCCAAATATAAAGAATGCTATGACCAATCCTTCCCACTTACCACTGTAAACTACAGGGGCAATTCCTTCCCAAAGAAGCCCTGGATGACACAGGGTTTACTTAAGTCCTGCAAAAAGAAATCCTCACTATACTTGAAATACATTAGGAGCCCAAACGAAAGAAATAAAAATAACTTTGTTACCTATAGGAACAAATTTAAAACAGTCCGTTTACAAGCAGAAAAACATTATTATGCAGCCGAATTTTGTAAATATAGTAATAATTTGAAGAAAACCTGGAGCCTTCTACGAGAGCTAATTGGAACAAGTGATAACCACGATACCAACATTACATCTCTAAAAATCAATGAAAATAAGATAACTGATCCACGAGAAATTGCTAATAAGTTTAATTATAGGGTGACTCGATAGGTCGTGAACGATTTTGAATGCATACAAATATATGTTATACACAATATAATATGGAAAGTTGTATACTGGAGGATAGGTTGTTCAAATGAGAATGTTATGCAAAAAAATTAGATTACTAACTCACTTAATAAAATTTTAGCGCCAATATCCGTGACGTCATCAAATTCGTGCCAAGCAAACGTCCATTTAGGCCGAAAACAATATTGTACGACCATCATTGTTAATCCACACATAATTAATTAATTTGACCTCTTTCTCCAGTATCTCATTAATGTAATAACTCGAATTGACTGAAGTTTTATTTGGAATGATATGAAGTTTTGTTAATCCAAGAGATGTCATGCCTCCCACACCAGAACTGAGGGACTGAACTTCACCTGCAGTGCACATGGAGCGCACGGAACAGAACTTTCTTGTGATCCCCACACAACGTCGTTCTTACTGTTAGGTACGTGGTAGAGTTTGAAGGGCGATTCATCACTGAACATAACACGCGACCAATCAATATCCTTAAACTTCTTCGCGAAGTTTACTCGGCGAACTTTGTAAGCATCAGTTAACTTTGGGACTTTTTGTCTCTTGAAACTCTTCCATTTCAGCGTCGTCCGCATATAGGCCTAACGCCTGATTGTCTCTGCTTCTAGCAAGGCGTTTGTCTTTTAACCGACGTTCAAACTTTCGCAAACTCTGTCCTCGTCTATATTTAGACTGTTTGATCAGTTTTTGAGCGGCAGCAGTCATCACGGACTTTCGACCACCGTGATATCGATTCCGCAGCCTCTCGTTTGGACTCTGCTTGTAGCGTTTGGCCCACTTGCTAATCCACGATTTAGAACGACCCAATTTCTTTCATATAACACTGTAACTGTACATTTCTTCCAATAATGTAATAGCTTGAGCCCTAATTTGCGATTCATTTAAGGCCGCCATTGCCTAATCGGCGTATTCACTAGTCAATGATAATGCTAGCTGCTTGTTCACGCTTGCTTGGCACGAATTTGATGACGTCACGGATATTGGCGCTAAAATTTTAATAGGTGAGCTAGTGGTCTAATTTTTTTGCGTAACATTCTCATTTGAACAACCTATCCTCCAGTATACAACTTTCCATATTATATTGTGTATAACATATATTTGTCTGCATTCAAAATCGTTCACGACCTATCGAGTCACCCTATAGTTACTTTACGGGTATTGCCCAATCTCTGGAGAAAAAAATCCCACTTACATCATGCTCATTTGAGAAATATATGCCTGCAGCTCATCAAGACTCCTTCGGACTTAGTGATACCTCTCCTGAAGAAATAATACGCCTTGGCCAAACCATCCGTAATTCCCATGCCAAAGGAGTTGATGACATTGACCCTATTATTGCTGCATCCACTTTACCCAGTATAGCTTACCCGTTAGCAGAATTAATAAATTGTTCATTTAACTCTGGGGTCTTTCCAGAAGCCCTAAAAATCGCCAAGGTCGTTCCAGTATTTAAAAAGGGGGCTAGGGACGAAGTTTCTAATTATAGACCAATCTCGGTGCTACCGTACTTCTGTAAATTCTTTGAAAAAGCAATGTATGAACGCCTTAGTAGTTATATTACGAAAACAGAGATTCTCTTTCCTTCACAGCATGGGTTCCAACCTGGTCACTCTCCATATATGCCTCTACTAAGTATGCAGGATAAAATTTCAAATGCTATTGAAAATAACGAATACTCCATTGGACTATTCTTCGATCTTGCCAAGGCATTCGATACTGTAAATCATGCTATCCTAATAAAAAAACTAAATAGTTATGGGATCCGAGGTACCCAGCTTGAATGGTTTATCAGTTATTTTATGAACAGGTCCCAGCTAGTTAGTTGTAATGGTTCTCTCTCGGACTTACGGAACATTAACTTTGGAGTTCCGCAGGGATCTATTCTAGGTCCCCTATTATTCCTAATTTATATTAATGATTTACCAAATGCTTCCTCCCTCATGTTCTTTATACTATTTGCTGATGATTCTAATGTATTTTATTCCCATACTTCTCTAGACTCCCTGTACTCCACTGTAAACACAGAGTTAAAATTCATAACTGAGTGGTTCCATGCTAATAAATTAACTCTTAACCTTGAAAAAACCAACTATATACTCTTTAAATCCCACAGGAAAGGCAGTCCTCCTGAACATTTAAGGATATGTATAGAGGGTACCCCAATCACCCAAGTAGTAACGACTAAGTTTCTAGGGGTGTACATAGATCAGCACCTTTCCTGGAAAGAACACATAAAAAATATATCTATCAAAATATCCAAAAATATTGGTATACTATCTCGCACTTCGCAACTAGTACCGCCCGAAATCCGTAAAACACTATATTACACCCTCATCTACCCCTACTTAACATATTGCAATATAGTTTGGGCTTCAACCTATAAAACCAGTCTTACAAGATTAGTTATCTTACAAAAACGAGCAGTTCGATATGTGGCTCGAATCCCTTACGGGGCCCACACCAAAAATAAATTCCAAGAGCTTAATTTCCTGCAAATCGACCAGATAAGAAGTGCTCAGATAGGGGAGTTTATGTTCCGATATGATCGTGGCCTCCTACCTCCAGTATTTAATAAGTTTTTTCGTCACACTTCGGACATCCACTCCCACATGACTAGAACTTCTAATCTGTACCACAAACCTTTTGCCCACACAAATACCCGACTATTCTCTGTCAGATATATAGGGGCATCAACTTGGAACGAGATTCCACAGTCTATTAGGGAACTCCCTAATTTATGCCTCTTCAAAAGAGGGCTGCGTCACTTTTTAATTGGAAATGACTGACCCAGGGCTCCCAAGAACCTTTTTGATACAACAGCAGTTACTTATCCACCCCATCCACATGTTTAAAATGTTTGAAATTAACATGTTTAAAATGAGTTTAAATGTGAGCCTAAGTTAATTGTGTCATAGATATTCACACAAATTGACTGTTGACCTAATATGTGTGTTGCTGAGTCATTAGTTAAGATTTATCGTTTTGTTGTTTAATACGCTTAGTTTCAGACCAGTTAAATACATTGGCTTTCCTCATGAGGCTGTACTGCAACCTTAGGGGGCCCTACTTAGCGGGGCCGTAAGACCCTTTCAGGGTCCCCTGTGTGACTCTACTTTCCCATTGATTGTGTACTACTGTTGTTTGTTGGTCACCAAATAAATGATTTGATTTGATTTGATTTGTTGAGGTCTCGTTCCCAGTTTTAAGTTCAATGTTCATTGTCTAAATGCTCAGATTTAATGTTAATCTTCTAATTTTTTATAAGCTTTCCCCGTCTCTGGAATGCGTCTCTCCTGGACCATGGTCTGCTTTGTTCAGGGCAGGCAGCTTAGTGATTTACATGGAACGGAGAAGTAAACTAAATCATAATTATAGTGATCTGCCACTGGGCCGACAACTTGACGCTTCGCTATTCATACAAGTCAGTTACTACTTATAGTGAGGGCTGTTAGACCGAAAATTTAAGCGGATGGGGACCGACTGGACAAAAGCACCAAACTTTCTGTGTACTTAGGTTTGGTCATATGGTAATAGTTTTTGGTAGGATCCACGCGATCCGACCACGGGGTCACCCCTCAAAAATGCATTTTAACCAAGATGGCGGCCAATAATGGCGCCAACACAGAAAACAGTATATATCAGGTCATAGGTAAGCTACAAAAACAAACGAAGTATCAAATTTAACATTATCAAGGTCAAGGAATCGATTTATCGTAGTGGCAATAGTGTCCGAATGTTACTATCCAAGATGGCGTCCAATATGGCCGCCAACACACAAAATATGTATATATCAGGTCAGAGGTAAGCTACAATAGCAAATGAAGTGTCGAATATAATATTTTCAAGGTCAAGGAATCGATTTATCGTAGTGGCAATAGTGTCCGAATGTTACTATCCAAGATGGCGTCCAATATGGCCGCCAACACAAAAAAATATGTGGCTATATATCAGGTCAGAGGTACGCTACAATAGCAAATGAAGTGTCGAATATAATATTCTCAAGGTCAAGGAATCGATGTATCGTAGTGGCAATAGTGTCCGAATGTTACTATCCAAGATGGTGTCCAATATGGCCGCCAAAACACAAAAATATGTATATATCAGGTCAGAGGTAAGCTACAATAGCAAATGAAGTGTCGAATATAATATTTTCAAGGTCAAGGAATCGATTTATCGTAGTGGCAATAGTGTCCGAATGTTACTATCCAAGATGGCGTCCAATATAGAGGTCACGAGTGCTGAGCTACGAATGCTCAATTTAATCACGCCAAAAACGTGCGAGCTCGATCCTGTACCCAGTCTTGAAGCTGGATGGGCTGGATTCAAGTGATTAAGCAAATTACCGCCTGATTGCAAATGTGACATTTCCTTCTAAGGTTCTGGAATGTATTGTTGCTATTGTTTATCTAGATATAAATGGTTTGCTTTCCTCCCAGCAGTCTGGCTTTAGGAAGAATCACTCTATGGAGACTCTCCAAAACGCCTCAGGACTGTCTGACCTCTATGGCGCCATAGATGTCGGACATCTCTCTCTCTCTCTCTCCTGACCATCATCGATGTCAGCTCAGCTTTTGACTCTCTTGACCATAATAAGTTTTACTCCTTCAACGCCTTTCTGCTTCTTTTGGGCTGACAGACAAACCGCTAGAGTGGCTTCGATCCTTTCTGTCAGAGCGCACTAATCGTGTAGTCTTTGGCTCCTGTAGGTCCAGCTGGGTTCTAGCCCCTTTTGGTGTCCCATAGGTTTTAGTGCTGGGCCCAATGCTTTATATTATCTAATCGTCTGGTATTGGGGTCTTGCTGGCGTCATGTGGGCTTCTGCACCAGCTAGGCTATATGCTGACGATGTGCAGACCTACACCCATTGCCACCCCAATTGCGGGGTGGATTGCCGTTCAGCAGATGTGCCAAGCTATGGATGCCCTTCCACTTGGTTAGCATCCAATCGCCTGCTTCTAAACGCCTTTAAGAATCAATTCATTTGTTTGGGTTGTGGTAGACGGCTTGCGAGCATTGACCGATGCCTGGTTTCGGAAAAGTTCCCGCATGTCACCTTATTGGATTCGGTCCGGGACTTGAGGTAACTTTGGATCAAGAACTTTGTTTTTCTCAGCACATAAATGAGCTTGCCCTTAGCTGCTATTATCAGCTACGTCAATTGAGGGTTATTTCTCGCTCCCTATCCCGTGACGCTGCTGTGATCCTTATCCATGCTTTTGTTACTAGCAGATTGGATCACTGCAGTTTGATCCTGGTGGGTTTGCCACAGAGCCACTTGGACTAATTGGGCGCCGTGACCGGTTTTTCGTTCAGCTGCTCGTCTTAGAGGGGCTTTCCCAAATATGCTCCTGTTTCTGTATTATATGTGGGATGTATTGTACTGGCTCTCTGTCCCACAACGCATCTCTAACAGGGTTGCTGTTTTGGTCTGGCGGTGCATCCTTGGCTGTGCCTCGGCCTATCGGAGTGATCTTTGTCGTCCGCTTTCTGATACAGCTGCAGCCGTCGAGTCTTCCGATCTTCTGCTGGGGGAGAACTCTTAGTCCCTCGGGCTCGCTCCTCAATTAGGCAGCACCGTGCCTTCTCAATGGTTGGACCTTCCATCTAGAATGGTCTCCCATTAGAGATTCGTCTACTGCCTAGGGGTAGTGCCCCTGCATTTAATAAGTTACTAAAGTCTAATTATTAGTGCCGAAGCTGGGCTGGGAGCGCCTCTGAGTAGGTCTCCTGAAGGGGCGTAATATCAAATTCCTTGAATAAATGAATGGATAGGTAAGCCACAATAACAAATGAAGTGGCAATAGTGCGGGAATGCTACAATCCAAGAAATCATAAAGAGATCTTCAAAGTCAAAACCTTATAGGATCTGCTTCTGCTGTTGTGAGCGCTACAAATAGAATCAAACAGCTCAGAGACAGTCCGCTTAGAGTTTTCGTCAGTGTTGAGAAGATGATGGTCCCGAAGAGCGGTTCCAAAGGCCCCCCAGATCCAGGCTTTATGAGCTGAGATATACCTATTTTTGTGTGTTGGCGGCCATATTGGACACCATCTTGAATAGTAACATTGGGACACTATTGGCACTACGATAAATCGATTTCTTGATCTTGAAAATATTACATTCGACACTTCATTTGCTATTGTAGCTTACCTCTGACCTGATATATACATATTTTTGTGTTTTGGCGGCCATATTGGACGCCATCTTGAATAGTAACATTCGGACACTATTGCCACTACGATAAATCGATTCCTTGACCATGAGAATATTATATTCGACACTTCATTTGGTATTGTAGCTTACCTCTGACCTGATATATATACATATTTTTGTGTTTGGGCAGCCATATTGGACGCCATCTTGGATAGTAACATTCGGACACTATTGCCACTACGATAAGTCGATTCCTTGACCTTGAAAATATTATATTCGACACTTTATCTGCTATTGTAGCTTACCTCTGACCTGATATATACATATTTTTGTGTGTTGGCGGCCATATTGGACGCCATCTTGGATAGTAACATTCGGACACTATTGCCACTACGATAAATCGATTCCTTGACCTTGATAATGTTAAATTTGATACTTCGTTTGTTTTTGTAGCTTACCTATGACCTGATATATACTGTTTTCTGTGTTGGCGCCATTATTGGCCGCCATCTTGGTTAAAATGCATTTTGAGGGGTGACCCCGTGGTCGGATCGCGTGGATCCTACCAAAAACTATTACCATATGACCAAACCTAAGTACACAGAAAGTTTGGTGCTTTTGTCCAGTCGGTCCCCTTCATCTTGCTAACAGCCCTCACTATTACGTCGAGTTAAGCAAATAATCATTGGAGCCAATTTAGTTCAATACGGTAGTTCGTCGTTTACTTCGACCTATGCACAGCCTGTGTTCGAAAGCAACCAATAAACGCAGCCAACACCTGACCTACATTACTCCGTTGCTATTGGTTAGTTCTGTTGCATGTTGGCAATAGGGATCTATGTGCAGTGTTGGCTGTTTACGTCCATTCTGTCTGGTTAGATAGTAACATTTGAAACGTTGAAACTCTAGGCCTTCTGTTTTTCTAGGTCGTTCAGGTGGAAATGGCTTCGGACGATGCAACGGACACTGACAAGTAATATAATATAAACCTATTACTCATCCACACACACTGTCACCGATAGATCTAAGAGGTTTTGGATTTAATTAGGTCACGCCCTGCCGTTCTTTGGCTGGTAACCAACAGTCTAACGACCTCTTATGGCAGGCTACCAGAGGCCGTTAACATTAATAGAAAAACTTGTTTTGAATAGTTCTCACCGTGTGGTATAGGCCTACATACAGCCGAAAGCCGACGAACTTGAATAATGAGAGGGTTTTACCTTTCTAGGTGACGGTTAGGGAACCCAAGGGGCGTTACGCTGTTGCTATTATAGGCCTACATGCATAATGTAGGCTCCTGTAGGCCTATAATAGACTATAACAAATATAGGTCTACCTCGCCTTGCATGTAGGCCTACACGTTATACGGACCTGGCTTGACGTGTGTAAAAGAAATGCATTGCAAAGGCCATCATGTGAATCACAACACATGATTTACTGTTTCTTCAGCCGAACGTAGACTGACTGTAGGCAATGCTAGGCATATCCGAAAGACACGCTCACAATAACACGTGAACAAAATATTTCGACCAGGGTGAGAATTGCCGGGGGGTTGGGGGTTCAACCCCTTACTCTTTCTTAGGGTCTCATAGTAAAGTCTACATATCACACCAAAACTGCACATAAATCAACATCTAACCCCCCAGTTATTTTTTTTACAAATTCCATACTGATTTCCACTATAAATCCTGAATAAAAAGCGGCAATGCACTCATTTCATGAGCGGTTCTGTAAATATACCTCCGCAAGACTGATATTCTGCCTCTTTGTAAGCTTGTCAAAAGAATCTTGATAGTGTGGTGGGTAGCGTGCTGTACTGTCAGTCGAGAGGTCGGGGTTCAAATTCCCGCCACGGCAGAAATTTGGTTCGAGATTTCTGCGCCACCTGCACCCCTAGCCAACTCAGCTATGATGAGTACACTGACCGTAGGCTACACTGGCGGTGGGAGAATAAGACGATGAGGGAGAGGATTGGTCACTCGCCCTCATATGCCGAGGCTAAGAAAATGAAGTCGCTAACACTTCATGCTCATGGTTAGGCTAAGATATTGCTCTTCTTCTTCAAAAGAAGCTATATATATATATATATATATATATATATATATATATATATATATATATATATATATATATATATATATAGTCCTATTTAATTTTAAATACCCCAATTATATATGTTTATATAATTATATATATATAATTATTATATAATTTTATAGGCTAATATAGGGGCCTATCTGCAGGCTACTACATCTATTTAGATCAACCTAGTGTTATTCATCGTCAGCAGAAGTGAGAAGAAAGACCTTTGGACAGGAGTATAATTATTGTAAGGCTAGAGTTTATATTATCTTCAGTGAGGGAACGAATCGGGGTATCGTAATCGTAGTCGTAATCTCCAAACTTCTAAAGCGCCACTCGAAAGCCAAGCGCAGGGCACCAGCTCATTCACGAGCGCTGCGTCTAGTCAGAGGGTTTGTTCAAAAGAGTAGTCAGAGGGAGGTCCGGGAGTTCGGTTTCCAGAGGATCAGAGAGGGCACAGCAGATGTTAAGGTGGGCAGTGGCGGCTAAAATTATGCGTAGCATGCTATAGCCCTAGCCTAATGTAGCCCCCAAAGGAAAGGCTTTAAGCAAACAAACAAACAAAAAGTCGTCGCATCCCAATAGGAATAACTTACCATGGTTTTTGAGCTTTAGCCCCCAAACCTGACATCCTGGCGCCGCCACTGAAGGTGGTGTCTTTTAGGTCGAGGATTGGAGGGTACTGCAGGATCAGATGAGTCAGGATAAGAGTTCATGAAAAGGAGAGACTTTAGTTTCGAGTGGAAAGCCTTGGGGGTGATAGGAGTGATGGATAGAGGAGCCTGTTCTTTCTGTGTGAATCAAAGCTACTGCTGGTAAAGTTTCAATTTTTAAAGTTTTTTGTTTCTTCAGGTGTTTGTCTATTATGCTGCCCGAGCTATTGGATATAATTCTGTTGAGGGCTTATCTATTACCACTGACCAATAATTTCAACCAACAAAAACATTGCACAAGAGAAAGCGACGTCTTTTCTTACCTGGTCTCAGTTAATTTAACCTGGCTTCAGCGAATAACAAGAAGCTGGTTTAAGAAAAGGATTCTAGCCAACCTTTCACGTAAGTGTAGGCCTAGCCATATCGACTCTGTTGTGTATTTGCATAGAACACAACGTCATATCATGTAAAAGTAAAGATACCAAATATGTGACACGCTTCTTTGTAAGGTCCTCGTATACGTCTATGGTCCCGAGGTAGTGAGGTCTCTCCGTCGAATTGTTAACATGACTGCAACAACAGAAATCATTAAATGTAATCGTAAGCTTAATCGTAAACTAGAAACTTCTAAAGCGCCACTCAAAAGCCAAGCGCTGGGCACCAGCTTATTCACGAGAGCTGTAGTTAGCGAGTGTAGGTAGTTAGTAACTTAGACCTCTGATATAGCGACTTTTAAAACGCAGTTTAAAATGACGGTTTAAAATGTGCCTTATCGTTCAAAAGGCATCATGCTTATATCTCTGTTCAGCCATCATGCCAGCAAAGGCTGCATTTGATCAACGGATACGTGAACTTTTGCGGTGCCCTGCACCAGAAGGATTCGTGGCTTTAGGCATTCTTTGTATGTACCCAAAGCTTTGGAATTTACAGCCCACTTCTGTGAGTTCATAGCAGGCTATAATTGCATCCTAGCGCCCCACTCCCCCATATTAAGTTAAGTGATAGCGACCAAAATTTACCCCCTTCTTGAGTTGTACTCTGGTTTATGGGATCGCTGGAACACCCTTCGCTGCGTTAGAGTCCTACTGCTAATTTCACCGACCTCATAAAATTTAGGTGATCGTTTAGACAATTAGATAACCCGTATTTTGCCAAGATTGGCTGTTAGTTTGTCTGAGTTACGATTATATTTGAAGACAAGTAATTCTTTCAAAATGTTTCTTTTCTTGCAGGCCACTATCGGGAAACTCGAACAGCATCTGCAATTATAAGGAATAACGAGCGTTATTTGTCTCAGAACATCACGAAACTAGAAGAGATGCTAGAACTTCTTCACAATTCCGGTTGCCTAACTCAAGAACAACTGAGCAACATCAGATATTTGGGACCAAGACAACAACGCAACCAAACACTCATCCAAACCACAAGATCGTTCAGTGCTGTCCATTACTCAAAGCTAATTCGTTGTTTGCGTCACACAAAGCAACATCAGATGGCCAATGTCGCAGCAAATGGGGGAGGTAGGGCAACAGTGGTCCACTTGGTAATTATAGGTTGCATTCACAGCGGTCAGAATTGGCATTTTTACAATACTGGACTAGGATAACATTTAAAGAAGTTCATAAAGCATACTATTTACTACCTGTCTATTACATAATTTCACAGGAAATTCGTTCTGTAATATTTGTAGCATATAAAATTTATTTGTCTGTGAAATGTACTGCAAAATATAATTAAACAAAGATTGTAAGGAAGTTGAAAAAGAGATATGTTCAATATTTATATAATGTAGTCATTTAAGAGAATGATAATTAGTGTCATATTGAGTCGACATTAAACGTACATGCTTTTGTGACTATTATAAAGTGTGCAAGTATGAATTTTTGAATACGAATCCAGAAAATTGAAAAGAGAAATGTTCAACCATCTGTTTACTTTTGCAGTTGTTGTGAAAGCAGTAGTTCAAACGGACAATCCTTATGAGAGAAGTATTTCTGAGGTGGTTTCGGAGTTGAATGAAAAACTAGAATCATCACGGCAGCTGAAAGAGGGCTCTAAAATAAAAGAACTGCTAGATAAGCTGAAAAATGACGACATTGAACTTCTAAACTGTTGCCTGGATAAGAACATTGTTGCAGTTTATCTGTGGTGCAAGTCTCAAAAAGCTCTGGAAAAACTGAAGGAAATGGACGAGTCCAACACTATTCTCTATATGATGGAAGAACTCTTCAAGGTCCTTCCTAGACTAAGGCCAATCAGAGTCGACACTGACTCTGCGCACTTCATACAGGAAGTTGGCAAGTTGTACAAGTTCTCTATCTAGGCATATATATAACGCTTCTCAGCTGTATAATTTATGTGGAAAATATAGTGAGAATGTGAAATGAAGTAGGCTGGTGACAGATTATAATATTAATTTGGATACCTGTAATACTGTAATACTACCATGATGGTTCTGAATTCCGATGACAACATTGTTGGAGTGCTTGGACCGGGTCCTGCGTTCCGCCGCACGCCTTTGCGGACGCAGATTTGGCCATGTCTCTGATTATATGCTGGATATGCTCCACTGGCTTCCCCCCTCCAGCAGCGAAACTCCTATCGGATCATCGCTTTGGTCTGGCGGTCCTTGCTGGGCAGCCCAAGCCTATCTTCGCGACCTCTGCTGCCCAACATTGAGTACTGCAGGTCGTCGCTCTTTCCGCTCTACTGAGCGGGGCGTGCTCATGGTCCCTTTTGCCCGTACAGCTACTAAGCAGAATCGCGCCTTCTCAGTGGTTGGCCCCTCGCTCTGGAACGGGCTCCCTTTGGCGCTGCGCTTGCTTCCCAGAATCCACTCTGAATCTTACTATTCTCGCCTGAAAACTGTCCTTTTCAGCCATGCTGGGGTCGGGAGCGCTCCTGAGTAGTAACCTTGAATGGGCTCCATATAAATCTTCGTAATGAATGAATGAGCTGTAAAATTTACTGTCCTGTCTTTCACTTTTGAACTTAAATGCTTCCGTTTATAACTGCAAAACTCACGCAGTGATCTTTGTTATAATTATAAGCACATTTAGACAGAAGCGAAAGAGCTATGACTATGGGGCGATTTGCAAATTTTATGGATGAGATGACTGATCATTGGTCCGAGACAGGATTATGCGTTTAGTTAATTTGGAGATGAATGATAGGTTAGAGACAGGTCAGTATTCTTAGAAGATTTCTTTATCAGATGGTCGTTACTTGAGAAGAGGAATAGGTTAACTAGAGTGCTTGAAAAGGTGAGGAAAATTACCAGTAGATAATATTAATAAGAGGTTGATTATTTTGGTAATGATGGGAACAAGAATAGCTGCAAAGTCTTTCAATAAGAAGGTGGCTACCGTACAGGATCGAGTTCGCACTGCTTGTTTGCAAGAGATTTTAATATATGGAATATTTCATAGCCTATTTGCACTGTTGCCATCATGGATAAAGAATTTAAAAGAAGAAATTTGCGCAGCTGAAGTATCTCGAACACCTTTAGGATGATCTGTACGCCTTACTTATGCTGAATTTGTTTCTTTGTAGTTGAGTATACCAGCCGACCAATATTCGCAGAGAAACTTGAAGTCTCCGGAAAAAGGCACGCAGTGGCCGCTTTAGCGAACGTCATCTTTGTTCTTAGTCGCTGGCCAAAATCAGTCCGTGTCTTCGATGATAAAGTTCAAATGTCGCTTAGCTCTGAACAGTCGCTGGAAGGGATTATTATTGATCCATGGGACATGGGAATAATCTACAATGATATCCTGGTGACTGATAAGGAAGAAAAATGTATATGGCAGTATAGAAAAGGAAGGCGTTGGTTGAGTAAAATAGGCGCTCCGTATACGCTCTCGGTGTCAAATGAAGGAGTGTTACTCTTAAGAAAGCTCAAATCATCTTCAAAATTGGAGATTTATGACCAGAAAGCAAAGCTCACTAGAAGCATCTTGTTGCCAGAATACATTGAAAACCCTAAGCATGCCGTGACGACATCTTTCGGTAACTACTTCGTCAGCCACAGATGTAAAGTGAGCGAGACTGATGCCAATCGGACATGGAGTATTTCCGAAGTGGACCCATCGGGAATAGTTATTAATCAGTATAAACCGATTCGTTGGTCAGAGGAGCTGTATGTGCCCTGTCATCTTGCCGTCACATCGGAAGACGAAGTAATTGTAGCAGACTGTGAGAACAACAGAGTCGTACTTTTGGATTCGAAACTCCAGTGGAATCGGGTTCTTTTAACAAAGGAAAAGCATGGGATACAAAGACCTTGGAGATTATTCTACGACGACGAGAAGAAACGGTTAACCGTGGGACAATTGGGTCGGAAAGCAACTGTTTTCTTTTTATAACTGCCTTTTTTAGGAACATGTCGCTCATTACATGGTTTAAATATTTCACGTATAACGGCAGCTTTCAAATAACGATTCGGCACTATAGTCACTATTATAAAAAGATATACAATCAATCATCAGTCTATTATCTGAACTTGACTTCAAATGTCAAATCTCGATGGGATTTACACTGGCTGGGCTGTACATGTGTGCGGGAGCCAATCAATGCTGAAAACACACCGACTATGTGGCATTTAGGTCACGTTCTGTTGGAAACCAAATTCCAAGAGCAGACAGGCAGACGACTATGTTGAATTGTTTTTGGAGTAACCGACGAACATTTATCAGAAGAGGAAGACTTGCTGTATTTGCTAGTTATTAAAACACTAGGCAAACTAACGTCAAAGTATTCAGAACTATAGACCTACACATGAAAGGCAACAAACATCGTTAGTCCGTTACGATCTTAATGTGTAAACTACGAACATGATTTAACGAACCTGTGATTAGCGTGCAATTTATTATAATAAATTTCAAAGTTGCCTTTCCGTGTGTTGATCCTTCCATAGTCTACCTGCAATCTATGTCAGCTTACACTGCAGATCTATATTCTAAAAACTCCATCAGTAGACATAACTTGATGTCCAGCAGTCACAGACGCAGTGGTGTATAGGCCTATATAGAAATTCCAGTACAGGGGCCCATTTTCATTAAAGTATCTCGTTGGTTGCTTCGGCCTGCACACAGACCGGTGCTAATCAGGCATGTGCGTCTGCTAATTCGCAACGTAACAGAGTCAATTGCATTTCACAGCTATACATAGAAGTTTCAAAGAAGGTGCCAAATGCTAGACTGTTTACAGTAGAAAACGTTTAAGTCTTCTTCGAGGTATAAAGACAGACTGGACCGAGACTAGCCAGGTACACTACAGCAGAGACTTAATACAGTAGATGTTTTGTGCTGACTAGCTATCACATCTATATCCAGAGAGTAGTCTAACGTGGCTTTTGTAGGAAAGTGTCGTAATGGCGTCACATTGGTTCGCGATGGCCCAGTGGTAAGCGTTCTGGTCTGTCAAGGTACAGGGCAGACAGATATTTCAGTATTTCTATATCACTTACGCCACTAACTTAACTACAGAAACAGTAGGCCTACACTGAACGTACATTGCGATATGAATATCAGGCAGCGAGAGGACTAGTCACAAGCACCATCGTATACCAATGTCAACAACAAAATTAAGTCTGTAATACTTAGGCTAATACTCATGGCAGCCTCTTGAGGTTAACTGCTTTTTTTCTAAATGCTGTAGATTCCAACGGAGCCGTTTTCTTGGCCCACAATGAGCTGTCTTTTGTCTTTGTCGTAACACAACCTCAACGGTTGTTCTAGCTGATCTTTATTTACTAAGATATCTTGCCAGTTCAGATCGCGATCAAACCGCACCACTTCTTTCTTCATCTGGTCAAGCACGATCAGCCGATCGTCGTGGTCTAATGCGAGATGACAAGGATTGCCCAACGATTTAGACTTCTGTTTCTGCTTAAAACAATGGACAGTTTCACCTTTTCCGTTGACTTCACTGAGTCCCCAACCTCCGCTATCTTTCCATTTGTGAATCACGATGAAACCTCCGTCTGAAGTTGAAACAGCGTGCCTCAGTGTAAAAGCATCCGCTGCCAACCGCACGCTGTAGATCTTCTCAGCCTTCGCATTGTATAGCTCTAAACCAAGCGGCTCTTCGTTCCTCGCTATAAGTACGTCTCCCGTCCCACAGACCGATAGAGTCCAAGGAGGATACAACACGTCCTGTAACCAGCTGGTCATCTGGCTGGGATCGTCCACAGGAATCTTAAATACACGACCGCTGCACGAATCTGAGACATATAAGCATGATGATATGGAACAAGCGGAGATGTCGTAGCCTTCGAACTTCAACGGAGTTTGTAGTATGATCTCTGGCATCTGCTTGAAGGGATGTTCATCGGAAAAGACGTAAACTGCATTCGGAGATCGACCAAGAACGTAGATGAGGCCGTTTAGTTTTGTCACTCCGTACACCCGACCGTGTACTTGCAGCGTTCCAACGATTGGAGTAGAGGCCACTAAAACCGTTTAACACACGTGTTATATCTGGTTATTATAATTTGCTGCTGTCTAAACATAAAATTTAGTCTTTGTATAAATATATAGTCATTATAGTGTAAGGTAAATCATCTAAACCGAAACTCTCAAGCAGGTGATTTATTATGGACTGCGATTCAATCTAATAAGTAACCATTGATTTATGTAATCGTAATCATAATCGTAATCGTAAACTCAACATTTCTAAAGCGCAATTTGAAAGCCAATAGCAGGGCACCAGCTTATTCACGAGCGCTGGGTCGAGTCAATTGGATTGTTCAGAGATACCAAATGAAGATCCAAATTAAGTCGTCCGAGTAACAGTGATGATAGAGGGGAGCTGCTACTGCGGTGTTCGTTTAGGCCGAGGAAAATTGGGATGTGGTTTATGGATGATCAAACGAGTCCGGGTACAGATATTTGAAGAGGCCGGACTGAGAGTGGAAGCCTTCGGGCCTATAGAAATGATGAGTGAGTTACAGCAATGGCGGAGAAACCGAAACTTTCCGGCATTCAGGAAGAAAATCGATCCAGAGTCTATTATGACAACGAGACAAAAGAATTCTATAGTATAATTATCAGATCGACTAGATAGACTATCTGATTTAATTACAATAGTCCTACATCAGTTCACATAAGATTGGATGTGACTTTAATTGTCATCGCGATAAGTTTTATAGTTATTTAAATGGTATTTCCATATAAGATAAAAGTAGGTGTTCTACGCTTGTAATATTTTACCAGTTACTTATTTAAGTTATCAGAAAATTGAAACGGTAAAACTCGATATCGGTGCCCACCTTTTACTGTCTGTGGAGACGGACTAGGAACATCTGAAATTGTAATCGTAATTGTAATTAGTAACTTCTATTGCACCGGTGTCTAATGCACAAGGCATCAACCGATGGCAAGCCAAAATCAAGCCGCAATCGGGTCAATATCCAGAAGATCAGTCCGTATGACAGAGAGGCAGCCTATCGCGGATAAGCAGTTTGAAAGACGCAATTTTTCAGTTGAGAGCGATGTGATACAAGCGACTGAGCAGAGCGGACAGACACAAGGAGAGAGTTCAAAAGAGCAGGTTTAGCAACAGAAGAAATCTTGTTTACCAGGAACAGTTCTTGATTTAGGTATGACCAGACAAAGATGATCATATTACCTCGTTGAATAATAATAAATCTGGGGAATAAGAACTGATTTTAAGTATTGTGGCTGGCCAGAGTATTTGAAACTAATTATTTGCTGAACAGGAAGCCAATGCAAAGATTTAAGCACGATGACTATAAAAATTATGTTCATATTTGGATGCATTATTTGTGGCTCATGATTATATTAGATAGCCTTGATAGACTATCTGATCTAATTTCAATGTATCAGTTCACATAAAATTGAATATGACTTTAATAATTGTCATCTCGATTAGTTTTATAATTATGTAAATAGTATTTTGATATAGAATACACGTAGGTCCTCTACACTTATAATATTTTGCCAGTTACTTATTTAAGTTATCTGAAGATTGAAACGGCGACACTTGAAATCAGTTCTCACCTGTTTTTGCCTTTGGAGGCGGACTAGGATCATCTGAAATTGTAATCGTAATTGTAATTAGTAACTTCTATTGCGTCGGTATCTGATGCACATGCACAAGACATCAAGCGATGGCAAACCAAAACCAAGCCATAATCAGCTCAATATCTGGGAGATCAGATCGTAAGACAAAGAGGCAGCCTATGATGGATAAGCAATTTGATAGAGGCAAGTTTATAGTTGAGAACGACATGATTGATACAATCGACTGAGCAGAGCAGGCAGACACAGGAGAGAGTTCTAAAAGGTAGGCTTAGCAACCGAAAAGTTCTTGATTTAGGTATGACCAGACAAAGATAATCAGATGATGACTTCGTTGAATAATGATGAGTCTGGGAAATAACTGATTTTAGCATTAGTCATGGCTCCAGATCATATTTTATAGACTATATATATGGACTATATATGGACTATCTTATATAAATACAATGCATCAGTTCACATAAGATTGAATGTGACTTTAATTGTCATCTCGATTAGTTTTCTAACTATTATATTGTGGCTGGCCAGAGTTCAAAGTTTTATAAACTACGAGCCATAATTTGAAACTAATTCTTTGCTGAACAGGAAGCCTATGCAAAGATTTAAGAACAATGGTTGTATATAATTATTTCATATATTTGGATGCATTAGTCATGGCTCCAGATTATATTTTATAGACTATATATATATGGACTACCTAATTATATGGACTATCTGATATAAATACAATGCATCAGTTCACACAAGAGTAGATGTGACTTTAATTGTCATCTCGATCAGTTTCATAATTATGCAAATAGTACTTTGGTATTGGATACACGTAGGTCCTCTACGCTGATAATATTTTGCCAGTTACTTATTTGAAGAGTAAAATGGTAACACTCGATATCAGTGCCCACCTGTTTTTGCCTTCGGAGGCGGACTAGGATCATCTGAAATTGCAATAGTAATTGTAATTAGGAACTTCTATTGCGCCGGTATCTGGTGCACAAGGCATCACCCGATGGCAAACCAAAACCAAGCCATAATCATGAAAATATCTGGGAGATCAGATCGTAAGACATAGAGGCAGTCTTCGATGGGTTAAGGAGGAGTTTATTGGCATGACCTTGTCAATCAATCAATCAATCAATCAGTCAATCATAGAATTTATATAGCGCCTCTTCCAGGGCTCTTATCAGAGCCTCAGTGGTGTATGGCTCTGTAAGTTAGCTCACACTGACCGCTCCTCGTCCGACAGTGGACTGAGAAACTGTACAGATAGGCAGACCATACATGGAGCATTAATTTTGCTTAAAATTTCAACGATATTTGAAAGTTGACTGAGGATGTTCTTGGCGTCGTTCAGTAGATTAGATCAGATCGATTATCGATGCCATTCATCAAAACTATCAAACCCTTTTTCATTCATTCATTTAATTCATTTCATTCATTTAATTCATTTAATTTATTTCATTCATTTCATTCATTTCATTCATTTCATTTATTTCAGATATTTATATAGCGCCCCTTCAAGATTTCTACTCAGAGGCGCTCCCGACTACAGCGCGGACACTGAATCGGAGTTTCACGCCGAAGCGCATGAGCAATTGCGAGTGAAGGACTTGCCCAGGGTCCCTACGCGGCGGCTTGAGGTAGATTCGAACCCGCAACCCTCAGGCTGCAAGGCACCGAACATACCCCTACACCACCGCGCCCCAAAATCTTGTTGGGTAAACCATTATTATTTCTTCATTGGGATTAGAAACAGAGGAAGTGGTGCACAGTGACTGAATGGTTTAACGCTGGTCTTTAAGAACGAAGTTTGCAAGTTCGAGTATATAGAGTAGGCAATTCTCAATGATTCTTAAACGCTTAGTGTCTTTTAGTTATGAAATTGAGCTATATACGCTAAATAAGACCAAATAAAGAGCTACTAAATGTATAACCTGAAGACAGGTAGACAGGTAGACAATAGACATATAACAGTACTCAGCAAACCTTCGTTGAGAATTGACTGTTTAACAGCATAATCTTCTGCGGACCACTTCTGCAGTCTGACTTTGTACTGATGTTCCGTAGACAGTAATCTATTGACATACTTCTCGACGAGGTCCTTCAAACGACCGGATTCCTTAAGAGTCCAAAGATTACTCAGTTCCTTCGACGATTTGCAGTTGAAATAAAAAGCCACACTGTGACCGTCTTTAGTACCAATCAGACCGTGGCCTTTCAATTCAGAAATGGCTTCAACGTCTTCCGGGGGAGATTGGTCACGCAACAGGTTGTTGGTTCTTGTTGAAATTTCTTTCTCTACATTGCTAATGTTTTCAGTGTCAGAAGTATCAAACTTCGCGATGAATGGTATAACCACTACAAACAAAGCATACATGCTCTCTCAAATTTGAAGAACCAAAGTGGTATGCTACGATATGTAGCCTATACAAGCATAAAAGAAGAATCGAATAACAGTGCATTTCTATTTATTAAAAACGTTTGATATAGATTATTCTATATTTACCTTTTTTAAATTTGGTTGAACGCTTAACAGATATTCAAAGTTCATTCATTCTCTTGATCAATAAGCGCTTTTCATATGCCGTATCAAAAATCTTTCATTACAACTAAATCGATTGGGCTTTTTGTTTAGGTACATCTAATTAAATAAATTACCTTATTTCAAAGGTGTTAAAGATACACGACAACACAATATTAATATTAGCAGTCTCTTAATAAGCTTAAATTTCATTCCGTCAGCGCCTGAAAACCTCTCTCTTTACCATTGAAGACACTGGCCCAGGTCGGGAGCGCCTCTGATTTGTGTGGCGCTATATAAATACTCGATTACAATTACGATTAAGCAGCCATTGTAGCTGAGTTGGCTAAATGACCTATATATCAAAGCAACTAAAGCACAACTCTCGATGACCTGTCTGCCCTGGACTCCCGACCTTGCGATTTAGAGTGCTGCACAGATAAGCAAGTATAGTTAAACTAATAATGACAGCCCATGTCATGTCAATTGATCAAATAAATGCCCTATTATTATCAAAGCACTTGTTTATTACCTTGCACAACCATCCAAAAGCATTGAG
Source organism: Aporrectodea caliginosa (assembly GCA_020284085.1). Classification (NCBI taxonomy): domain Eukaryota; kingdom Metazoa; phylum Annelida; class Clitellata; order Crassiclitellata; family Lumbricidae; genus Aporrectodea; species Aporrectodea caliginosa. The sequence continues at coordinate 437,494 of JACEVL010000164.1, read as the reverse complement.
TACATGACTATTTAAGTGATTTTATCAGGCGCAAATTCAGGCTAACTAAACGAAACAGTGCACACAGCCACACACTATAGTCATTGGTAGAGTGATCCAGGCGGAAGGTACGAGAAAGCAGGAAAAATTCCGACCAATCCTGATGCGCAGTGACGCGTAAACGATAGGCGCTTGAACATTTTCGCCTGAAAGTTAGGTCAACTTGATATTGGGCGAGGCAGCTATCCAGTTTTCTTTCGATTTATCCAATCTAAATTATCTCTTCGTTTTATTTTGTTTTTAGTAAAAAACCTTTCTTAGATCCTACCTCCTTGAGATCTGAGGATTTCTACAACGCGATGGTTCGACTCTTCCAGGTATTCGATTGTCCTTGAAAAATTGGCTTGGCTGTGTCTAACCATTATGTCCAAAAGAACTTCGCTCTTCTCATGGTTTGTCGGCAGAGAATAAATCGTCTCTCTATGTCTGTTATTGATGATATCGGCAGAATACATTTTCAAGGATAAGAAATCAATGTCATCCAGACAGTCAATCAAAGCCAGCTGATTCCTATTCAAAGTCGCTGTTTGCATTTCTGTTAGTGGCCATTCATCTCCGAATTCGGATTGGTAGACTGAAATAAGTTTAAACGTTTCCAAGTCACATTGTGATGTCATTTTGTCAGCTCAGGTATGCATTGAAGTGTGCGTAGTTGAGTAATAAATTTTACAATATAGACCCTATGTATGTAGGCATCTAACAAAGCGTCTCTAAGTATCTACTAAAAGTCCTGTGCATATACATACACCAGCCTAAGTAATGTTTTAAGTTCAACAGATTTGATCAGTAAGCCAACTATCGGCGACACAAGGCAGAGACAAAAGCAGCAAAAACAATGGTTTATAATTATATTGATTTGGAGTAGAGTTTGGATTAGGTCTCATCGGTTCCTTTAAAATATTTACACCTAGGCTAGTGTGCAAATTGTTTGCAATTTGCACGTACACATACGGCATAAATGATATTGAGACCTTAGATCGCCAGAAGATAATAAGTCCCGTGGTTAACCACACATTAGGCTACCAACTCCGTAACATTGTGTATTTAAACAGCTCTTCTAAACCCATAACTTTCAAACACTTCCCTGGCCCCTTTGGAAGAGATAAGTTTAGATTACAAGTGATGAAAGATCAATGTATTAAAATTTAGGCCTACTATTTTATTGTTTTCAAGTTCTATTGTTTCGAAGAGCTGTTTTTATACACAATGTTATGGAGTTGATACCAAGCCCCTTGGTTACCGGTAACATAACCAAGGAGCTTGTATATATACAGAGATTAGCGACACTTAGCTTAAATACATAATTACTCAATGCGTGGGCTTTCAGAGATCGGAGAGAGACAGAGACAGAGAGAGACAGAGAGAGAGACAGACAGAGACAGACAGAGAGAGAGAAAGATAGAGAGAGAGCGAGAGAGAGAGAGAGAGAGACAGACAGACAGAGACAGACAGAGACAGACAGAGACAGACAGACAGACAGAGACAGACAGAGACAGACAGAGACAGAGAGAAAGAGAGAGAGAGAGAGAGAGAGAGAGAGAGAGAGAGAGAGAGAGAGAGAGAGAGAGAGAGAGAGAGAGAGAGAGAGAGAGAGAGAGAGAGAGAGAGAGAGAGAGAGAGAGAGAGAGATAGAGTCTTCGACTAATTTGAAACTCGATAGACCTGTAAAATAATTATAGGCCTACACAACATGTATCAAGTCTGAGGTTTCTCGTCGGCACGAGAGGCTTGGCTCTGTTTCACAGAGGGGCTCGGCTTTTATATGCATGTAATCACCATTAAAGTTTTGGGCGCAAATTATATTTTTATTGTATTAGGCTATTAGCCTAATGCTTCCAAGAAGCTGTGTGAGGATGATCCTGCCTCAGCGGCACAGAGCCAAAACTTGTGTGAACATCGGCGCCTTTGGTCCCATTAGTTCCCGGGCTCCTGCTTCTCCAGTCTTTTGTGGTTGACATTTCCTAATGTCCGGAATAAGGAAGTTCACTTCTAAGCTTACTAAGGGGCAATAGGGGCATAATCAAATTTCAGTTGTATTGTAGACTATTGCATTGTATTGTATAGTAATGTGTTGCAATATGGAAGAATTCGAAGACAAATGTGGCCTATCTACGTAAGCGAATTAATGTCAATTAAGTCATTCAGTATTGGTTAATTAACCTCAGTGGCCTATTCAACTTGGTACAATTGCTGGTTAGTTTAATAAGAGGCTCTAAAGGCTAAATTACCATGCATAATCAATCTTAACATAACCTACCTCCGTCTGAAGTTAGATAATTAGCCAGATGCTTTTGGTTTGTGTTTCTCAGAGCCAGAATTAATTTCCCGAAACGTTTGTATTGTGATACATAATCGACGATCTGCGTATTTCTCTTCTCGAAGGTTCTTTCGCTTTTCACATCGTGAATCTCCCTTCTGGACAACGCTCCCATCTCCAGCAGTTGATCGAGTAATCCGTAGTCTGGATCCATCAGATCCTCAAGAATTCTGCTATGCCTTCGCAATCTATCGCTCTCATCGTCTAAATCCGCTCTTGGATTTCGTGTGTCGGTCATCTTGTTCTATGCAATGCATGTATTGTAGCAGACCACGCCGAGCTCTTTTAAGCAAATTAAAGTGAATCCATATTGGTCCTTGTTTAAACTGCAATAACCATATTCATCGAGCAGTTTCTAAATATATCGAAACGGAATTTCCACTTTCACACTATAGCCAATAAACAGCTTTCTGTAGACGACCGTTAGGAATGGTTTGTCTGCGTCGGGCCTGCATTCTAAATTATTCACCGACCATTTGTGTTAGGCCTACTTCTCACCGTGTGCTGCACAACATAATATCAGGGCGAACAGTTCAGTTTTCAAAAACCTATTACCAACGGCTATTAATCATTGATAAGTACATACCTCTTAAAACGATGTTGCGTAGAATAAACGCATCATAAATACTTATACACATAATAGGCCTATTATAGGCCCGTGTATTAGGGGTCTGCGGGTATATACCCGTACCCGCGGATTTACCCGTACCCGTACCCGCGGATCGGGTACGGGTCGGGTACGCATTTCACGGGTCGGGTCGGGTACGGGTAGGGTCATCACGGGTACGGGTATACCCGGTTTTACCCGTACCGATGTGAAGTTTTGGGGCTACAATGTCACCGTTACATATTATAGAGAATGTAAGCGCACAATGAACGGGTCTGCAACGTACAGTATAAACATTTACTTAGTGTTCTACGGGACAGTATAAACCACGGAGGTAAAATGTACAATGCAATTTAGGCAGCACAACAGTTACATGTGACAGGTCTCATAAGTTATTGTTACTACTACTATTACTGCTGCTGCTGCTGCTGCTGCTACTACTACTACTCTGCTGCTACTATTACCACAACAACAACGACAACAACAACTACTACTACTATCATCATCAGTCTAGTTATTATTATTATTACTAACTGCTGAGTTGTAGCCTAAGCCTATTGTCCTGGTAGGGACAGGGACTATGCGAAGGCGTGCTAAAAATGTGACTGGTACTTTACGGGTACGGGTATACCCGCGGGTACGGGTAGGGTCGGGTAGCAATTTTGAGTACGGGTCGGGTACGGGTAAGGGTAACGGTCCTGTGTTACGGGTACGGGTCGGGTAGCAAAAATGCTCTACCCGCAGACCTCTACCGTGTATGTGTAGGCCTACATATACGGTATACCTGCGATATATTCACGATCAAAATTGTTATAGTTAAACATGTTCATAATATACATGTATAGGCCCACATTAGTCTGAAATAATGAGAATTGATTTACCAAATAGTCCTATAAATGTTTTCCTACTCCGACGCTCAAGAACACGTGTTCGTCTAAACTTCTAAACGAATTGTTGTAACATGTTATCACTCATGAAACAGTCTCTCAAAATGTATGCCCATCCTATACTTAACCTCAGCACAACGATTACCAACTGCTAGCACGAACTCATTGACTAACGCGTCAAGATGTCAATTGTGTATGACGATAGGCCTACCGTTGCTTAATCGGTTAGATTTGGGCTAATTCAGTGTAGCCTAGTTGTTCGGTGACCTCTGTAATTATCCAAATAGCCATCTTGCACTGGGTAATCTGTATGCAAATCAGTCATTGAATTTTGTAGCTTAGGCCTACATGGCGAACTTTAACTCACACAATTTACCAAAGTCTGAAGTCAGCATTCAAGTTGCATGTGACATTTTGAAGCGGCGGATGTGGCTAGGACTTCGCACGCATCGAATCTTGTTGACAGCGGGGCTGTATATGTAAATGTAAATGTCACAGCGCTCGTGAATAAGCTGGTTCCCTGCGCTTGGCTTTCGAGTGGCGCTTTAGAAGTTCGGAGTTTGCGATTTCCTATAGCGACCTATAATTATGGCCTCGACCCTGCTCATGTTTTCAATGAATTCATTCATTCATTCATTCAGGACATTTATATAGCACCTCTTCAAGGAAACTACTCAGAGGTGCTCCCGACTCCAGCACGGCCAAAAAGAACAGTTTTCAGGTTAACATAGAATAAGTCAGAGAGCGTTCTGGGAAGCAGGCGCAATTCCAAGGGCAGCCCATTCCAGACGGTCGGGCCCACCACTGAGAAAGCACGATTTTGCATTGTAGCTGTGCGGGCAAACGGGACTATGAGCACGCCCCTCCCAGAGGAGCGAAGGCGACTACCCTGGGCGCCCGATATGGGACTACAGAGGTCCCGCAGATAGGATGGGGCAAGGCCCAACTGACATCGCCACACCATTGAATTGATCGGGTGAGATCGTTCACCACCGCTTGCCCTTTTAAATGGGGGTGGGGGGCACACCATTTGAGGTCCTTGACCTGCCAACAAACCTCGCAACTATAATAAACAGCTGCATGATGACGATTTCAGCATAATGTATTCCATACATGATGATTGGATTTTTTGCTAATCTCACATTCAAGCATCAGCTCTTTGACCTCCACGGCACCCATTCAAACCGTCCGGGGTGGTGGTGGTGAAAGATCTCATCTGACATGGGCGGTTTAGGGATGGTTTACGGGTTCAAACCCCTCCGAAATAAATACATTACTGTTAACAAAACTGAAAATGTGGAAAAATTAGACAATTTCCTATGGAAACCCCCGAAAACCTAAAACCCCCTCCGACATTTTTTTCCTGGCTACGCCCCTGTCACCTGATAAGTTAATTGACAGATGAGCAGGTTCAGAGGTCATACGGTCGCTATAGACAAACGTTTACATTTACATATGAAAGACGCAAATTTACAATGGTCATTGTTTGATTGTTGCATCATAATAATAGACTGTCTTGAAGGGGCGCTATATAAAACTACTGTAATATTAGCGATCATAAGGGAAGGCGGTTGCTAAACGGTCGTTGCTAATCCTATAATTTAATAGCTGTACGTCTCTGGCAGGGTACGTGACATTATGGACAACGGTGGAGAAGAATGTCACATTCATACATACAAACATCCATACATGCTTAATGTGTGTGTGTGTGTGTGTGTTTATGTAGGTGTGTGTATGTGTGTGTGTGTGTGTGTGTGTGTGTGTGTGTGTGTGTGTGTGTGTGTGTGTGTGTGTGTGTGTGTGTGTGTGTGTGTGTGTGTGTGTGTGTGTGTGTGTGTGTGTGTGTGTGTGTGTGTGTGTGTGTGTGTGTGTGTGTGTGTAGTGTGTGTTTGTATGTGTGTGTACACTGACGATCTTGTACGTATATACATATTTATAACGATGTTCATAGTGATGATACGAAATCAAAACATAAATAAAAAATAAAAATAATAAATATAAAAAATTATAAAAATCGAAATAAAAAGTCCACGGCGCTCAGAGATGTTCGTGTAGCCATGACAAGTAGGGCCTAGTGCTGTGCTTTTTGTAGGTTTTGATTATGCGTCATCATACGACCCAAGTGTCTCTTTGAATTGTGAATGCTATGTTTAGAACCTGCAAATGTGTCATATTCGTCTCTGTGCTAAGATACAGGCCTGAGACCTACTAACATGTTAGAATAATTCGTCGAGAGTTTGCTACGCAATCTACTACCAGATTCTCACCCCCACCCCGGCCCCTATTCAATGTATTAGAAAGAGCGCGGATGAGCAGATGTTTTAAAAATCCCTCTCCCATTGTGTCGACGCATTCCGTATAATGCAACATATAGGCCTAAATGTTAGGCTACTACAGACTAACATACTTTAACTCCGACCATGACATATATATCTTATCTGATAACTGACAAGCTGGCCTGCTCAGCCCTAGTAGACCTAAACCACTTGACGTATCAATCAAGTCTGACATAAGCTTAATGTGCTAATTGAACAAGAGTAAACTGAAAGATGTCATTGCTAGAACTATTATGTTATTGGGGCGAGGGAGATGGTTGAATGGTAACACACTGGCACGAAGATAAGAAGGACGCGGGTTCGATACCCGCTACCCCCATAAGGTTGACTCAGCCTTCAACTCCCTAGGGGCCACTGTAAAATGGCAGTAGGAGCGTAGGACAGATGGGCGTCTTGCAGCTGCCATACAGTTAAATTCGACTCCTGTTAAGCTTGTTATCATCTGTTACTACAGTAACATGTAATCTTACTGTCAGTTTGAATTAATAAACGATTATTATTATTTAACAACAGGGTGTAAAAAATGCAATTGTTCGAACTGTGTTAGCCTGAGGTATGAGATCAGTGTGTTTTGTGCGTCCGAGTAATGGGGAAAGGCCTTTCAAAAGACAATGCACGTGCCAGTGCCAAGGATGGAGGAGAGGGAAAGCGAAGCACTTTTCTTACAAAATTTTGAGAGCCAATAGCAATGTCTTCCACAGAGCAGGCGTCATTGTCAGAGGCAAATGTTAACTGGTTGACGTTTTACAGCAGAGACCAGAATAAGGTACTATATTTCCGCCTAAAAATTTTCAATGCGTTATTTTAGAAATGTTTAACAACCTACTTTGAGGAAACTTTGAAAGACTTCCTTAATCATCACATTTCAATAACCGTTTCACTACTAAAAATAGACAATTTTTAGTTCGTCATCTAGGCCTACACGTTGCATTACGTTTAATGAAATAATAGCACAATAAGACACATTTTGGCATTGTTTATGTATACAGCGTGTATGTACAGGATAGACAACGTAAATGAACACATAGCAAGATTTAGACTAACATTGAGAGCAGCACTGGACTTAAGAAATGACCCAGGACAACGGAGATCATTTGTTCGTACCCATTGCCACCAAATTTCTAGTGTCAGGAACTGATGACGATGACGACGACGATGATGATGAGGTACAATGAAACATCTAATACCAATCTCAAATAAATCTGCGTTTTTCTGAATAACTGTAAGGACGATTTGTGCGATGTTCACGAAAACCCAGCAATGATGTAATAAGGTAAGATGGTAGAAGCTGTTCTGAAGATAAGCTGATACAATCTAATGCCTACTGCTAATCTCGCATATTAAGATTGTTTTATATAGTATGTCTAAAAATAAACTGGACGATGATTGAATGCTTCAAGATATGAGGTACAACTGATAAGCAGATTTCAAAACTAATTTGAGAAAGTGATAACCGTTTTCATAAATAGCAGCAGTTTTTGTGTTGTGTTGGAACTTTGCTCTCAAACACTAAAAGTAATCAATGTGCCATGGTTAATTGCTACTATCAGCAAAGAGTAAAATCAATTAAAAATATGTTGCATTGTGTGGTATAGTTAATTGAAACTTTCAAAATAAAATCAATTAGTAAGTTACAAAGCGTGGAATGGTTAATTTCTGCTTTAAAAAAGATTAAAATTAATTAGTCTGTTACAAATTAGCCAGTCATGTTTTCATTATTGGAAGAACACTGATCTTGGTACTATGAGCGACTAGTAACTGATTCTGCTTGTAACACAAGCTTCTTGGCTTCTGTACGTTGTCTTTCTGTTTTGTAAGTAAGACCTCGTTCCATTCGAGTTCTGAACTCAATAGAATCACCCGGTCGTTGTTATAGTCAGCCACGTACACCCTACCACTGGAATCGACCGACATTTCAGACGGAAAGTTCAACTTCTGCGAATCCTCATTCGGGGCAAAGCGGTGGACCATGTTGCCCTTCCTCGTCAGCTCTGAGACGCTCCACAGACCAGTGTTCCTCCACCTGTGGCTGACGACGATATTCCCATTTGACGTCTCTACAGCATCACGAGGTTCCAGGATCTGAAATGGTAATCGCAGATGATCTGATAAGTGTCCATTGGCGTCAAGTGTGTCGATGGCAGCCGGGCTACCCCATTTCGCGATCATCACCTGTCCCACGGCGCTCACCGAAACCCGGTAGGGGTCGCTAAGACCTACCAACCACTTCGTAACGGTGCGTTCATTCTGTGTGACCTTCCATACACAGGCAACGTCTCTGTCAGTGATGTACAGACACTTGGAACTATCGGAAGCCTTCAGATCCCATGGATTGAGAATCGATGGAGGTTTCATCTCGTTCTGTGCGATATAAGGAGGTTCATTTCGGTAGAAACGAATCGAAGTTGGACCACGACAGAGGATGCAGATCAGGTCGTTCAGTACAGCTACTGACCAGAGATTCTCGGAGACGTCCAACGTCGTTGCTACAATTGCATCCGACACGACGCCTTCTGCACCCAGTCCTTCAAAGAACATGAATACATCTGTATTGTATTGTATTGTATTTAGAAATCTGGTTAAGTGCCATCTTCTGTGTCTCCTTTGTCTCCTTTGTCTCCTTTGTCGTCCTCTAGTCTATCGTCACAACCACTAATCTAGTCGTTTCGTTCTTATCTTCATCGTTATCGTCGTCGTAACCACCACCATGACCAACAACACCATGGTGACCAACAACACTCACAACGGCCGTAAACACTATTACCATGACCACCAACACCATCACCATCACAAGTCCACAAACACCAACACCATCATCTTCATGACCAACAGCGCAACCACGACCTCCAACACCACCACCCGACGACGACGACCATCACCACCACAATCACTACCACCACCATTCATCTATCATCATGATGATGTTCACCGTCGTAGTCAGACTAACTATTTTGCAACATGTTTGCACACCTGTTTTGCTTACTCACCTGGCGTGTCTTCTGGTGTGGCTTTCGCCAATATGGTTGATTTGCTTTCTGCTCCCTCGTCAGCATCTAAGAATACAGGAATCTTGTATTTAGCAATTCTAACCATACTTTATAACGGGTTTGTATTAATGTATCATCAGAGTCAAAATCGGCTAGTTTAACATTTCAATGCTCATCAGCTAGTGTCTCATTAAGTTTAATAGTCATTTGTTAAGTGAAATTACTGCTCCTAATCTCTCAAAACACTTTGCCAGTCATCAGCTTCTAGATGTTTTTTTTAATAGTTCTATAATTAAAAGCAAACTAAATTACCATAAAATGCTCAAACATTATTTTTAACAAAAGACATTATACAAACAAAGCCTGGGAACATTTTTGTGGATCATAATTCTGCTAGGATTTTTAGCAAACTGCAAGATACCTTGAATGACGCCGACGATGTTGCACTTTTCTAAGTTCGCGTCAAAGGTCGTGGCTTCGAATTTTATTTTCGTCTCAAACCATGGCGCTTGGGTCTGCGACTCAAACATCTGTTGCAAGTCGACAGCTCTTACGTGGGCGTCTTTCATATCCCAACAGACGTCGCTAATTGTCGTGTTTGCCTTCAACATCATCTCGCAACAGCGCGTCTTGAACTTCTCCGTAACCTCCACGCATTCATCTAGTTCTGTTTCCTTCTCTTCCATTTCCATCTGGACTCTTTGCCTGCGTCTGATCAGATCGTTGACCAACATCTGTCTGTGTTGCTCTATCGTTTGTTTCAAGTAGTCGCTCCTCTTGTTGATCTCCAACTCAACGACCTTAATCTCGTCTATGAACTGGAACATTTCGTTCCGCAATAGTGTCTGCTTGACAAGTGCCGTGGCCACGCATCTCGATAGCACATCTATTTCCTGGTCAAGCTGTTTTCTGACTTCGTCTGAAGAATCGGCGACGTTTGAACCTCTGTGGCCACTGTGCTTTGCCAGGAAACACGAACCACACGTTACAGTCCTACAGTCAATACAGTACACGTCCAACGGTTTCGTTTTGTGCGCTGGACACGGACTGAACACCTCACTACTCTCCGACTGATATATCCCGATTAGTTTGTTCATTTTGAAGTCCTTCTCTATTCCGTCTAGGCCGGCCTTTGGAACTGCGAACTCCTTCCGACAGATAGGACACGGAATCGTAACTGGCTGAGCGCTCCTTGTCAGGATGCTGTCGACACAGTCTCTGCAGAACGTGTGTTGACATGGAAGTGCCACGGGGTCCGTGTAGATGTCCAGGCAGATCGTGCACTCGATCAGATCTCGTATCTGGGTTCGAACCAGAGGATCGTCTTCAGCGGCGGATGTAGCCATTTCTGCTGCAGTCAATTCAAGAAAATTTATTTAGGTTATATGCAGATTAATGCAAACGTAATTACGAATTTATATAGCGCCTCCTCAAGAAAATCGCAAGAGATGACACCTTAATGTGAACACAGAACGATATTGGTAAGCAGAGAGTTGGTCAACCATGTACTCATTGTACTGCTCTGAGAATACATCTTGAAGCGGCGCTATATAACGTTCATATTGATTTATTTATTTATTGACTGACTGACTGACTGACTGACTGACTGACTGACTGACTGACTGACTGACTGACTGACTGACTGACTGACTGACTGACTGACTGACTGACTGACTGACTGACTGACTGACTGACTGACTGACTGACTGACTGATTGATAGATTGATTACTTATCTGATGTAAGGTAATATGACTGTAAAATTGAGGGCGAAAACTAGTTCGATTCATTTTAAAGGAAGTTATCGCTGCTTTTTTGCTTGATTATGTTTCGTTTCGTAGTGTCAAAGGATCAGGCTTATTGAAACTAGAAGCGCCGTCCTATTGATATAAGTGCCACCAATTAAAGTAAGAATTCGTCTCGACGATGTTAGCTTGACCAGTTGTTAAATTCAGTTGGATCCATAGGGATCCGAGTTCCGACACCTCTGATTTGAGATCGGCCACCTTAATTATGATATCAGACACTACGGTGGAGACCCGTCATCTAAATTGTGTCCTTTGTTTTTTGTTGTAATTTTTTGTTTGTCAGTGAACAGCGAGTCATAGATTAGCCAGAAAATCTTAGCTTTTAATTTGGCAAATGTCTGGAGATCCGCCACCTCTGTATGAGCAATTTAGCCACTGGCTTTGATCGTGGTAAAGACCGATCACACATCACTCGAGTTTAATATACGGTTGCAATAGAGCATGTTCGAAGGTTAGTAGGCTACATTTCAAACATGACTTCTGATTAGAAATCGTATTGGCGCAAGAGCCTAATGCGCACTTACGCACACATTTCCAACCTAAGAAGAGATATTGCGTACTGAAATATTCTAATCTGGTTAAGCCAAAACCTACGAATGCTGCTAATTACCTTTGTTGAATTATAGGTCCTGTGTTAATTAAATTGATTTAATTATAGCACATCCACAAATTGCGTTTCTCCATATGTCGACTTGTCTACAGGTACAATCTAGTCCTAGGTACAATCATGTACTACTGCTCGTCTAGGCGTTATAATCAATGCGCACGCAATATTGCCATCGATTTACCTACCAACAAGCGGGCTACGAGGCTATTTATTGATTCACGTACGGCCTGCGATAGCCATCTTTGTGCGAGGCCTACAATTCTAATGGGGGTGTCACCTGCATAAGTTACGCGTTATCTTTTAGGACTTATCACGTGACTGTAAGCATAACGCAGACCTAAACGTCAGAGATGCAATCTTATGACGCAAGTTCATTAAGATATACTCACACATTGACTGACGGTCGTATGATGTTGTCGTATGCCTCTGTGTATGGCGAAATCTGGAACAGCCTGATACGTCGTATTACGACGGTGACTCAACGTAAACAATGATTCAACTAACCTATATCTGGAAAATAGACAAGAAGAAGAGCAGTCCCTTCAGCTAACCCAGAACACGTGCATCAAGTGTTGGCGACTTCTTTTTTCTTGGTCTCGGCATACAATGGAGGGTGGTCAGTCCTCTCCGTCGCCGCGTCACCTTCCCACACAGTGTATGGTCGGTGTACTCATCATAGTTGACTAGGCTAGGGGGCGCAAGTGGAGTTGAAATCTCAAAACAAGTCTCTGTCCTGTGGTGGGTTTGAACCCCCAACCTCTCGGTTCACTGCCCAGGACGCTAATCATCAGACTATCGTACACACCCGTTCATTAATATAACTCAGACACAAGTCATGACAAACAGTGAGGAGGTGCTCGAGTATGGATGCGAGACCTGGACGCTGAAGAAGTTAGAAGAAAGGTGTATTCAACCATTTGAATGCAAGTCTATCAGAAAGCTGTTGAGAATCCTGTGGACGAAAATGATGACCCACGAATGAGTGTACACATTAGCGGAGGTCAGGCAGGAACTGCTGACTCACATCAAAACTCGGAAACTACGATATTTTCGACCATGGGCGTATTTAGGGGTAGTTTTGACGGGTTCAACCCCCCCAAATAAGTTTCCCCAAATTCTTTTATATACTTTTACATAGGAAATACCCCCAAAAAACCTTAGTTTTATCGACCATCTCTAATGGAACCGCCCCGCGAAATCTTAAAACCCCCTCCGAAATGTTTTCCTGCCTACGTCCATGTTTTCGACACATCACGAGACAGCCGCGCGCACAATATCGAAAGCAGTTGATGACGGGTCTCGTGAAAGGGACCGAGGACGAGGAACGCAGAAAATATCGTGGATCCATAACGTCCTGAACTGGACTGGACTGGACTTGCGGGTGCTTGCCTAATGAACGCAGTACATGACAGAGGACAGTGAGGGTCCATTCATGTAGCCAATGGATTGCGACCTGACAGTGGTGACACGACGAATAAATCAAGGCCTGCATCATCATCATCAGTTCAAAGGCTTAACGACATCATGTGGCATCAAAAGTAGGCCCTGGTTGATTAACTTTTGTTCTTAGTGACTTTAATATCGGTTAGGCTGGCGGATCCAGCGCTTTTGTCAGGCGTTTAAAAGTCCACACACATACATAAATATATACATACCACCACTTTGCTCATATTTGTCTTTAGAATTAACTGTCAGACGTAGGCCTCATTCAACGTTAATATGCCTAAGCATGTTACACTGTATAATAGCTTATTGTTTGATATAATAATATGTCCGTGTTAATTTCCAGAAGCAAGGTTTTCTTTAGCTCTCCATGGTTGAACAGCTTTCTTCAATTTATCGAGTTATTAAATGAGTGCAACATTCGACAGTCCTATAATAGGTAAAGCTACGCCAACTTTGTAACTGATTAAATCGCGGTACCCTACTGTGAAATCACCGCCACAACTAAGCAAGTAACAACGACTCTGTTCTCCACTTTGCTGATGCAGCGCCCATCCTCTATGCTTAACCACACTCAAAGAAGTCCACACGCAGAGGATGCTACAGGAGGGCATTGGGCCTATTGTAGTGTGTACGACGCATTATGATACATGTACGAACGTAAGTGAGTGCGTGCGTACGTGTGTGCAAATGTATTGCCCATAATGTATGTATTCCCATATAAAGGTATTTTGTAAACGAAATTGTATCTCTCTTAAAGGCCATTCATATAATTATGCGATTATTTTTCTAAAGAGATGTGCGTGTGTGTTTGTGTGTGTGTGTGTGTGCTCATTTCGAAGCGTGTCTGTTTATAAATACATGGTCATAGCTGAATTTGGAATATGCTGAAGTCTTTCGTAGAATAACAGATACGCCTCTTGCTTTAGAACAGTTTCTAACTTAACCTCGGAAACATGAGAATCGTTAACAAGATACCAGACACCTTTGCTGTTCATTCCTTGCCAGCGTGCAGTGGGATGATTTCGTATCTGCTCCATTATTTCTACGAGTCGTTCTTCAGTGATATCCTTATCGAAGTATTGCTTCTGCAGAAACTTCTCGAATCCCTCCTGTTCTTTTTCTCTTACTTTGACGAAGGCGATGTAATGACCAGACGTGAGAAATCGTTGACTGATGTACAACAACACCATAGAGAGAGTACCAGAGATTCTGCGACGCTGGGTCGTTGCGCATGCACCGGGAACTACAGTACGGTCCTATGTCGAGGAGTTCGTCGAATGTGACCCTGTCGTTGACCTTTCTTGATCTTCCGGATGTCAGTTCAAATCTCTTTAGATGAATTGTAAGTATGGCTGGTGGGTTGAAGATCAGGGTCTGCTTAGTGGCCGATGTAAGTATCGGGTGACTTCCTCTTTCTTGATGTTCTCTCGGGCAATCTATGTATCTGCAAAGGTATTCGTCTTTGATGTGTTCCACTCTAGTGAAATATCCGAGAGAGTCGTTAATGGAAAGCCGTTTGGCCGTTCGTATGTTTTCGATTGGGTTTGAACCGGGGCTTGGTTTCAATATGGGGGCCGACAAGGGCGCCATCATTTCCTGTACTGCTTTTCGGTATGGGTCATCGCTAGTGAGGGTGACCAGTGATGATTCCGTTAAGATATCTGTTCTGCCGATGCGAACGGGCAACGATAAGTCAAGCATTGACTCGCATATGTGATACGGTGTATGACATCTGTCACATGTGTACACTGTGATCTGATGACCACCAAATATCTGATCGATGACTTTCGGTGTCCTACCATGCTTCGGTCCCAATGCAGGTCTGTCTGTCTCCTCTTTTCTCAGTTCGTCGACGAAATTGCGGAGAAATTCGTGGCTGTCGTGCTGTTGGTAGCCATGAAATTTCGGTGCCTTGAAGCAGAACTGAGCGTGCAAATATGCAGGACTCAAAGACGAATCTGATTCATGACTGATTGCATTGAGTAGTTTTATTAACTCCTTTGTGAGATCTCCAGTAGTCGGTGATTCATTTAGTTTTCGCTTGAGAATGGTCGTCTGTCCTAGGCACTGAATGACCGCATTGAAGTAACAGGTGTTTCCTAGATTCTTCAATCCATTGACTCTGCCCAAGGATACTGAGGAAGGACTGGCTCCACTTGCCTCGTTAGATGCTTCTATGAAGAAAACGGAGGTAAAGGTAATGCACGCATTGCACGTATTATTATTATTATTATTACTATTATTATTATTATTATTATTATTATTATTATTATTATTATTATTATTATTATTATTATTATTATTATTATTATTATTACTATTATTATTATTATTATTATTATTATTATTATTATTATTATTATTATTATTATTATTATTATTATTATTATTATTATTATTATTATTATTATTACTATTACTACTACTACTACTACTACTACTGCTACTGCTGCTGCTGCTGCTGCTGCTGCTGCTACTACTGCTGCTGCTGCTGCTACTACTACTACTACTATTATTATTATTATTATTATTATTATTATTATTATTATTATTATTATTATTATTATTATTATTACTACTACTACTACTACTACTACTGCTGCTGCTGCTGCTGCTACTGCTACTACTGTTATTATTATTATTATTATTATTATTATTATTATTATTATTACAATAACTATAATGATTAAGGTAATGACCAAGCAATTGTGACTGAAGAACTTGCGTAATATCCTTACACAGTAACCGTCTCAGAGCATGAGGTTCGAACTCGTACCTACCTCGTTACATGGCGAGCACACTTGTCTAATCCACCTTCTGATCCAAATATCGAACGTTCTCTCGGCTGAAGCGAAAACACGATCACAGCCAAACACCATGACAGCATTGTAACCTTCCCACTTCCGTTGGCACCATCAACCGACCACAGAAGGATGGTGGACAAATTTGTCTATAGATGACATGGTTTTCCATGACAAACGTTAACGTAATAGCTCGCGTTGTGTTGCCTAACTTCACTATGCTTTCCAGCGCCGTATCCACAGCGACAAAACACCTTCCTGCAGATCCATTAGATATCCTCGTATCAGCACCTCGCATAAGCGCCTCATATATATATGCATGCATTTATACATTATATACACACATGCCTACATACAGACACATACCAATATCTGTAAAACCTCTCAACGTACAGTGCTAAGGAATAATTATAGCTAAGAATAATACAGCAATCACACCCGAATGCGGAAAGAAAGGCGGGCAGCAAAGCGTTCTGGATGTTGACAACGGATCTCTCACGGCTGTAGAAACACACCTATCAACAAAAAGAATCTCAATTCATACTCGGAAAACTATCTGAAAATAAAATTATGCCACATGAAGAATAATGCTTATGATGACATACATAGGCCTACATACATACATACATACATACATACATACATACATACATACATACATACATACATACATACATACATGCATGCATGCATGCATGCATGCATGCATGCATGCATACATACATACATACATACATACATACATACATACATGCATAGCATGCATGCATGCATGCATGCATGCATGCATGAGCATATGCATGCATGCATGCATGCATGCATGCATGCATGCATGCATGCATGCATGCATATGCGGCATACATACATGCATACATACATACATACATACATACATACATACATACATACATACATACATACATACATACATACATACATACATACATACATACATACATACATACATACATACATACATACATACATACATACATACATACATACATACATACATACATACATACATACATACATACATACATACATACATACATACATACATACATACATACATACATACATACATACATACATACATACATACATACATACATACATACATACATGCATACATGCATACATACATACATACATACATACGTACGTACGTACGTACATACATACATACATACATGAACACTTGTACATACTCTGCTGTGTTGTCCTAGTCTAAACGTTTACATTATATTACACCGCAGTGACTGCACTGCAGTGACTGCAGTAGCCTACCAGGTACATAATATGCAATCACATCGCACTTGTAACAGATACAATAGAACTGTATTTGATATTGTCCTCCTTTCAAAGTTCAGAAGTGCACACACTGTTACAGTGCGCAGTAGAACTTTGATGGCGTTCAGCAATTGTGAGTGAAGGACTTGCTCAGTGTCTCCACAAAGTGATCGCGTCGGGGAAGGCTCAAACCAGTACTCCCCCATATTACAGGCTGAGCACTCTAACCAATCGGCTGCCATGTCCCAGATAATTGATTGACTGGATTAGATTGTAGAGTTGACACTATATTCCAAAACATCGCATAATTTACAGATAAGTACCAAACTTAGCCCGTGATGCAACCTAGAAAACTTAGATCAGATAAG